>BSBK01001505.1:1380000-1692326 GCA_027943335.1 Chamaecyparis obtusa
TGGTCATTTTGATATGGTGTTTGTGTGCATGGAAGATGATTATAGAGATTGTACACAATTTCATGTGTGCAAGGTGATGATTTGAGGTATGAATTAGAGCTAAAGGGTAGTAAGTTATGAAGTGTATAAAATTAGTATACTATACTAAATTGGAACTATACTTTGGTATTTAAAGATGTAGTTATTTCTCAGTTCAAACTTTACTGTGACATTTTATTTTTCAAATAGGCAGTAAGTCTATTTGTATTTGAGTAGTGATCTCTAGACAATGTGTCTGAATGCATATGCATTCCATTTTGTAATAATTTTGTAGAGTATTTTCATCTTGTGGGTTCATCCCCACCAAGTTTTTTCCCTTGAACAAGTTTCCACGTAAAAAATATTTGTGTTGCACTGTTGTGGATGTTTTTTAATGCTTTAGTATCTTTATTTTCTTCATATGTGCTAAGTGGTTAAAGAATCAGATTAATAAAATTAAAAAGTACAAAACACTAATTCACCCCCCCTCTTAGTGTTCCTTAATTCCAACAATTGTGACCCTTGAGGATATTATTCTAAATATTTGATCCTAGGGTATAACCATGTGAGGAAAGAACTCTATAGAAGTTGTCAATGTTAAGGTATTTAGCCCTCATGAAGTTGCACCAATATTCACTTTTGAGGGAAATCTTCCAACCCATTTTAACTATTAGTGCCTTATTTAATTAGGATCACCAACTTCCTTAACCCATGACGACCTTGCTGCTTTGGTTTGTAGACAGTGTCCCAGTTAACGAATGCCACTATTTTTTTTTTCTTCCACACTAGTCCAAATAAATGATCTGTGAATTCTTTGAAGTTTTTCAGCCATATTAATTGAGATTTTAAAAAGGGAAAGGAAGTAAATTGAGATACATTGTAAGGAGGAAACTAGGAGATATAGTTTACCAACACTACTTAACAACTTTCCTTTTAAACCATCAAATTTCTCCTACATTCTCTTTAGTATAGTGTTCCAATAGGCCAGAGTAACATCTTTAACATTAAGAGGGAGGCCCAAGTAGGTTCCAGATAGAGTAGCCCCTTGATAGCCTAGAATATTCTTAAATTTAGTATACAAATATATCTTAGTATTAAAATATATATGCTACTCTTCTCATAATTGATATGTTGACCTGACACTTTAGCATAATCTAGAAGAAAAGTCTTCCATTCCCTAGCTTCCATAATAGATGTTTTCCTTAATAGAATGTTGTCATCAACAAACTAATGTAAAATAGAGGGTGATAAGGCAATAGCTGATTTGATTCCCTGTAACTTCCTAGAACTGATCATATTAATAAAATTCCTCCCAAAAACTTCAACAAGCATTATGAAAAGATAAGGTGACAAGGAATCACCTTGTCTAATACCCCTATAAAGTTTGAAGAAACCCCTAGGAACCCCATTCACTAAAATTAAAAAAATTGGACAATTTGGACACACTCCTTTGTGAGAAGGATGTGCTTGGTCTTTGGTGACTGATCAGGGAAGTACTCTACACTTTCCATGTATCTTGGCGGGGGTTCAGGGGTGAAAGTCCTCGACAAAAAAAAAATTGGGGCTAGTTTTCAGCTATTTTTAGGTTGACATGTTGTAACTAATTCTAACTCTAAAGCGACAAAAAATCATGTATAAAAATGGCTTAGGTTTAGGGATTTTATTATGTATGTTTTTAGTAGCTTCTTGCGGCGGTATTGAGCTCTTAGGTATTACAGATTGTAATCAAGTTGTAATCACTAGATAATAAGAATATTGGACTCGTTGTTGGTGGACGTAGCCCAAGAATTAGGTGAACCACATTAAATCTTTGTGTCTTATGTTCTCTTCTGTGTGGTTTATTATTTTCTGATATTGGTTATATTTATAAGTAATTGTTATTTATGTCTTGTTAATCCTAACAGGATGATCTTATCATTGAAGCCCAGTCTTGTAAGATCCTTAAATAGAAAATTCCATCTAACTCTATTTTAATATTTTTAGCACTTTTTAGCCAATCCCCCAATCCTCTGATTTTCCTTTGATAATTGCATTTATGATAATGGAAGAATCTCATTCTAAATGCACTTTGGGTAATACCATTTTTTTTCCATTATTGTCCCCAATAATACCTCTTTAGCTTCTACAATGTTATTAGTTCCTATAGTCAATTTTTGTGTGCTCGTGCCCTTCCAATCTCTGGAAACATGTAATGTCCTACCAAGGAACCCTTGGGACCATAGAGTCAATTATGCACTTAACAATTTTTATTTTGAAACAATAAGATATAAATATCATAAACAAGTGCAATAACTCACCACAAGCATAAGCAATCATTGGAGGACAATTCACTCCATGGAACTCAAGGCATGCAAGCCAAGTAAATTCAAAAAAATAAATAACGGGTGGTGAAGTCACTCCCAAGCACTCAAAGAAAGAAAATTGAGTAAAGAAAACCAAAGGAAAAAACACTAGGTAGCTCGATTGGAAAATTTTTCAAGAGCACGGGATATGAGGAAATCCACCACACATCTTGTTAGAACACGAGGAAGGTTCGAAATGCCCAAAATTAATAAAATAGGTAAAAATTTCAGTTGCTCCCTTGGATACTATTCCAAGAGCTTGGATTTCAATGGAATCCAATATACATATCGCAAGAATGCGAGGAAAGCTCACAAATCACCAATTGCACCAAAACACCAAATTCTGGCAAAATATGACAAGGTATGAAAATTGTCATTTTAGCATTGAAAGGGTAAGTTCAGTTTGTGATATTACATATTTGGAATATCCTCAATCCATTCTAGTTCCACAATCCTAGTACAAATTTTGATTAATACAACATCCAACAACTCAATCATGCCAAACATAACAACTAATAGGTTTTTGATGGCACACAAATGAGGCGAGCTAGAAAATGCCCAAATACCAAAACTCAAACGAAGTGTGAAGAAGAAAATGCATTTTCCTTAGACACCCAAAACCATACTTTTTCAATAAAATTTCAATTCTAACATTGTGGGAGAAAAAACATTGTGGGAGAAAACGGATAGCCTCATGACATAAAATTTCAATGCAAAAACCTCATATAACATATAAACCCAATTGGGTGAAATAAACATAAAGGAAAGTGGGGAAAATATTAATTATCATCCCACAATGCAAAACCAAACAAAAATCAACTAAAATAGGCAAGGTATGAATAAAAATATTAGAGCCCTACCTCTCACCAAGTTGAAGACACTTAAATGAGAAGAAGAAAATAAATACTCCACAAAATCATGAATGGCTCCATAGGAATGAGAGAAATTGCAACACGATTTCAATTAGCTTCTACCCATGAGGATTCGGTGCATAGATCAAACCAACCAAAAAATCTCCAAAATGCTCACAAGAGGGATTAAGCAATTTTTTCTCTCCAAAAAGTAAAAAGTGAGGAATAAACTCTTTTCCTCCAAATATAAAGTCACTTTTTTCTAAAATGCCAAAAATAATCTCAAATTAAATCACTCAAATAATTTAAACAAACTATAGACTTTCCAAATGTAAATTGAATCAATTCCAATTAAATGGAATTCAACTTTAACTAATTAGCTGATAATTAAAATTAAGTCCTCAAAATCATTAAATAAACTTTTAACTAAATCTCTTCCGTGACAAGTGCAAGAACTCTAATGCACAGACACACAACTATGTTGGAATCATTTTACATTGCACCAAAATCTCAATGCCCGATACAAATGTTAGATTTAACCCAACCCATAAGAGGTGGTTAAGCCATGTCATGAACCTCCAAGGAGGTGTTGACCACAAGGTCAACAATCTCCCCCTCAACATCGTCTGAGCCTTTAGCACCCACTGAAGGGAGATTCAAACCTGTGACCCAAGTCTCTGATACCAATTGTTTGCATCAGTTTTGGTTGCACTAAAAGCTTTAAATCTCAATGCACAATACAAATGTTATATTTAATTCTACCCACAGGAGGTAGTTAAGCCATGTCATGAATCTGCACAGAGGTGTTGACCACCAAGTCAACAAACTAGTCTATCACAAAATGCATTATGAAATTTGGATTTACCAACATGTACCAAAGGGATAATAAAAAACTACAAATACAACATCCATACAGGGATGATATCAGATAAAACATGAAAGGTTAGTGAAACTATCTCTCGTGCCACTATTGGGGATAAAAAAACCTCAAATCCTATAACTTGGGTAGAATGATGTCTAGTACACCTATTCATTGAAACACACCAAAATCAAGTGTAACTAATCACAATATAAATATTCTAAGTAAATAATATAATAAAAAATGCCTAATGGAACATTGACACTCTAGTGACGTGATTAGACATAAAGAATGTCGTGGCACTGATCAATCCATTTTCTACTCCTCAATGTACATATCTTTTAAATAAATATTATATTTAAATTAAATATTTATTTAATTATAAAGTATTAAAATAATCATTTATGACCATATGAGCATATATTAGTGAAAATCTGAATTAAAATACCCAACAACATATAAGGCACAATATAACAGGAATCAATGATAATCATCATAACATATTAATACAATATTCTTGAATATAAAATACACTAGATATTATCATAAAGCATCATCATCCAGATATGATCAAAGTGGTAATAACAATATAATCTAACATCTAAATCAATAATGACACTAGTAAGTGAAATAATGCATAGTAATAAAATGCATCACACAGTGCAACCACTTGATCACATCACACAAATAATCACAAAATAACATCATGATACCAATATAATGATCCCTAATCTAGATAACATCTAAATAAGATACAATCATTATCCGGTAGCCACTAGCACATATCTTAGTGGAATGAACACTCACATCATAAGCCATATAATCAACAATGTCTCATATGCCAAATAAGCCAAATACTGTCATTCAAAAATATTAGTAATCTCAGAATGAATGGAAGAACAAACTATACTGGGTGCATCTCACAATGGTAATATAAAGTCATAACATGGGAATAGTCACTGAATGACATAAAGGAATTGGGCTCATATAAAATCACCATGAACACAATGAGTCCTCAAAAATAAGAATAAAATTCTTAGAAGGTTTAGCATCATGAGTTAGGTATACAACCAACCATAGCACAATGGTTGTCACAACCAGACATAAGCCATAAACAACTTGTCGATGCAACCACATAAATAAGATTACCCAAAAGGTACAAATCTCTCATAGGTCCAACATGATCACACAATACAAGCATATATAACTATCAAAGCATAAGATCAACCCATCAGTCACATAGGAGCAACAATAAAACACATAAATCCAAAACAAGGCATCACCAAATATCTCATCCAACTACATAGAAGCATGTATAAAGTTGAAACCACATCCATTAGGATATCATGTAGAATACAAATGGGAGAGACACTATACAACACATTTTTCTCTTGAAGAACCAAGATTTCCTTTAGAGGTGCCATTGAAATTCACTTTCACCCACCATTCTTCTAGCTCACTCCACTTCATTTTTTATTCTTTGGTTGAGGAAATTGATTAACCCATCTAGTCCCATTAACAGGCCTAATTTGTATCAAAATTTATTAATAAAACATTTGTACGTGTTGAAAAGAACTCTAACTCATTCCTTTAGGCCTATCATAATTTAGTGACATTTCTCCCTTTTAAGACCTTAACAATTTTGATCCAGAGCTGTGAATGTGTGAGGAACTCACCCCCTATTGGAAAATTCAACAACAACCTAACATGTTTGAACCTTGATGACAAGAACAACATAAGTAGAACTTAACCATTACAATATACCAATATAGAACATAAAATAGTTTTAATTATTTAAATATTATATCAAATTTAAAATAAATTAATTAATCAATCTTAAAATATAATTAGCCAATAAGCCTTATATTGTCGACTTCACTTTCCATAATCTGTCGCTAAACCTATCTCACATTTCTAAACTACCTTAGTTAACTGTTAAAACATTTTTAAGTCAACTTTCTAGTGCTAGAAAACCTCAACAAAAAAAAATTAGCGGTCAAAAACTCTTTTCAATATTGACAGGTAAGATTGTAAAGATTTAAATATTATGAATAAGAAAAAGAATGTGCATAAAATAAAAATATCTATATATTATCATCCCCTTTTAATAAGGATAACCTTTAATATTATTTTTTATTAGGATATTTTATCCCTTTTTAATGGTTCAAAAAGAAAAAGAAATATTAATTAACAAAAAAGAAGAAAAAAAAAGAAAAATTCATAAAAAAAGAATTAGCTCTATTCTAATTATTTATCTTCTTTTTAAAGGATTATTTTTATTAAGATAAAAATTTATTTTATCATTTATGTAGTTTTATGATATTATAAATAATAATAAAAGATATTAAATTTAAATAAAATTATTTTATTAATTTTTTTTAATCAATAAAGGGACAAGGGTGCAATATATTAATAATCATGTATCAAAACACATATAATAAAAAAGTTGTGTTATTCTAGGAAGATTATCTTCACAAAGCCATACCAAAATAAAGTTGATAAAATCATCCATCAATGTTTCTTCCACGCAGGGGAGAAATATCCAAAATTTCCAAAAAATGTAGTCTTTAGTAGTTTGTAGAAGAGAGCCCACAAGCCAAAACCAGACTACCAAAATTCAAACCTATTGACTAAAATAGAAATCTAAGGAAATTAAAAGGTTTTCCTCTTATCTAACAACTGCCTATATCCATTGCAAGAAGACAATTTTTCTTCTTCCTAGATCTTCTCCCAGACATGGATTCTATTTTCCTTGGGTTTAAGGACTTCCATCTCTAGAGACCTCCTGATTCTCATCTTTCCTTCTCTAGGACCTCCTTGGGCCATTAGAGTTCTTGAAACTGTCATGCGTCACCTTTTCTCTGTCTTCTTTTCTCCAGTTGCTATCTACTAAAAAATAATTAGCACATTGGTGATGTTAGAATAATAAGGTCTCAAGAAACTGAGAGGGGGGGGGGGGGGGGGGTGAATCAGTTGTTAAAAATCTTATCAAACTCAACACCAAATACAATCTTATACAAAATATAATTTAAAACCACATCACATCATTAAACACTAGTCACACCAAGATTTTTTCTCAAGGAAAACCTTGTTAAGGGAAAAATCCCAGTGGGGATGACACCCACAAATATCTACACTATATGAATGAAACCATGTTAGGAGTTCTAACCCTATTAGGAGCTGATTAATATAATAGGCAGGTCCTTGTTAGGAGTCTTGGACCCTATAAGGGGAATTACAACTTGGCACAAGCCCAAATACAATCAAAATGTTAAATCCACCTTCAATCCTTTACAAAATATACTTTATCATACCTGAATTGCCTATTAGGACAATCCAATCCTTGTTCCCAGATGCACAACCTTCTTCATTTTTAGAAGTAGGTCTCACAACCTTCCAGCTTGCATATTACCATCACACTCCACACTTTATCTCAAGGAAGAAACCCTCCCTTATATACAAGTTACAAATAATAATTCATCTAGAGGTCATCCATTATAGGACCTCATTACATAAAAAACAATTACATTATCCAAGGAGATGACACACAAGTCATCCCTAATCATGTTATAACAATTTTAATTTAGCCAAAGTTGGCTCCATCAATGATTCAATCATAAATTAATCATCTGCACGTTACTCTTCCTAGTCGGCTCCAAAATACTTCCACACTAGAAAACATGCCATAGATGAAGTTAGAAATCATATAAACATTCTGTGATCACAATGTATCTTCTTCATGACATCTTATGACATTTCCCAAGTGTGTATACCAAAATTCATCACCGCACAATAGTTTTGTTCCAAACACTGCAACTAGATCTATGAAAAATCTGTCTCTAGTCCTGCAACCAGTCTTTACTAAAACAAGCATATCTCTATCCAATGATCATGTAAACCTCTGCGGCCATTAGGGATAAGCTTTAGATACATCCTTGAGAATATCTCAAAGCCTGCAAGAGCTAATGAATCATATGACATTCATACCACTTTATGCAGTTTGTTTGTCAGTATTGTCCATCAATTCTTGGTCTCCATAACTACATATATATTGACATCAATGAAAAAATATTGAATGAAAACAATTCCAACAACTACCCCTTTGGAATTGATGGAAACATATGTGAAAAATCATCAATCCAAGAGTACCTTTCTTAATACAACCTTCTCAATATCCTCTTCAAAGCTCCTCCTAAAACAATAGGGTTTTTCACAAATATCTCTCCCCCTTTGACGTCAATGGAAAAGGGTACCAAAACAATATCTTTCCTTCTTTTTAAAAACCTTCAACTAGAAAGTGCAAAATAACCTGATCTGATCAGTTATGCTCTGCCAACTCCTCCCCCTAAGGAGTAGACTTCTGCAACAAGTCCATAAATGTAATTCTCTGATAGTTGATGGACTTGTGCACTTTGGTACTTCCTTAGTTACCTGTTGGTGGGGATCTCACCCCAAGCTTACCTCTGAGATATTCAAAGGTATCTTTACTCAATGGTTTAATCAATGTTTTGGTGAAGATGTCTGCTATCTTCTCCTTTGCACTGATGTACTCAAGCTTCACCACTTTATTTGTCACTTTATCTCTCAGAAAATGATACTTGTTTGCAATATGCTTACTCTTTGAATACATCACTAGGATTTTTGACATGTTTACCACACTTGTGTTATCACAATGTATGATAATAGTTTCTCCTAAATTTACACCAATATCCTTCAAAAAAAATTTCATCCAGATGACTTGAGTACAATTGATTGTTGTTGCAATAAACTCTAATTATGTTGTTGACTGTGATACATAGTCCTGCTTCTTTCCAAGCCAAGAGATCAACCTATTTCCAAGTAAAAAGGATCCTCCATTAGTGCTTTTCCTTTCATCTACACATCTTTCCCAATCTGCATTAGTGTAATCATTCAATACAAAGTTATCTAACCTATCATACCACAATCCTCAGTCAATTATGCCCTTGAGGCATCTAAATATCCTTTTTACTACTTCAAAATGTGTCTCCTTTGGATTTGCTTGGAATCTAGCAACAATTCTAACTGCATTAACAATATCAGGCCTAGTATGTGTTAAATACTGAAGCCCTCCAATCATTGATTTGTATTGTGTCTAAGGTACATTCTTTTCCTCATCTAAAATGGATTATGTATTCCCTATCATCATAGGAGTTCCAACTAGTTTAGTTTCATGCATGCCATGTTTTTAGCAACTCTTTTAGGTACTTTGTTTTGATTTATTTGTAGTCCTAGGAAGAATTTCATCTCCCCTATCATTGACATCTCAAACTCACCTTTGATTTCTTTTGCAAACTTATTACTCATAGCATCATTACCCCCAAATATAATGTCATCAATAAAAACTTATATTATCAAAGTACCTTCATTATTGCATCTTAGATACAAGTTACTATCTTCACTACCCTTCTTGAAACCAAGATGTAGTAAATACATGTCCAACCTTTCATACCAAGCCCTTGGAGCTTTCTTCAATCCATACAATTCTTTCTTCAATATGCAAACCATATCTCTATCATTTGTCAAAGGAAAACCATCTGGCTACTCAATGTAAACTTCTTCCAAATCACCATTTAGGAGTGCAGACTTGACATCCATATGATACACCTTAAAATATTTTTGTGCAACATAGTCCAAGAATAACCTAACTACATCTATCCTCACAACTTGTGCAAAGATATCCTCAAAATAAATTCCTTCTTGTTGTGAATATCCCTTACATACTAATCTAGATTTATTCCTAATCACTACCCCATCTTCATTCATTTTGTTTCTGAAAACCCACTTTGTGCCAATGAAATTCTTGTCTTTAGGTCTTGGGATCAGTTCCCAAGTGTTTTTTTCTCAATTTAATTGAATAATTCTGTCATTGCCTTAGTCCAATACTCATCATTGCATGCCTCAACAGGTGTCCTTAGATCAATCTACGAGATCAAACGTACTGCATTTCTGAACTGCAACCTTGTCCTAGTACCTGCACACTTATCTCCAATGATCTAATCATGTGGATAATTCTTCACAACATACTTAAGTGCCTTGAACACTTCTGGTTCACTTAGATTTATATCTATTTCACTTCCTGGTAACAAACCCTCTTGTGGTTGTTCATGTACTTCTTCTTGACCTTTCCCTATTTGAAGCTAATTTTGATTGCTCTAAAACATCTCCTTTTCAAACCTTTCCCAATCTGGATCATAAGGACTGAATTCACATGTTCTTTCTTGTACTTGAAACCTTTCATCAATTCTGATATTAACACTCTCAATTATTTTCTTAGTTCTCAAATTGTAACATTTATATGCTTTTCTTTTAGTGGAATACCCAAGGAAGATTCCTTCATCACTTCTAGCATCAAATTTCTATAGGCCATCATCTCTTTTGATGAAACACTTACTACCAAAAATTCTAAAATATCTAACAGTAGGAGTTTCACCATATCATAATTCATATGGTGTCTTGCTTGTTACTTCTTTGACATGTACTCTATTAATTGTGTATATTGCAGTATTCACTGCTTCTCTCCAATGCATGTGTACTACTTTCCCTTCAATCAACATTGTCCTTGCATCATCAAGGACTGATATGTTTCTTCTTTCAACAACACCATTCTGTTGTGGTGTTCTAGGTGTAGATATTTGTCTCAGAATTCCATGTTCATCATAGAAAGTATTGAATTCACCTAATGTGAAATCTCCACCTCTATTTGATCTCAAGCACTTTATCTTTAATTCAGTATCATTCTCTACTTTTTCCTTAAAGTATCCAAATTTCTCAAAAGATTCTAATTTTTCTCTAAGAAAACCAACACATGTCATTTTAGAGTAATAATAAATGAAAAGTATAAAGTACATGTCTCCAAAGATAGACTTGGTTTGAGTAGGTCCACAAAGATCTGTATGAACAAGATCCAACTTATTCCTTGCTGAAAATGCTCTACTCTAAAAACTACTCCTTTTTAGCTTTCCCATCACACAGTCTCTGCATTTAGTGTTAGCAGGCTTCACAATTCTAGGTAGGTCTCTAATGGCATTAGTATTACTTTCCCTTACAATGTTATCAAAGTTGACTTGATAAAATCTCCTATGCCATAACCAACTATCATCAACCTTTGAAACAAAACAACTTACTTCCTTTGAACTCAAATGAAATACATTACCTCATGTCTAAATCCTAGTAGATATCAGGTCTCCTTTAGCACTTATGATTGATCACTTTCCATCCTTGAATTCCAAATAATAACCCTTTTCAACAAACTGACCAACACTCAACATATTGTGTGTTAAACCATCAAAAAGGTGTAATTCCCACCCTAGCATCTTCCTATGTTAGACTGACAAGACTTTTTCTTTGACACTTTGGATTTTATGATGGACTATGATTATTATTTAGTTAGCATTTTATGAGACATTTGAGCATATATATTTGGTTACTGCAATTTATTTGGAAATATTAAATGAGTTAACATTTAATGATGAATGGTTAGTAAAATGTTTTACATTGGTTTTTGTTATGATGTTTATATTATGATCTAACCCTATTGACCCTATTATGGTTTGATGTTCACTGGTTGATGTGAGTGTAGGATGAGGAGGGGCAGTTGTAGTTACTCCTATGGGAGGTCCACACAATGTTGCACTCTCCCTCCTTGGTTGCCATTGTCTATATATATATATATATATATATATATATATATATATATATATATATATATATATATATATATATATATATATATATCAGCTGGTGATGCAGGGTGCAAGTACTAGGCATCATCTCCACTTGGCTACACAGGTCTGAGGGTGCCTTCAAAATCCTCAAACTGTTGTTGTGAGGAGATATAACCAAGCTACTCTCGAGGTTACCCATGGACTTAGAATTCTGTCTAGGAAGTTATCCTAGTTAGGAAAGTAGAATGCAGTTTATGTTATGAACTTGATTTGATGTTGGTCTAAGTTTATGTTATGAGTTAGAACTAGTTTGTTTTATATGTATAATAAATAATTATGTTATAATTGTTTGTATTTTATATAGGTATGTGTATATGTGGGTGCACACACATATATCCATGCTTATATAAATAATAATAATTATAAGTTTTTCATTAATTGTGTAAATGGTATGTTATTTATAATAAGTAAATAAAGTGAGTGAAATAAAGTATATTTAATGAATGCATTAAATAAAAAGTAAAAAATAATAATAATAAAAGGAAAATTCCTTTTTGTAGTAAAATTAACTATCTAGGAGGGAGTTGAACTTGAGACCTCCTAGAAGTTAGGCTACTTGTTTTCCTATTGTGCTATGTGTTTTTCTTGAAAGGTATTTGTCTATTATTCTTGTTATGGTTTTATTTGAAAGATATTTTAATTAAATTTATTAAAACCTTGATTAAGTCTTTTAAGGGAAATTATTGGGTTGTTCCTCCAACCAACTATGGAAGTTGGAGAAGTTGCTTCCCGTAAAGAAACTCCTCCAACCACATAGTTGGAGGATAAATAATTGAAGATTTTTGTGTGAGGGAGGATGATAATTTTTGGAGGATTTGTTTTCTTTTGAGTTGTTTGTAATTGATTTCTCAAGAAATTGTTATTGAAAGTTTATGTGAGTTTGAGAGTCTCTGGTTGGTGAAGTCAAGTGTGTGAGGATTGCTTGGAGGAAGATTTCTAGAAGGATATATATTCAAGGATTGAAGTTTCGTAGAGATTCTCCAGCCAAGGGAAGAGGATTCTCTGCAGGACCCAAGGTAGGGTCTAAACTAGGAAGAATCTCCATTCTTCCTCTTTGTGTATGAATAAGTTTGTATATGATATGATATTAGATTATAATATGATTTTTTTACTATTTATCCTAAACGATATGTAAATGTTTTATCCTCTATGTATTTCTACTATGTTTTCGGGAAGTAAATTATGTATGATTATATAGTTTTTATTTGTGTACTTTGTATTTTGAAATCTTCCTGGGAAGTTAGGAATGCTTGTGGTCATGTGGGAGGATGTGTTTATATAATATTGAATGAAATAGAGAAGTCTAGGAAGAAATAGGAAGGGTCATGAAGGTGTAGGATTGAGATGCAGTCCTTTTTCCTACTCTTTTCCTCTTGCAGGCTTCTTTGTGAATGGTTGCTTTTATTTTGATTAATTTAGTCTGAGGCTTAGATAATGTTGAGTATGTTCTATGGATGTGGTGTTGAGGTCCCTGTGTTAGGTTGACCTCAAGGAACCTTTCCCAGACACTCTCCATGCCTAAAGAAATTAGTTTTTGGTGTTTCCAGGAAGTTTAAAATTTAATTTTGTAAAATTGTTCTACAGTGTCATACGATAATGTAGTCATACTCATACGAGACTTGGTCGAATGTCATATGGGAATGCATACATTGTCATATGGGTTAAAATCATTTTTTAAGTGTTTTCAGGGAGTTTAAAATGTAATTTTGTGAAAGTGTCTTATAGTGTCGTACGACATTGTAGTCATACCCATACGACACTTGGTCAAAATTTCATATGGGAATGCATATATTGTCATACGAGTGTATATAGAAAGTCGTTTGAAGTTTTTAGGGTTTTAGGGGCTCAATATTTGCAGGATTTATACAAATATAACATTTAAGTATAACTTTAATTTCTTATACTTTAATTTATATTTGTATAAAGAAATTAGATACATTCTAGGATGTTTGAGATAGGTTTCAGCTTCATAGGAGTTAAGATGCAAATTTTAGATTTTATTTTTATTTTTAATTTTTTTAATTTCAGACTTAGCCAAATTTTAGGCACATGAGATTTCCCTAGATTTTTGAAATAAGCTATGGAATGTTGTGTAAATACATGTGGGAAGTTTTATGTTGTGTCTTATGAATTTCTATATATGGTTTTGATTATAAGATTTTGTTCATACTTGGCTTTTGGTAGAGTCCATAATATAAGGTCAGGACTTGTTCAGGTGGCCTGAGTGCACCAGAGGGCTCCCTAGACCTATGAGATGGATATTTTGAAAGTATTTGATGTTTTCATGGCTTGTGTGTGTGGGTAGGGGACTAGGTACCCGAGGTGAGTGGCTCACCATAGGTGTTGGAACCCTTAAGTGGTTACCAGATGATCCTATGGGTGGGTTAGTAAAAAGTGATAACCTAATAATGAATCTGGGAAAGGGGGAAACAAAAATAATGAAAGAAAACATATTAATAGCCACATAGTCATGGGTAAATACTAGGATGGATCCCTATTCAGAAAGGGGGGACCGGGGTTACATGGTTTCCAGGAAGGATCCCAAAATCCAGGATATGTGATGACACTCACCTAGAGGGTATGCTAGGAACCTAACCCTTGTGATTAGTAAAGTGATATATTGTTATGTTATATAATTTCTTTTAGATTAGGGTTTTGTGAAGCCTTAGATTGCTTAGGGCCTTGTGAGTATCTTGGTTCTATCTCCTAGCACGGGGGGTGGAACTTCACCAGTTTCACATGGTTGGGTGGCAAAAATCT
This sequence comes from Chamaecyparis obtusa, assembly GCA_027943335.1. Lineage (NCBI taxonomy): Eukaryota > Viridiplantae > Streptophyta > Pinopsida > Cupressales > Cupressaceae > Chamaecyparis > Chamaecyparis obtusa. The sequence continues at coordinate 1,394,576 of BSBK01001505.1, forward strand.
TTTGAGGTCCTGTACATGGTTCATGAATTGGATGCGTTCAACTTTATGCACTAATGCAGATATTTCTATTTTGTATTATGTATTATTGAAAAGATATATTGTAATGCTTTCGGTCCATTCATGTACTTGTTATTGTAATAAGGTCTATTATCAGAAAAAATGTAATTGGAAAGTAAAGCAATGTAATTGGGAGGGATAGTTCTAGGGTTTGTCTCAAGGGTTGTTATTTGAAAGATCAAAGTTGGAAATATATTATGTCATGTTGAATTATCTTTTCTATCTCTCCTATGTTGCAATGAAATAAAATGTTTATTATGCTAAGGTTAAAATGTAGTTTTAAGGAATAGTTATTCAATGTGTAGGAAGGAGAAGTGAAATTAGTATATAAAGTAAGGAATATAATTGTAAATGAAATGTTATTTTCTTACCCTATCTCTTAAGTTCTAAAATGTGAAAGTAAAGAATGGAAATGAAATTCAATTTGGATAAGTAATGTAAATATGTTAGTAAATGAATTTATTAAGGGAACCTTAAGGAATGTAAATGTGATGTATTAATGATGTAATGTAAAAAAAAAAAAATTAGTTTCAATTTTTGGTCATAAGACCTGATTCCTTATGGGTTCCCTGGCTGGGACATTACACAAGGCATACATCATCAGTATTAGTCTTACCATCCAAAGTAATGGATCCAATCCAAATAATAGCTCTAGGAGTATTATCACCTAGTCTAAAAAATCCACCATTATACATATTCAACTTTACAATTATATTATTAACTCCTATCATGTGTTGTGAACAACCAATGCATATGATCCAATCATCCTTTTTGTTAACATGAGACACTAATGCTTTTTCTTCTCTGATAGGTTTATCTTCTATAATTTCTACAAATCCAAGTAACTTACTTATCTCATCGTCATCATCAGATGCACCATCATTAGCATAATAACATTCTTTATCCTTGATGTATTTCGCATATTTAGGCTTATGCTTAGGAACTCTAGTTGGACATCTAGAAGCGATATGACCAAATTTACTATAATTAAATCATTTTATTGTAACTTTACTTCAAACTTACCTTGGCCCTTTCTTTCTCTTCTTGTGATCAAGGCTAAGACCTTCTCATCCACACTTTTTTCAAGTTTTTTATTCTCTTCCCATTCATCAACATAATCTCCTTACTCTTTGTTGTACTTACTTTATTTGCTAGCAACTGCAAAACTTGTTCCCGCATCTCTATTTTTGTGCACTATTGCCTTGAAGGATGTCTCCACCTTAGGTAAGGCATCCTTAAGCTCAAAAGTCTCAAATGTAGTTAGTTTGGATACTAACATTTCCCTTGTGAAACCTTTGGTTAATGGTATGCTCTCCTCTATGGAATGCACTTTAGTTTTACATGGTGTCAAAGATCTCAGAATCTTTGTAATGACCTCATCTTGAGTGTAGGTTCCTCCATTATTCCTGAATCCTATTACATATTCTATAACCTTCTGAACAAACATCCTTACTATTTCATCTTCTTTTTATCTAAAGTGTCTGCATCCTCTCTCTCCAATTCTGAAGTTTGGCTCGTTTAGTGTATGTATCTCCTTCATACAATGCTAACAATATTTTCCATATATCATGTGCCTTGTACAAATCTATGATCTCAAATAATTCACCATTAGATAATGCACTTATCAATGATTCTATGGCTATCATGTTGTATTGAAACATCTTCTTTTCTCATCAGTTGTGGCAGGGTCCTCCAACTCATCTTTACTCTTCAGTGTTTCATCTTTCTTGGTTACCATCCAATAATCCAAGCCCAAATAGAAAAAATGAGTCTTCATCTTGTCCTTCCATGCATCAAAATTTTCTGCATCAAACTTGGGACTTTACATCCTGGATCTTTTCCTCAAGCGGTCAAGCTTTCTCTCTAAGGACAAATAGCTCTGATACCAATTGTTATAATAACAATGTCTCAAACAACTGAGAGGGGGGGTGAATTAGTTGTTAACAATCTTATCAAACTCAACACCAAATTTTATCTTATGCAAAACAAAATGTAAAACCACGTCACGTCATTGAACACAATTGACACCAAGATTTTTTCTCGAGGAAAACCCTGTTAAGGGAAAAACCCCGGTGGGGATGACACCCACAAATATCTGCACTATATGAATGAAACCTTGTTAGGAGTTATATTCCTATTAGGAGTTGATTAATACAATAGGTAGGTCCATGCTAAAGGACTGACCTTGTTGGGAGTCTCAGACCCTATTAGGGGTATTATAATTGGCCAAAAGTCCAAATACAATTAGAAGGTTAAATCTGTTGGTTCCTCAAACTGGACTTTATGCTTTCATAAGTAACCAATGCATCTATAGGTTTTGAGGAGGGGTTAGATTCCAAATATTGAGTTCTATGATGATTGGACCAACTATAGGGACAAGACTACCCTCTGCACTTATGGCTCTGCAAAACCAAGGAAGGTACTCCTAATCCAGTAACAGCAAGCCTTACTTCAAGAATAATAGATTGGATTTAATAACAATAAATAAATGATAAGAAAATGCTAAATGATGACCATTCATTCATTGATTCTCCATTATCATTAGGTGGAATGCTACTTTGCAAGTCACTGTACTTAAAGAATTTTGATAGATTTATATCAAAATGTTAGGAATGCAAATAGAACCTTTTCAAACACTGATCTCTATAAAATAGCTCCACTGCTGGCTAGTGCCTTATCCATTGGGTAACACCCTCACTGCAAAATTATGATGCACAAAACAAATATACTCAACTTTGATGGCCCTGCCCTTTGAAAATGCTATCACCCTATGGTTCATTTTATCAAAGGAATCCTAGATTCATACTAATTAAATCCTTATGTAAAACTTTAAAGAATTTATGTCATATCTAAAGCTTATTTAATTTGATCTTGGATCAGAGCTAAAGAATATAAATATACACACAAAGATTATCCATGCAATGAATTTTATCAATTCATAACTCAAAGAGAAATACACAAAGGAGAGATATAAACTTTAGATTTTATCCAAATTCTATATCAATATCATGTATACAAAATACTTTAAAATGCAACTTTCTGGATATTTAACTAAACCATCAATATTTCTCTTTACAAAAAACTTGCCTAATACAGTCTACAGTATCCTAGACTCAAAACTTTTCAATAAGAATGTCCAAGTTTCCGTCCTTTCAAAATGATATTGGTAATCCTTTTATAGAAAATAAGGATTGCATACAAGCTTCGGATCCTTCCTAGAAGAGACAAAAATGTGACCATATAAGATTAAAAAGGTAAATATAACACCTTTCCGTTACAATTTTACAAAATTGATCACTCACATGAGCACCCAAAATTTCAACAACTCCCAATATTAGTTCAAAACATGCCAGGTGTAGCATCCATGCTTGCTCTAACTGCTTGAGGTTCCTTGCACTATTTTCTTTATTTTCAAGGGGTTGGGGAACTACCACTTGTTGCTTCCTCTATGGATGTTTCTTCTTCTTTGGTACTCTCTGCTAGATATGTTGTTTCCCAAGACAATTAAGTTTCTTCACTTGGCCAATGAAAGGCCAAAACTTAATCCCTTTTTGGTAGAAATTTGTCCCAATCAGTAACTACTTGGTGTACCTCATTTCTTACATTAGTGAAGTGTATTCTGGCATCCTGTAGTATTTCAATTAATTGCACAAAGGGGGTATTATCTTCTGTATTTAGAATAGTATCTATTCTAACTGACACTTCACTATCAATTTGTTCTAGCCATTCATCCCTATCCTTTATAATTCCATCTTCTTTGACAAGATTGGGAACATTTGAAAGTTGTCCTAAAACTATCTTACCCTTAAGACCTCAGCCTTCCTCTTTAAACTTTCCCTATTGACTTCAAACTCAAAAAGGTCCTTAACAAATCTATAAGTATTTGTTAGTTGTATATCCACAATACATTGATCTTTAATCAAATCAAAGAATGATTTCAACCTATTCTTTCTAGTAATCCACCTTTCCAAAATTGGGCCTACAGTGGCTACCTCTTTCTTAAAAGAGATCAAAATGTCAAACAACTGTTTAGCAGTTCTATAAATTTCTCTTAGTTTTACATTTGCAACAAATTGTAAAATAGTATCTTTTATTCTCTTTTCATACCTTTTATTCTCTCTTTGCTCTATGTCTTCATCACCTATGGAAGGGGGAAGAGGGGAGAGGGGGTATTCAATGATAGGGCTTGAAGAAGAAGGACCAACAAGGGAAGAATAAATTTGCAATTTCCCTGATGCTTGAATTGGGCTTTGTTCACCTAGCCTCTTCTTTAAGTCTACAATTAACAAATCCTTTTCACATATGCCCTATCTTAACTCCCCATAAGCTTTCAATACTATTTACAGTCTTAGTGTGAGCTCCTCTTTTTCTTTGGCCTCTCTTTCTTCCACTCTTGCTATGAGTTGGGCTATTGCTACCACCATGTCTGATGCCTCAACTATAGAGGTGTCAGTGACCCTCTTGAATATTAAGCTACCTAAAAGATCACCCTTGGTAACCTGCTTCCCTTTGTTATTTTGATTCTTCTTTAAAAAACACATGACCAAGGCTTGATGGTCATTACTAAAAGTTACTCCCTTAATTTCCTATTCTACCTCCTCCCTGGTCTTGTGGATTGGTGTGGTTTGTTTCTTGACTACATCTAGGACCACTGCATCAACTATATCCCATTCTAGAAGGATAAGCACTCCTGAGTTTCTCACCAAGTCTCTCCCCTATTCTGGAGTGATCTTCTAAAAAATTTCCATCATTTCCTTTCTTACCTCAGTTTTGATGATCTTGAGGTCCTTTTCTGGATTCTCCTCATGCCTCTTTTCACATGTTTCTTCAAACTGACTCATGTTTAATTTCCATAGGAAATTGCATAAAAGCCCTAGCCTTTACAAAGGCATCATCAGCCAAGAACTCATCACATGCTTGTTTGATTATTAGGTCCAGCTCTGTGCTTGCCATCTCTCCCACTGTTAAGTCTAACTTAGGTTCTTTTGGTGGCTCTGGAACCCCCTCATTTATCTCTTCATAGGTCATAAAAATATGACCTAGAGCTCCCAATTGTTGTACCTTCTCTATGACCTCTTGATCATCCATGATATTCAGAGGTGGTTGAGATGGAGAATAATCCCCTTCAATGTGTTTAGGCCTCTCCTCTAGCTTTTGTCTTTTTGATGGAGGTGGGGAATCAGGAACATCCTCAGCTAGTTGAGCTTGAGGTGAGTCTAGAATTTATACAACCTCCTTGTGCTTCTCCACCTGATGTGATGTGGAAGGGACATCCTCCTTTTTCTTTGTTTGTTTTTGCTTGTCAGGTTCTGGTACTAACACATTGTAACCAATTCTCTTCTGTACCATGTACTTGCTTGGGGGAAATACTTTTGCAAATGCAAGTTTGCTCAATATTGTTTGAGCCTTCTTTGGGTTATCTTTCATGGGTTTCTCCTTCTCATTTAGGGTTTTAAAAATACCCTGAAAATAATCCATGAGAGTATCTATCTTCTTCCCCATAGGATTGATGCTCTTTAGGGCATCATATCTCAGGTCAAACTGCTGGACAAAGTCCAATGTCTTCTTTTACACCAACCATTTCTCCTTTTTGATTTCTTGCTCCTGTATATTTGGGACATTTCTAATGACATCCTTAGAAAAATTAAAAATGTGATCTATCAAGGAGCACCTGACCTTCTTCTTATACATTTCATTGTAAAACCCCTCTGGGTCTGCTGTCCTAACAACTAAAGTAGTCATAGGATACAGTGCTAGGACTTGATCCATATGAAGCCATCCACCCTTTGTAATTATAAATTGATGTGCAATTGTAATATTTGGGAACAAAGTTCCTCTACCTTTACCTATGAGAGTGTTCTTTTCAATCTCCCCCAATTGTCTAATGAACTCTGCAACACCAATCTTTAGGGGTACCTGATATGGAAATATGAATGGGGCCCCTCTGAAACCATATAGTCTGATAACAGTAGAAACAGGATAAAAAATAAAATCCCCCCGATTACATACAATTTTGAGGCCCTTGGAAAATTATTTTCGCCTGACAAGTTTAGCCAAGGCCGTTGGGAGTCCACGGTTCTCATGGACAAATAGTAGCCTGAGCCTGGCTGCAAAACACCTATCAAAATTGATGAAAATATTATCTTCTCTATCCCATGTCATGATGAGGCTCCATAATTGGATAGGCATATCTTTACCATCCTTCTGTTTCAACAAATCCATCTCCTTCTCAAAATAACTAGCACCCTTAAATAAGAACATATACATCATGAAGGAGTACCAGTAGAATGGCTTATCAACTTTGCTTCTCTGGATTCTTATTAATCCATTATGAATTAAATTAGAAATGAAAGGGGAAAAGTCCAAAGTAACTGATAGGTATGGGTGTAAAATATAGACCATCATGTACATCAAATGCATTGGCATTCTCTCTTCAACATCTTCTCCAAAAACTTGACATAATGACCAATATGCACCCCTTGCTCTTAAGTTAAAATATTCTATTTTGAAGGGCTCCTGTGTACTTGGTCCCATGGTAATCATTCCCCCAATCTTGTCACAGAATTCCTTCATAGGACCACTTCTGAGATAATCCCTTTGTACATTGTACACTTGCCTCAACTCCTCAAAATCAATTTTTTCTAGGTCATTGGAGGGTTCACTTAGCTTAAAAACATTCCTAATTTCTTCAGCAGAGATGTTAATTAATAGGTTCCCTTTAGCATCCCTAATTACCCTGGTAATTAGGTCATAATTCTTTGCAATTTGAGTCATCAAATCTACATCTATGAAAATGTCAGGTACCACAAGCTTTCCCAAGTCAAATTTCCATATATTTTTGGTAGGAGGAGGGGCATTTCTTTGACTGAACCCTACTTTGAACAACCCTAGGCCAGTAATATCAAAAATGCCACTTGCATTAAGCGTGCCAATCTTAGTGTCCCTTATATAATTTCCCATATCATATAAGTCATCTGCTACCTTTACCCTAGGGCTTTTTGGTACTAAAATCTTGGCCTTTACCATATCAATTGTTGACTTAGGTAATAGTTCTAACAAATCTTCATGTAAACCCCTATCACTATACTCAATTTTACTAGATAAATCCTTTCTTGGCACCATTCTAGGGTTTACAAATTCTTTATGGTTTATGCAAGAGAGTTCTCAGAAGCACTATGAAAATATCAACAAGAAATGTGTAGACATTCACCAACCTTTCTTAGAAAATCATTCAGGAGACAATAACCAGCTCTGCAAATTTCCTCACCCAGGCTTCTGCAAATTCTATCTCTTTGTGTTTCTAAAAATGCGTAAATCTTCAATATATCAACAATCAAAGGTAGTCTTTTTAGCAATTTACTCCTCACGATCTCACCATTACTTCTCTAAGAAATTGAACTGTCATTACTCAATGAGAAAATTCAATTTCGCACCAATTTAGCTTCGAGTTTGAATTTGGGTCGTTGATCCTTCTTGGAACAAAATCTAATAGTTTTTGCATGATCCCAAGGCTTGGAAAAATTTCTGGTGAACATATGACAATTGTTCGATCAATATGCATCGATAGTAAACCTTCAAAAGAATCACACAGGACCCACTTGAAATGTTGGATTTATCGCTACTATTAGATCCTACATCTGACAGTTAGTATTAATTTCCATTTATGACTAGACATAAAATAAGGCACCGTGTCCTTGATACAATATCGACGGTTGTTGCATGATCGCAAGGGCTTAAAAGATTCCTTGCAAACATATGACAACCATTAGATCTTTCCTTCAATGTTGATACCTTAAGTAACTGGCCCCACTTAGCTTAACCAATTAGAAACGTCCACATCATAATATCTGGCAAGCGAACATGCTATTTTTTCTTACCGCGCTCTAGTTCCAATGACATTTTCCACATCAACAAATACCTTCAACCAATCAGAAGTGCCCATGTATATACACCTAGTAGCAGACCCACCTTTTACAAGCACCTAGGAATAAAGTAAGATCGATGGTTGTCGCATGATCGCAAGGGGTCAAAATATTCCTTGCGAACATACGACAACCATTGATTCTCTAAAGAATTGTTAGCTTGACAGAATCCTTAGAGACTGGGCCCATGCGCTGGCTTTTAAACAAGATCAACAATTTTTGCATGATCACAAGGGCCTAAAAGATTCCTTGCGATCTTGTGACAATCATTGGATCAAGATAAGATTCAAAGGTCATATATGATGTTGAAACATTAGGAAATAAAGTGTTTAGGACTTAGGAATATTTAAAGATATCATCGGGCTTCAGACTTAGGAAAATTAAAAGGGGCCTAGGTAATATGAAATTTTAAGAACATGACCCCTCACGATGACATAGGAATAAAGTACATGCATTTTTAGTATTTTAAGTGACCTTGTAAAAAGTAATGCTTGAATAGAACCTAAAGGAGTGACCTAGGGTTTCTTCTTAAAAGCAAAGGCATTTTAGGGTTTTTCATGCCTGGTTTTTCAATTAGGGCTTTCTAGATTCAGATGAAAACTCTGATAATTTTGCAAGACTTTTTCTAGATTTTTTGTAGAAAATTTTCTTAGTTTTAAAACAACTAGAAAATATCTCAATTTGTAAAAGATGAAAGATTTTATGCTTAAAAATTGAGGTGCCAACAAAATCCACCTTCAACCCTTTACAAAATGTATTTTATCATACTTGAATTTCTTGTTAGGACAATCCAATCCTTGTGCCTAGATGCACAACCTTTATCTTTGTTAGAAGTAGATTGTTAGGAATAATATTATAAAATACAACTAAGAGGGGGGGTGAATCAGTTGTATGGAAGATTATTAAACTTTAAACTTTTAGTAGCAATATTAGATCCAATGAACACAATAACACAATATTTTGGTCTCAGGGAAACCCTGTTAAAGGTAAAAACCCCAATGGGAATTAGCACCCACAAATGATGTACTGAGAGTATAGTATCCTTGTTAGAAGATTTAGCCCCGTTAGGAGCTTATTAAAACATTACAGTTGTAAGATGAAAATATGGATGGGGTCCTAGAACAATGGTTTGCACATAAAAGAGACCCCAAAACCAATATTTCATACATACATATAAATAATAAGGATATGGAAAGTAAATATAGAAATCTAATATTGAAATGAAGAAATAAAGGTACTTACCTCCAAAAAAGAATTGGCTGAAAACCCTGTCAAACGGTCTCAGAAGCTACTAATTTTTCTTATCTTAAACCGAAACTGTGAGATCTACAAAACCCAAAAATCTTTTTCTTTTCTGAGCCAGGTTGACCTTGACCTTAGGATTGGGCTACAATCTTACCCTAGGGCACAATCTTACCCCCCACTGAAGGTCGACCTTGACCCAACTGCTCTGACAGAAATTATGTTCACGAATCCTAAAAGTTCGGTGAAAAGAGTATCTAGATCTGCACTGAAATTATCCATCCTGGACTTCTACCTACAAGAAAAATGGTTTTGTTTGTTGGGGGGGAGGGGTTTTCCTTAGTCAAACCCCAATTTAGGAATTAACCTTGAAATTGAATTGAAATTGAAAAGATAAACAAAGTAAATGGAACAATTCACCTTGCTTATGTTGAAAAACCTTATGGAGGATTCAAATCCTTGAATCCACAATTATGGATGCTCCAAATGAATGTAGAATTGGATGTAGGATGTCTCAAATCAATTGTCTTTAGATCTTCAACACCAATCTTGAATGGATCTTGGAATAGGCAGAGGCTTGAATGGATGGATGGAGAAATCTTCAACAAGAGGGCTCCATAGAGGTTGAATCCTTCAATGGCTAACAATGGATCTCCTTGATGAATTGGATCTTGAATTATTGAAGGATTGAAGATGAATGAATGCTTGAATGATTTCCTTCTCCTTCTTTCTTTCTTGAGTGCTTGAGAAATTATGAAGATGAGATGAAATACTTGATTGAGAGATGGATAAAATGAGAGAGGAAGGCCTCCTTTTATAGTGATCTAGGGCACACACTTCTGGAGAAGCCACATAGAAAATAATAATTAAGGGCCCATGGCACAAAAATCTAGAGAGGTGCACATGGAGAGGAAATTAAATTAAAGTCTTGACACAAAACTCTAGAAGGGGACCACCCTTAAGATAGAAATACAAATAATTATTTAAGAGCCTTGTCAAAAAAATTGAGGTAAGGCCAACCCTAAAGTTAATTTGAGCATTAGGCACAAAAATCGAGAAAGGATAATCTCCAATAATAAATTAGGAATCCTATAGAAAGATCGAGAAAGGTCCACCTCAAATATTAATTTGAGAATTCAACACTTAACCCGAGAAATAGTGGGCCCAAAGAGGGAAAAGATAAGATTTTGATGAAACCCTGAAACCAAAACCTAACCCCAAGGATCTCAGACCCTAGGTTCAAGGTCGAGGTTGACCTTGACCTAGGTCAGGGTCGAGGTCAACCTTGACCTTGAGGTCAAGAATCTTAGGTTCTCAATTCAGGATGCTAGAATTATGTCAGGAAGAAGTGGAAAATAGGGTAGAATAGGGGAAAAAGCTAGATCCAAGTCAAATACTCATTCGAGGCATTTAACATGACCCTAAACCACTTACTTGGAGTGCTAAACATTCTTAACATGGAAGTTATTCCATTTTAAGATGATACATTAAGCCCCCACTTTAGCAAGAGTATGGACTCGATGCAAAGTCTTGGTAAAGGAGATCATAAAGAAAAAGACAATCTTATTGAAATCAATGGGACAAAGGAATCCTCAAGTTCCTAGGGAATCAATTCTTTATCAAATCCAATATTACAATAAGAGAGACATCGCTAGAAAAAGAGAGAAAAAAGGGAGAGAGGAGTGGCTAGCTCGCATGGTAAGATGTGTGTATCTCACTGTGAACCACAAAAAGGATAGGATGGCCCACCAAGAAAGAACTTTATAGTCACCCCATAAAGTTGTGCACCTTCTGGTGGCTTTGTGCATGTATGTAGTGCATCTTCTAATGGATTTTATGAAGTACCCATGGATCCATATCCTCATATCACCATAGAATACATTTATAAAATGCGTATCTCATCAGGATTTAGCAACTTATGTGCATTACCTTCCAAAGATTTAGCATATTTGAAATTGAAAATGTGTGTCTCTTTAGGATTTAGCAACTTATGTGCGTTACCTTTAGAGGATTTAGCATATTTGAAATGCCTGTCTCTTCAGGATTTAGAAAATTATGTGCATTACCTTTTGAGGATTTAGCATGCTGCAAAACAAAAGGTTACAACAAAAATGCATAATATAGAATGAGTGAGGTTGTTTAGATCTATGAAAAAGTAAACTCTTAAATTACATTTAATCTAGGTCCATTTTTAGGGGTATGGGCCCAATGGAAATTTATTTCTCATATGTGGCCCCTCTAGAAGCTTGTGCCCTAGATCACTATAAAAGGGATCCTTGCTCTCCCATTTTCTCCATATCTCATCTCATCTTCATAATCTCTCAAGCACTCAAGCAAGAAAGAAGATCAAGCCTTCAAGAATTCAAGATCCATTTCATCAAGTAGATCCATTAGTAGCCATTGAAGGATTCAAGCTCTATGGAGCCCTCTTGTTGAAGATTTCTCCATCCATCCATTCAAGCCTCTTCCTATTCCAAGATCCATTCAAGATTGGTGTTGAAGATCTAAGACAATTTATTTGAGACATCCTACATTTGATTCTACATTAATTTGCAGCATCCATACTTGTGGATTCAAGCATTCGAATCCTCCACAAGGATTTCAACATAAACAAGGTGAATTGTTCCATTTACTTTGTTTATCTCTATAATTTCAATTCAATTTTAAGGTTAATTCCTAAATTGGGGTTTGACTAAGGAAAACCCCTCCCCCCCCCCAACAAATAAAACTATTGCTTGTAGGTACAGGTACAGGACAAGGAATATTAATGCAGATCTGGATACCCCAATCTTGAATGGATCTTCGAATAGGAAGAGGCTTGAATGGATGGATGGAGAAATATTTAACAAGAGGGCTCCATAGAGATTGAATCCTTCAATGGCTAACAATGGATCTCCTTAATGAATTGGATCTTGAATTCTTGAATGCTTAAAGATGAATGAATGCTTGAATGCTTTCCTTCTCCTTCTTTCTTGAGAGTGCTTGAGCATGAAAGTGGATGGCTTGATGATTGATACAAAAAATGAGAGAGGAAGGCTCCCTTTTATAGTGATCTAGGAGAAAAACTTCTAGAGAGGCCACATAGAAAACAATAATTAAGGGTCCATAGCACAAAACTCTAGAGAGGTGCACATGGAGAGAAAATTAAATTAAAGTCATGACAAAAAAAATCTAAAAGGGGACCACCCTTAATAGAGAAATAAAAATAATTACTCAAGAGCCTTGTCACAAAATTCAAGGTAAGGCCAACCCCAAAGTTAATTTGAGCATTCGGCACAAAAATTGAGAGGGGCTAATCTCCAATAATAAATTAGGAATCCTATACAAATCTTGAGAAAGGTCCACCTCAAATATTAATTTAAGAATTTGACACTTAACTTGAGAAATAGTGGCCCTGAAGAGGGAAAAGACAATATTTTCATGAAACCCTAAGACTGAAACCTAACCCTGAGGATCCCGGACCCTAGGGTCAAGGTCAAGGTTGACTTTGACCTAGGTCAGAGTTGAGGTTGACCTTGACCTCGAGGTCAATAATCTCAAGCTTCCAATTTAGGATCCCAAAATTATGTCGGGAAGAAGTGGAAAATGGGGTAGAATAGGGGAAAAAGCCAGATCCAAGTCAAATACCCATTCAAGGTGTTCAACATGATCCCAAACCCCTTACTCAAAGGGATAAACATTCTTAACATGGAAGTGCTTCCATTTTAAGATGATACATTAAGCCCCCACTTTAGCAAGAGTATGGACTTGATGCAAACTTGTGGTAAAGGAGATCACAAAGAAAAAGAAAATCTTATTGACATCAAAGGCACAAAGGAATCCTCCAACCCCTAGGGACTGAAGTCTTTGTCAACTCCAAGATTACAATAAGAGAGAAATCTCTAGAAAAGAGAGAGAGAGAGAGAGAGAGAGAGAGAGAGAGAGAGGGGAGAGAGGAGAGGCTAGCTAGCCTAGTAAGATATGTGTATCTCATAGTGAACCATAAAAAGGATAGGATGGCCCACCAAGAAAGGACTTGATAGTCACCACATAAAGTTTTGTGCCTTTTGGCAGCTTTGTGCATGTGTGTCGTGCATCTTTTGATGGCTTTTATGAAGTACCCATAGATCCATATCCTCATATCACCATAGAATACCTTTGCAAAATGTATCTCTTCAGGATTTAGCAACTTATGTGTGTTATGCTTTGAGGATTTAGCATATTTGAAATTGAAAATGCATTTCTCTTTAGGATTTAGCAACTTATGTGCGTTAGCTTTTGAAATTTAGCATGCTTCAAAACAAAAGGTTAGAACAAAAATACATAATATAGAATGAGGGAGGCTGTATATATGCCCCCTCCTTAAGATGAAAAAAAACATACTATTTTGACATGTTAAGGAAAGAAAAGAACAAGGATAAAGCCTTCTTGAACATCAAGACAGTATCCATAGACAACACCCAATCCAAGCCAAGAAGGTCACAACTCCTATGAGGCAATGGAAGGGACAAATGCAAAGAGATATCATGCAAGAAGTGAAAAAGTAACCCTTGTGAGGGATAGCAAACTATTTAGCTTCCAAAGTGACAAATTTATCAACCATGGAAACCCAATGTCAAACAACGAAATAGGTTGTGATCAGGGACAAAGATCCTTAATGCAAACCAAAATTTTCATGTATGATTGGATATCACATAATAGATAGATACTACTTAACCAAGGAAAGAGGTGAATCCTGGAGAGACAGAAAAGAAGGAGATGATATCCTTGCTCTCCAAGTGTAGGAACAAGTATGGAATGGGATCTATTATATTGCTCACAACACTATGCAAGACAACGAGCCCCCAAGAATTAGGCTAACATTGTTTACACAATGTGGAGCTTCATATTAGGAATATAAATGTTATTTAGAGAAAATAGGATCAAAATACAACTCATTGCCACATGATATATAAATAACCTTACTATCAATGAGCTGCTTAATCTTATAATGTAAAGCTTGACATTCATTAGTAGATTGATCATGAAATCTATGATACAAACAAAAAGGAAGATTCTTCAAGTGTGGACTACGTTTCTTTTTGCATTTAGGTCTAGTAATAACCTTAGCACAAAGGAGTTTAGGCAAGATAGCTTCTTGGTCAAATTCTTTCATAGTTTCATCATGTTTTAAAGTGTTATTTGAGATGTTGTTAACATTGATTTATTATTGAGGATTAAATCCCAATCCATAAGAATGCTCATGCCCCCTATTCTATAAGGGCCTTTGAATTCCCTGTTTACGCTTACCACATCCTTGCCCATTGAATCCTTGTTTAACAAGGAAATGATAACCAGGACCATAACAAGAAGCCATATCAGAAGGAGTCAATGGAACTTTAGTAGTCACTATGCCATTATAAGTCGGTTTGACAGATTCACTGTGGGTAGAAGCAATGACAAAATTATTAGGAAGGACATTAGAAATAGAAGTAAATACTTGTTGTTCAAATTCTCTTTGTTACTTCATAAAATCAAGATTAGAAACTTTATACTCTCCAATAAAGGTAGGATTAAAATCCAAGGTTCCCCAATCATCACCAGGAAGGGCATTAGAGGAAGAATGATTACTATTAGGAGTAGGATTAGTGTGGGTTTGAATATTCAAACAAGGATTTGGCACATCATCTGCATGAAGTGTATACATCATGTTGTTATGTATAAACTTGACTTTATGGTGAAGGGTGGAAGGGATAGCATGCATCTCATGCAACCAAGGTCTACCCAAAAGAAGGTTATAATTAAGAGGTCTAGGCATAAAATGAATAGGAGTATTCAGGATGACCGAACCTACTTTGATAGATAAGGTAATGATTCCCAAAGTTTTCTTAGCAATGTTATCAAAGCCACGTATAGGAACATTGTCAGGTTGAATAGTTGAAAGATCAGCTTGAATCGCTTTGAGCATGTCCATGATACAAACATTAAGCCTAGATCCATTATCAATCAAGGTCCTACTAATGATACTCTTATTGATAGTAACAAAAACCATAAGAGCATCATATTGATTCTGAACTTCTTTAGAAGGTAAATCCTTTTGAGTAAATACAATGTCAGGAGGACCCGGGGGAGCATGCATGCATTGTAAGAAGTTATTGATGTTCTCTTGATTAGGAGGTGGAGTGGGAAGAGTTGCTAGAGATTTTTGCAAGGCTTTATAGTAGGTAGGTGAAGTTTGAAGAATCTCCCATAAATAAATCTTGGCAGGAGTCTTTTGCAATTGGTTTATCAAATCATACTCCTTGCTAGGAAGATGGGGTGGAGGAGGAAGAATGGGTTGAGAAGGTGGTAAAGAAGTAGAAACCATCGGATGAGGTTGAGGGTTATTCCTTGCATGATATGTGTGAGCTATCAAATCTTGGTCATTGAAATAATCTAAAGAATCCATAGGTTTACCTTTGATAGTAATGCAAGGACAACCTTTGACAATCAACAAGGGTTTTGGATAAACCATGTTAGTTGTCTCAACACTACAAATAGATTCACAAGAAGGAAGAAAAGAAGACATCCTAGGAGGAGATGAGGTAGGATATTTATTCTACATAAGATCATCACTAAGAGGGACAACATTAAGGGAATTCATATCTTTTTCCGCTAATGCCTCATCACTAGAAGGAATCCAAAATGGAGGTAAAGCATCTATAATGTCATCTTCTTTCACTAAAATGTCTACATAAGGGGAGTGTGTTTTAGAAAAAGATTCACCATCATGTATTAATATGTCATCTATTAATAAATCACCCTCTTGTATCAAAGCTTCTTCACAAGGAGGGGATAGATCAATGTCTTTATCCAAGGGTTCATCCCAAAAAGGAGAATCATCCACAATGGTTTCATGAGGAAGAGAGTAATCAACATCCAAATCCAAAGGTTCATCCCAAATAGGAGGATTATGATCCCTACCAATAAAGAACATTGTAGGAGCACCACAACTCACTAAAGCTTAATCCCTAAAGGGGGAAGAAGGTAAATTGTATTCTAAAGTAGGCTCATAGAAAAGCCATATATTAGGAGAAGAATTAACATCAATCCCTAACTCATTTTTGGAAAGGCCAATTGAAGAGGCTATGGAGGAGAGTGAAATAGGAATAGGATCGATGGAGATCTCATTCGAACAATTTTCATCCTCACTTCCATGTACCTCATCAAGGGATCTATCATCTTTCGAAAGAAGACATCATGAAAGTATTCAAAACAAAAATCATACATGTTGAACACAAAGTAATACTACAAGCATGAAAAATGTAAATATTTTTGTATTTTGAAAGAAATTTAGTAATTTTTTTTGTATTTTTGAAATATAAATGCAAGAGCATAAAATAAATCTACTTTTATAAGCATGTAAGATCTAATATAAAATGCAAATCTAACACCAAAAAGAAAGAGTTGTCATAAACACAATAGGACATCTAATTCCACAAAAGAAAGGGGTAAGCTTGCCAGGTTCACCAAAATGTATAGTGAAGATGAACACACAAGATACAACAAAGGGAAATCTAACACCACAAACACAATAGGGCATCTAATTCCACAAAAGAAAGGGGTAAGCTTGTCCGGTTCACCAAAATGTAAGATATAAATATGTGGTGGGGTCCTAGAGCAATGGTTTGCACATAAAAGAGACCCCGCAACCGATATTTTACACATACATGAAATTATATTGATATGGAAAGTAAATGTAGAAGAATAATGTTGAAATGAAGAAATAAAGGCACTTACCTCCAAAAATGAATCGGCTAGAAACCCTATCAAACAATCTCAGAAACTGTTGATTTTTGTCTTGCTGAACCGAAACTGTGAGATCTACAAAACCCATAAATATTTTTATTTTTTGAGCAAGGTCAACCTTGACCTTAGGATCAGGGTATAATCTATTGGTGTTTGAAAATGCTTATGCCAACTAGGGCTGCCAATATGTCTTGAGACTAGTATTAGGAATGGTTAGTTCCAAGTATGAGATCTCTACAAGACAATTGGACCAACTATAGGGACAAGACTACCCTCTGCACTTCTGGCTCTGCAAAACCAAGGTGGGTGTACCTAATCCAGTATCTTATGGCATTTTAGGACTTTAAACTGGATTGAACAAAGCAGATGATAACAAGAGACTATTAAATGTTAACCAAACATTCATTGAATCTCCATTGCTATAAAGGGTATTACTACTATCAACCAAATAATAATTTAGACTTGGAATGGTGTTGATATATGAAGATGGAAAGAAGTAAACAAGATCCAAGCAACCATTAAACTCAACTGAATATACTAATCCCTGATCAGTGCCATTATCCATTGGGTAGATCTCAAATACAAACATTGAAACATGAACCAACTACTGTCAAAGACTCATAGCCATAAATATAAACATTGCAGCCCATCAACTACTTATAGTATCCTTTTTTAGACAAATCAAGATGAATCTATGCCCTATCCAAAGTATATTTCACTTGATCCTAGATCAAGAACTAAAGAATAGAACATATACAAAGGTAACCCTATGCAATGGATTAGAAAATCCAGAATTCACAAGATTGACACCAAGGAGAGACTTGAATGCTTGAAATAATTATATTAAGTATGAGTCATGTACATGTTAAAGAAAAAAAGAGAGAAAACCACTTCAATAACCTGCAAAAGACTACAAGGAAATTCTATTCAATCTACATTCAATATGATACAACCTTCTACAACCCCCCTGGAACCAACCAAAATCAGAACCCTTCTAAATGATCAAGAAAATCCTTTCATAGGAACAAGGGCTGCAACATGCAAAGGATCATTTAGGGAAAAATTAGGGTTTCAACCACCCTGCCAGCTAAGACTCAATCAAGAAATTATTACAAGGGGAAGAAACCAAGCAACCAGGCCTAAAACAAATCCAAGAAAGATCTCCATAGATGATAATTCTGAATTGTGTACCGAAGACCATGAATCTGTCACACATATCAATTTGATTAGACCCTTGTAACATTTCAAAACACCTTTATTCATTCCCCCACGACACAAACTACTTTGCAAATACTCATCAAACCCTCTGGACCACACTACAACAACTGGCACCACCAAACTAATCAAATCCGACCGCTAAAAAATTCAATTCTGGTCCTTCCTGTTGTGGAAAACCTCTAGAAAATTCAAATTTGAATTACAACAGTTATCCAGACAAAGTTTAAAATGTGACTGTCAATCCCTTTATTTGCTGGCAAATTGGGCGATCTACATTTAATCTCACAACAGTCATAAACCCTTTGAAAAGTCTCTGCCAAGTCAGCACATTGCAGCCAATAAAAATCATGCACATCAGCTCTGCATAGCAGACATGACCCAAGAAGTATAAACCTTTAATTGAACAGGTTTTGCATGATCGCATGGCCTGAAAATATTCTATGTGATCACACGACACCTGTAGATCCTACATCTGTCAGCCCCTTTGAAATATTTAGGCCCACTGACAAGTCCAAGTCACCCTCTTGCTTAGCCAATCAAAAGTAGCCAAATCATGTACACGTAGCAGTGGACCAGCCTTACTTTATCACTTTTGAAAAAGGTGAAATCGATGGCCGGTGCAAAAGCACATGCCTCTGACACATCTCATAAGAACTTATGCTCGCCGTTGATTCACTGCAAGTCTCAAGACTCTCTAACAAGCCTAAAACTTAGGTCCCATTGACAATTGCCACCGTATTAATACATGGACCAATCACAGACCACCATTTGTACCTACGTGTCACCTTGGACCCATAGTTTGAAACATCTTGTCATAAAGGAAAATCAACGGTCATTGCGACTTCGCATAGCTCTGACAAATCCCTTGCACTTTAGCAACAACCGTCAGATTGAGATGGTGTCAGAGAGACTAGGCTTGGGAAATAAAATAGGCTGAAACACTAGGAAATATTAAGGCACTGACTTAGGAAAAATATTTTTCTGAGACTTAGGAAAAATTAAAACACCGCCGGGCTCGTAGACTTAGGAAATATTAAAGGCCGCCGAGCGTAAAAACTTAGGAAAGATTTAAATGGGGACCGACCCAAAATATAAAGCATGTGCATTTTAGGAATTTTAAGTGACCCAAAAAGTAACTTAAAATTAGAACAGGGCCTAGGTAGACTTAGGGTATTTCATTACAACAGCTAGTTTTTTGAATTTTTTGCAAGGCTTTCAAAGCCAGAGACACAAAAATGACTGCAGGGACCAGAAGAAACATGCTATAGCCATGAAATTTTTTGCAAGGGTAGACCATTTTCTAAGGAATTTAGCTGTGACATGAAAATGGGCTAACACAATCTTACCTCAGGGCACAACCTTACCCCCACTGAAGGTCGACCTTGACCCGAAATAGCTCTGACAAAAATTCTGTTCATGGATCCTAAAAGTTTGGCAAAAAGGGTATCTAGATCTACACTGAAATTTGTCACCCCACACATGTACCTGCAAGAAAAATGGTTTTGTTTGTTGGGGGAGCATGGGTTTTCCTTAGTCAAACCTCAATTTATGAATTAACCTTGAAATTGAATTGAAATTGCAAAGATAAACAAAGTAAATGGAATAATTCACCTTGCTTATGTTGAAACCCTTGTGGAGGATTCAAATCCTTGAATCCACAAGTATGGATGCTCCAAACGAATGTAGAATTGAATGTAGGATGTCTCAAATCAATTGTCTTTAGATCTTCAACACCAATCTTGAATGGATCTTAAAATAGGAAGAGGCTTGAAAGGATGGATAGAGAAATTTTCAACAAGAGGGCTCCGTAGAGATTGAATCCTTCAATGGCTAACAATGGATCTCCTTGATGAATTGGATCTTGAATGCTTGAATGCTTGGAGATGAATGAATGCTTGATTGCTTTCCTTCTCCTTCTTGCTTGAGAGTGCTTGAGCATGAAAGTGGATGGCTTGATGATTGATGGAGAAAATGAGAGAGGAAGGCTCCCTTTTATAGTGATCTATGGCACAAACTTCTAGAGAGGCCACATAGAAAACAATAATTAAGGGTCCATAGCACAAAACTCTATAGAGGTGCACATGGAGAGGAAATTAAATTAAATTCTTGACACAAAACTCTAGAAGGGGACAACCCTTAATATATAAATAAAAATAATTATTTAAGAGCCTTGTCACAAAATTTGAGGTAAGGCCAACCCCAAAGTCAATTTTAGCATGAGGCACAAAACTCGCGAAAGGCTAATCTCCAATAATAAATTAAGAATTGTATATAAATCTCAAGAAAGGTCCACCTCAAATATTAATTTGAGAATTTGACACTTAACCCAAGAAATAGTGGCCCCGAAGAGGGAAACGATAAGATTTTGATGAAACCCCAAAATTGAAACCTAACCCCAAGGATCTCAGACCCTAGGGTCAAGGTCGAGGTCAACTTTGACCTAGGTCAAAATTGAGGTCAACCTTGACCTTGAGGTCAAGAATCTCAAGCTTGCAATTCAGGATGCCAGAATTATATCGGGAAGAAGTGGAAAATGGGGTAGAATAGGGGAAAAATTCAAATCCAAGTCAAATACCCATTCAAGGCATTCGACATGACCCCAAACCACTTACTTGGAGGGCTAAACATTCTTAACATGGAAGTGCTTTCATTTTAAGACAATACATTAAGCCCCCACTTTAGCAAGAGTATGGACTCGATGCAAACTCTTGGTAAAGGAGATCACAAAGAAAAAATAAATCTTATTGACATTAAAGGGACAAAGGAATCCTCCAGCCCCTAGGGACTCAAGTCTTCATCAACTCTAAGATTATAATAAGAGATTTACATCTCTAGAAAAGAGAGATAGAGAAGGGAGAGAGGAGTGGCTAGCTCACCTAGTAAGATGTGTGTATCTCACTATGAACCACAAAAAGGATAGGATGGTCCACCAAGCCAAGACTTAATAGTCACCCCATAAAGTTGTGTGCCTTCTAGTGGCTTTGTGCATGTATGTAGTGCATCTTCTGATGGCTTTTACAAAGTACCCATGGATGCATATCCTCATATCACCATAGAATACCTTTGTAAAATGTGTATCTCTTTAGGATTTAGCAACTTATGTGCATTACCCTCCAAGGATTTAGCATATTTGAAATTGAAAATTTTAAGATATCCCAATATATATAACTTTAAATTAAGGAGGTCCTAGAACAATGACCTCGACATTGACCCCGGTTCCCCTTTTCATCAGAAAGTTTGTCGGATATGGGGAGAAGTTCAAAAGTTTATTTTCCCACTTCCAAGTTGGTTGTTTTGGGCTTCAGAATGGTAAACCCTCAAATTATATTTAATATGGGTCCATTTTTAGGGGTTTTCACTTAATAGGAATTTATTTTATATATGTCAGCCTCTCTAGAAGTTTGTGCCCTAGATTTGTATAAAAGGAAGCCTTCCTCTCTCATTTTCTCCATCCACAAGTTATGCAATCCATCCATTTTCATGATCAAGAAGTCAAGTTTTGAGATCAATTTTTCAAGGTTCTTTCAAGTCATCATCAGTTGGATACAATTGTCTGAAGGAGATTGTTGGATTAATTATGTGTTGTCTTTGATGTCACACAAATGTCATATCATTTATCATGCTCAGTCATTCAGAAAAAAAGTTCTCAGTGTTTACCAAGCTCAGTCGGTCAGCAAAGCAGTTCTCAGTGTTTACCGAGCTTAATCGATCAGCAAAGCAGTTTTGTGTATCTACCGAGCTCAATCGGTCAGCAGGAAGTTTTTAGTGTCTATCAAGATCTTTGGGTCTCCAAAGGATGTTGCAAAATTCATAGTGTTTACCAAGTTCACTCGGTCACCGAAGGAAATCTTTTCAGGATTAGTGTTTATTGAGCAAGGTCGGCCCAGTAAAGATTTTGAGGAATAAAGTTTGTTTATTCTGCCGACTGTTGTAATGATTGTAATGATTATTAGTGTCGACTTGACAATCTGAATGGACAATCTAAATGGTATATATAGAAGGTCAAGTTGTGAATTAAAAGTGTGCAAGTGAAAAAGAAGAAAAGTGTGAGCGAATTTTGAAGGATGATTAGATATCCTTGAGGAGCAGTAGAGATATATTTGATCAGGAAGGATCTAGTAAAGTAGAACAGATATCTGTAATCAGCAATTCAATTGCATCATTATTCAGGTCACTTCATTGTTACTTTCTTACCATTGTAGCAGTGATTTCAAAATCTATTAACAGAGTTGGTTTAACAGCCATTTTGTAAATCCTCTAACAAGGTGACAGTTCTATTGAATTGTTTCAAAGACCTCTTACAAGGCCACTCCTAACAGGGTGATTAAATCCTCTAACAAGGTCACACCTAACAGTGTGTTTTGTAACCTTTAATCAGATTGGCTCCTAACAGGGCTCACTTCAAAAGAGTGAAAAATAGTAACTAGTTACATTGGTGGTTTTTCCCATATTGGGTTTCCACGTTAAATCTAGCATCTCTTGTGTTCATGTTATTTTCTTTATGCATGCATGTTAATCACTGATGAATACTTAAGAACAGTTATAATTAATACTCACTGCAATAACTGCATTTTAGCATTTCTCTGTATGTTTACCGAGTAACAGCAGTAAATGATTTATTAAGACTCTAAGGGATCTGTGGTAATATTTTTGTGGTTAACTGATTCACCCCCCCTCTCAGTTACTCCATCTATATTGCCAACAATTGGTATCAGAGATTTTGGTGCTTGTGGGAAGGGTTTCAAGGACCTAAGCTAAAGATCAGGATGTCTTACAAGAGAGAAATTGCAAGGCTTAACAGAGATAACTTTTCAGCATGGCAAGGTCTCATGAGACTTCATCTGGCTTCTATTGGTGATTTAGGATGCAAATATATTGATCAAGAATATACAGCTCCTACTGGCACATTAACTATTGAAGACATTGCAGAGAAAAAGAACCATAACACCATGATGATAGACATTGCATCAGATCTTAGCTATGAAGAATTTGATGAGATCAAAGATTGCACAACTGCTTATGCAATGTGGACCAAGCTAAAGAAAATTTATGGTGGTGATGAAAATGTGAAGAGAGCCAAAGCAAAAAGCCTAAGAGGACAATTTGATCAGATGAAAATGAGAGAAGATGAAAACATTGCAAAATATGTTGAAAGGATCAAGGCAAGTGTTAGTGCAATCAGAGCTTCTGGAGGAAAAATTGATGATGAAACTATTATAAGTAAGGTTCTTAGAACATTACTTCCTATCTATGCAATAAGAGTATCTTCTATTCAAGAAAGAAGATGTGAAGAAAATCATAATATAACTTTGGATGCTTTAGTGGGAAGATTGATAGCCTTTGAGCTGCATAACTATGACAACTATGTTCCAACTTCCAAAAATATTGAATCAGCATTTGAGGCCAAAATTTCACTTAAGAAGGGCAAGATAATCCAGTTAGAGAGTGAAGAAGAATCAGAGGAAAGTTTTGATAGTGATCTTGAAGTTATTGAAGCATTACTTGCAAAGAAATATACTAGAGGTAGAGGTAAATACAAAGGTAAAACTCCCTTAATCTATTTTTCATGTGAAAAAATTGGTCATATTGCAGCTAGGTGCCCAAACAAGCAAAGCAAGGATGAGAAGAAAGGTCACAAGTATAATGGCAAGAAGAATTTCAAATCATTCAAGGATAAAGGTAAGAAACCATGTTTTTTGGCTAAGGATTCTGATGATAGTGAAGAAGAAATTGTCTTCATTGCTGTAAAAGATGAATCTGATGATGATGAAGATGAGATGGCACTTATCTCTCATATAACAAAAAATGATACATGGATCATAGACAGTGGATGTTCACATCATATGACTCATGACAGAACAAATTTTGAACACCTTGAAGACTATGATGGTGGTAATGTAAGGTTTGGAAACAATGAACCTTGTTGCATAAAAGGGAGAGGACAAATCTCATTAACCAAAGAACTTATATGTGATAATGCATATTGGGTTGAAGGACTAAAGCATAATCTTCTAAGTGTAGCATAGCTAATCAAGATTGGATTCAAGGTTGAATTCATGCATGGCAAAGCAAGACTACTGGATGACAAAGGAAAACTGATTGGATCAGGCAAACAAACCAAAGGTAACTTGTTTTATCTTGATCTTGGTGAATGCTCATGTTTTATTACTAAAATTGAAGAAAGTTGGTTATGGCACAAAAGGTTATGTCATGTAAATTTTGATAACATGGTGAAAATAAGCAAATTCAAGAAAGTAAGAGGCATTCCTACTTTGAAGAAACCTGATGTTGGTCTATGCAAGAATTGTCAGATTGGAAAAATGGGAAAGACTAGCTTTAAAAGTAAAAACTATTAGTTTGAAGATATTTTGGAAATTGTGCATACTGATTTATGTGGACCTATTGGAATTGAGAGCTATACTAGAGAAAAATTCTTTATTCTCTTTGTTAATGACTACTCTAGAATGATGACTATTATGTATCTAAGAGAAAAGTTAGAAGCATTTGAAAAATTCAAATGGTATTTGGCAAGAGTAGAAAAGGAAACAGGGAAAAGAATGAAGTGCTTAAGATCAGACAGAAGTGGTGAATTCATCTCCCATGAATTCAATAATTTTTGCATTGAAAGAGGAATCAAAAGACAGGTATTAGCCCCAAGAACTCCCGAGCAAAATGGAATAGCTAAAAGGAGGAACAGATCTATCATGGATTGTGCAAGAACTCTAATGATTGAAAAGAACATTGCTATGAAATACTGGAAGGAAGCTATTAGCACTGCAATTAATACCTTAAAACAAGTATAGTTAAAGAAAGACACATTCAAAACTCCTTATGAGTTATCGTATGGCTATAAACCCAATGTAAGTTACCTAAAAGTATTTGGTAGTAAATGTTACATCTTAAAAGAATCTAGAAAAGGAAAATTTGATGTGAAAAGTGATGAAGGAATATTCGTGGGATATTTTTGCAAAAGTAAGGCATATAGATGTTTGAATTTGTCTACTCACAAAATCATAGAAAGTGCACATGTGAAAGTTGATGAGTTTGCAAAAAAGACTGAAGAAGAAAGCAAAAAGGAACCAGAGGATTATAGGAGATTTGTTTACATTGAACCTGATACATTACCAGACACATCTATCAATAAGGAGACTGCATCTACCAAGCCCAGTATAGTAACCAAGTCACAAGAAGAAGTTCAAACTGAGTCACAATAAGAAGTTCAAACCGAGTCTCAAGAAGAAGTTCAAACTGAGTCACAAGGACCTGAGTCTCAGTCTGAAGCTACCAAGAAAATATCTACCAAGCTTGAGCAACCTGAACCTGAAGATGAAATTCAAGAAGATGACAATGTAACTCATTCAAGAGGCAAGGAACCTATGTTGGCCAAATATGTTAGGAGGCATCATACACCAGATCATATTATTGGAGACAAATCAGATGGTACTATGACAAAAAGTAAACTAAAAGGTACATGTTTACTTGCTGATTTTGAACCTAGAAATGTCAAAGATGCATTGGAAAATGAAAGTTGGATTGAGGCTATGAATGAAGAAATAAAACAAATAAGAATAAAAAAACATGGACTCTTGTACCTAGGCCTAAAGATAAAAATTTAATTGGAATAAAATGGTTATTTAGAAATAAGTTGAATGAAGATGGTCAAGTATTAAGAAACAAAGCTAGATTGGTATGTAAAGGATATTCTCAAAAAGAGGGCATAGATTATGGTGAGACTTTTGCTCCTGTTGCAAGATTAGAAGGTGTAAGAACTCTACTTGCATATGCAGCACATAAAGGATTTAAGGTATATCAGATGGATGTAAAATCTACATTTCTCAATGGTATTCTTGGTGAAGAAGTCTACATTGAGCAACCTGAAGGTTTTATTGCTCCAGACAAAAGGAATATGGTTTGCAATTTACACAAAGCATTGTAAGGTCTGAAACAAGCCCCTAGAGCATGGTATGAAAGATTACATAACTATCTTATTTAGATTGGTTTCAAAAGAGCTAATGATAATAGTAGTTTGTACATCAAGGAAGGACCAGATAACAAAATTATTTTGGCAGAAATATTTGTGGATGATACTATGTTTACAGGTGATGATGATCAGTGCAAAGAATTTTTAGAGCAAATGAACAAAGAATTTGAAATGTCTATGTTTGGTCAAATAAAGTTATTTGTTGGTCTTCAAATTTAGTAGAGCAAGAATGGTATCTACATTACTCAGTCTAAATACATCAAGGAAATACTTAAGAAGTTTGGTATGGAAGATGCAAAACTAGTTGGTACCCCCATGTGTACTGGACTGAAGCTTAACAAAGATGATGATTCAAAAGAAGTAGATCAAACCTTATACAAATCAATGATTGGAAAATTACAGTATGTAGTTCATACAAGGCCTGATATTGCCTTAGCAGTTGGTATAGTAGCAAGATTCTCAGCAAAACCCAGAGAAAATCATATGATGGCAATCAAAAGAATCTTGAGATACTTGAAAGGAACTGAAGATTATGGCTTGTGGTATAAATTTGGAGGCAATTTGGACTTAAAAGTGTTTACTAATGCTGATTGGGTAGGAAACATTGATGACAGAAAGAGTACAAGTGGTGGAGCATTCTTTCTTGGCAAGAGGTTGGTATCTTGGACCAGTAAAAAGAAAAATTGCACATCCCAATCCACATCAGAAGTAAATTTGCTGCAGAAGTAAATTCCTCTAATATTGTTTGGTTTAAACAGTTATTGGAAGATATGAAGGTTGAGATCAAAGAACTAGTTGTTATATTTTTTGATAATACAAGTGCAATAAATATTTCAAAGAATCCAGTAATGCATTCCAAAACCAAGCACATTGCTATAAAATATCACTTTTTCAGAGAATTGGTGCAGGACAAGGAAATTAGATTGGAATATATTCATACAAAAGAATAGATTGTAGATATATTCACCAAGCCACTACCTAA
Organism: Chamaecyparis obtusa; assembly: GCA_027943335.1. Classification (NCBI taxonomy): domain Eukaryota; kingdom Viridiplantae; phylum Streptophyta; class Pinopsida; order Cupressales; family Cupressaceae; genus Chamaecyparis; species Chamaecyparis obtusa. The sequence goes on from BSBK01001505.1 coordinate 1,421,724, forward strand.
GGATGCATTCTTGTATCTAAGAGGTAAGTTAGGGGTCATTCCCCTATCCGAGGCTCACTAAATAAAGTTTTAGTGATGCATCAACCACAGCATATTGAAGATCAGTCAGTTGATACAGCTTAGTCAAGGAATCATTACATATGAATCAGTACTCAAGGTACATTGCTATTCACCTGGTATGTGTTGTCTTTGGCATGTGTTGTCAAAGACAGAGAGTTTGCTATCATATTTCAAGAAATTTCTTAAGATTTCTAAGAGGGACAGTTTTCTTGGAGAGTTTTTCAGTCAAAAAGAGAATTTTGTTGACAAAGGGAGTTCTCATAAATGAGAATCAGAATGAAGCTAAGGATATGTTCATTGCTTTATGTTTTCTGTAAAATTTCATTGCGCTATGACATGTTGTGTTGCCATCAATGCCAAAGAGGGAGATTGTTGGATACAATTATCTGAAGGAGATTGTTGGGTTAATTGTGTGTTGTCTTTGATGTCACACAAATGTCATATCATTTATCATGCTCAATCAGTCAGCAAAGTAGTTCTCAGTGTTTACCGAGCTTAGTCGGTTAGCAAAGCAGTTCTGTGTGTCTATCGAGCTCAGTCGGTCAGCAGGTGGTTTTTAGTGTCTACCGAGATCTCTCGGTCTCCAAAGGATGTTGTAGAATTCATAGTGTTTACTGAGTTCACTCGGTCACTGAAGGAAATCTTTTCAAGATTAGTGTTTACCGAGCAAGGTCAGCCCAGTAAAGATTTTGAGGAATAAAGTTTGTTTATTCCAGCCGACTGTTGTAATGATTAGTAATGATTGTAATGATTATTAGTGCTAACTTGACAATCTAAATGGACAATCCAAATGGTATATATAGAAGGTCAAGTTGTGAATTAAAAGTGTGCAAGTGAAAAAGAAGAAAAGTGTGAGCAAATTTTGAAGGATGATTAGATATCCTTGAGGAGCAGCAGAGATATATTTGATCAGGAAGGATCTAGTAAAGCAGAACAAAGATCTGTAATCAGCAATTTAGTTGCATCATTATTCAGGTCACTTCATTGTTACTTTCTTACCATTGTAGCAGTGATTTCAAAATCTCTTAACATAATTGGTTTAACAACCATTTTATAAATCCTCTAACAAGGTGACAGTTCTATTGAATGTTTCAAAGACCTCTTACAAGGCCACTCCTAACAGGGTGATTAAATCCTCTAACAAGGTCACACCTAACAGTGTGTTTTGTAACCTTTAACTGGGTTGGCTCCTAGCAGGGCTCACTTCAGAAGAGTGAAAAATAGTAACTACTTACATTGGTGGTTTTTCCCATATTGGGTTTCCATGTTAAATCTGACATCTCTTGTGTTCATGTTATTTTCTTTATGCATGCATGTTAATCACTGATGAATACTTAAGAATAGTTATAATTAATACTCACTACAATAACTGAGTTTCAACATTTCTCTGTATGTTTACCGAGTAACAGTAGCAAATGATTTATTAAGACATCTAAGGGATCTGTGGTAATATTTTTGTGGTTAACTGATTCACCCCCCCTCTCAGTTACTCCATCTATATTTCCAACAATCATCATCCTTCAAGAAAGCATTCAAGTTCTCCATTGAAAATCAAGGAGTTAAGCTTTCAAGCCTTTGAAGAGATTTGGCTCAATTATTCAAGATACATCATTCAAACCCTAGATCTATCCATCATGGTGGTGTGATCTTCCTTCAAGATCCTTTGTTCATCTTGACGATCCATTCATTCTCCTTTCAAGGTGGATTCCAAGAATACAATCATGGAGGTTTTGATTTACATTTGATTAGTGTTAAGTCCATGATTTCATATCAACATTCTTGTTTACATTTCAAATACAATTTCATATCTATTAAATATCATAGCTTCATGGTTAGATCTATTTCTACTACTTGATAGCATTCTCTTTTTCAAATCCATTATTGAGTTTGATTCCAAACTAGGGTTTGACTAAGGCAAACCCCTCATCCAACAAACAAAACCATTTTTCTTGCAGGTACAAGTATAGGACAATGAATTAGAGTTTAGATCTGGATATCCTTTTCGGTGAACTTCTGAGATCTGCGAATAGAATTTTCATAGGAGTTGTTTAAGGTCAAGGTCGACCTTCAGTGGGGGGTAAGATTGTGCCCCAGGGTAAGTTTGTGCCCTGATCCTGAGGTCAAGGTCGACCTGGCTCTGAGAGACAAAATTTTTTTGGGTTTTCTCTGTCTCGACATTTCCAGTCTAGAGCAAGTTGCAGAATCTCCCGAAACTGAACACAGACATCAGAATCAGCATTTTCCATATTTTCCCTACTTTGAGGTTAGTATTTATTTTCAATTCAATTAATATTTCAAGCACATACTTTTCATAATAAAATATAAGGTTTTCTCCTTCATTCATATTCTCCATAGATTGATTCTTTTGTGCATTAACCTTTTGGTTGATCAATTTGGATCACTCCTTTGGGAATTTGGATTTAGGGGTGGATCTTGTATTCCCCAAACATAATTCATATAAAAATATATATCTTAATATATAGACATATTTTTATATCTTACATTTTGGTGAACCCGATGTGAAGTTATATATCTACCAAAATATGGATATATATAAAAATATGGATACTTATAAAAATATGGATGGGGTCCTAGAAGAATGGTTTTCACATAAAAGAGACCCCAAAACCAATATTTTACACATACATATAAATTATAAGGATATGGAAAGTAAATATAGAAATCTAATATTGAAATGAAGAAATAAAGGTACTTACCTTCGAAAAAGAATTGGCTAAAAACCTTGTCAAACGGTCTCATAAACTATTGATTTTATTTTCCAATATTGAAACTGCGAGATCTACAAAACCCAAAAATATTTTTCTTTTCTGAGCTAGGTTGACCTTGACCTTAGGATTGGGGTAAAATCCTACCCTAGGGCACAATCTTACCCCCTACTGAAGGCTGACCTTGACCCAACTGCTCTGACAAAAATTCTATTTGTGGATCCTGAAAGTTCAGTGAAAAGGGTATCTAGATCTATACTAAAATTCACCATCCCGCACCTATACCTACAAGAAAAATGGTTTTTTTTTGCTGGGGGGGGAGGGTTTTGCCTTAGTCAAACCCAAATTTAAGAATTAACCTTGAAATTGTAGAGATGAACAAAGTAAATGGAACAATTCACCTTGCTTATGTTGAAAACCATTGTGGAGGATTTGAATCCTTGAAGCCACAAGTATGGATGCTCCAAATGAATGTATAATTGAATGTAGGATGTCTCAAATCAATTTTCTTTAGATCTTCAACACCAATTTTGAATGGATCTTATAATAGGAAGATGCTTGAATGGATGGATGGAGAAATCTTCAACAAGAGGGCTCCATAGAGATTGAATCCTTCAATGGCTAACAATAGATCTCCTTGATGAATTGGATCTTGAAGGCTTGAAGATGAATGAATGCTTGAATTCTTTCCTTCTCCATCTTGCTTTCTTGAGTGCTTGAGAGATTATGAGGATGAGATGAGATACATGATTGAGAGATGGAAAAAATGAGAGAGGAAGGCCTCCTTTTATAGTGATCTAGGGCACAAACTTCTAGAGAGGCCACCTAGAAAAAAATAATTAAGGGCCCATGGCACAAAAATATAGAGAGGTGCACATGGAGAGGAAATTAAATTAAAGTCTTGACACAGAACTCTAGAAGGGGACCACCCTTAAGATAGAAATACAAATAATTATTTAAGAGCCTTGTCACAAAATTCAAGGTAAGGCCAACCCCAAAGTTAATTTGAGCATTAGGCACAAAACTCAAGAAAGGATAATCTCCAATAATAAATTAGGAATCCTATGCAAAGATTGAGAAAGGTCCACCTCAAATATTAATTTGAGAATTCGACACTTAACCTGAGAAATAGTGGCCCCGAAGAGGGAAAAGACAAGATTTTCATGAATCCCCAAAATTGGAACCTAACCCCAAGGATCCTGGACCCTAGGGTCAAGGTCAAGGTTGACCTTGACCTAGGTTAGGGTCGAGGTCAACCTTGACCTAAAAGGTCGACCTTGACCCTGAGGTCAAGAATCTCAGGTTCTCAATTCAGGATGCTAGAATTATGTCAGGAAGAAGTGGAAAATAGGGCAAAATAGGGAAAAAATCTAGATCCAAGTCAAATACCCATTCAAGGCATTCAACATGACCCCAAACCACTTACTCAGAAGGCTAAATGTTCTTAATATGGAAGTGCTTCCATTTTAAGATGATACATTAAGCCCCCACTTTAGCAAGAGTATGGACTCGATGGAAACTCTTGGTAAAGGAGATCATAAAGAAAAAAACAATCTTATTGAAATCAAAGGGAAAAAGGAATCCTCAAGCCCCCAGGGACTCAATTCTTCATCAACTCCAAGATTACAATAAGAGAGACATCACTAGAAAAAGAGAGAAAAAAGGGAGAGAGGAGTGGCTAGCTCACCCAGTAAGATGTGTGTATCTCACTGTGAACCACAAAAAGGATAGGATGGCCCACCAAGAAAGAACTTTATAGTCACCCCATAAAGTTGTGCACCTTCTGGTGGCTTTGTGCATGTATGTAGTGCATCTTCTAACAACTTTTATGAAGTATCCATGGATCCATATCCTGATATCACCATAGAATACATTTGTAAAATGTGCATCTCTTTAGAATTTATCAACTTATGTGCATTACCTTCCAAGGTTTTAGCATATTTTAAATTGAAAATGCATGTCCCTTTGGGATTTAGCAACTTATGTGTGCTACCTTCAAAGGATTTAGCATATTTGAAATGCGTGTGTCTTCAGGATTTAGCAACTTATGTGTGTTACCTTTTGAGGATTTAGCATGCTGCAAAACAAAAGATTAGAACAAAAATGCATAATATAGAATGAGGGAGGCCGTATATATGTCCCCCTCCTTAAGATGGAAAAAACATACTATTTTGACATGTTAAGGAAAGAAAAGAACAAGGATAAAGCCTTCTTGAACATCAAGACAATATCCATAGACAACACCAGTCCAAGCCAAGAAGGTCATAGCTCCTATGAGGCCATGGAAGAGATGCATGAAAAGAGATATCATGCAAGAAGGGAAAAATTAACCCTTGTGAGGGATAGCACACTATTTAGTTTCCAAGGTGAGAGATTTATCAACCATGGAAACCCAATGTCAAACAAAGAAATAGGTTGTGGTCAAGGACACAAATCCTCAATGCAAACCAAAATTTTCATGTATGATTAGATATCACATAATAGATAGATACTACATAACCAAGGAAAGAGGTGAATCCCAGAAAGACAGAAAAGAAGGAGATGACATCCTTGCCCCCCAAGCATAGGAGAAAGGACCGAAGGGGATCTATTATATCACTCACAACACTATGCAAGACAATGAGCCCCCAAGGATTGGACTAGCATTGTTTACATAATGTGGAGCTCCATAATAGGAACATAAATGTTATTTAGAGAAAATAGGATTAAAATAAAACTCATTACCACATGATATATAAATAACCTTACTATCACTGAGCTGCCTAATATTATAATGTAAAGCTTGACATTCATAATTAGTAGAGTGATCATGAAATCTATGATATAAACAAAAAGGAAGAGTCTTCAAGTATAAAATATGTTTCTTTTTTCATTTAGGTCTAGTAATCATCTTAGCATGAAGGAGTTTAGGAAAAAGAACTTCTTTGTCAAATTCCTTCATAGTTTCATCATGTTTTGAAGTGTTATTTAAGATGTTGTTAACATTTATTTGTTGTTGAGGATTAAATCCCAATCCATAAGAATTCTCATGCCTCCCACTCTGTAAGGGCATTTGAATTCCCGGTTTATGCTTACCACATCCTTAAGCATTAAATCCTTGTTTAACTAGAAAATGATAACCAGGACCATAATGAGAAGCCATATAAGAAGGAGTCAATGGAACTTCATTAGTCACTATGTCATCATTAGTAGGTTTGATAGATTCATTATGGGTAGAAGTAGTGAAAAAGTTATTACGAAGGGTATTAGAAGTAGAAGTAAAAACTCATTGTTCAAACTCTCTTTGTTGCTTCATAAAATCAAGATCAGAAACCTTATACTCTCCAATAAAGGTAGGATTAAAATCCAAGGTTCCCCAATCATCACCAGGAAGAGCATTAGAGGAAGAAGGATTACTATTAGGAATATGAGTAGTGTGGGTTTGAATATTCAAACAAGGATTTGGCACATCCTCCGCATGAAGTGTATACATCATGTTGTTATGTATAAACTTGACTTTACGGTGAAGGGTGGAAGGGATAGCATGCATTTCATGCAACCAAGGTCTACCCAAAAGAAGGTTATAATTGAGAGGTCTAGGAATAACATGAATAGGTGTATTCAAGATGACCAGTCCTACTTTGATAGGTAAGGTAATCATTCCCAAAGTGTTCTTAGCAATGTTATCAAAGCCACATATAGGAACATTATCAGGTTGAATAGTTGAAAGATCGGCTTTAATCACTTTGAGCATGTCCATGCTACAAACATTAAGCCCAGATCCATTATCAATCAAGGTCCTATGAATGATACTTTTATTGATAGTAACAACAACCATAAGAGCATCATATTGATTCTGAACTTCTTTAGAAGGTAAATCCTTTTGAGTAAATACAATGTCAGCAGCACCCAGGGTAGTATGCATGCATTGTAAGAAGTTATTGATGTTCTCTTGATTAGGAGGTGGAGTGGGAAGAGTTGCTAGAGCTTTTTGCTAGGCTTCACAATAGGTAGGTGAAGTTTGAAGAAGCTACCATAAAGAAATCCTGCCAGGAGTATTTTGCATCTAGTTTATCAAATCATACTCCTTGCAAGGAAGATGGGGTGGAGGAAGAATGGGTTGAGAAGGTGGTAAAGAAGTAGAAACCACTAGATTAAGTTGAGGGTTATTCTTTGTATGATATGTGTGAGCTATCAAATTTTGGTGATTGAAAGAATCTAAAGACTCCATAGGTTTACCTTTGATAGTAATGTGAGGACAACCTTTGACAGTCAACAAGGGTTACAGAAAAACCATATTAGTTGTCTTAACACTACAAATAGATTCACAAGAAGGAAGCAAAGAAGACATCCTAGGAGGAGATGAGGTAGGATCTTGATTCTCCATAAGATCATCACTAAGAGGGAGAGAAATAAGGGAATTTATATCATTCTCCGCTAATGCCTCATCAGTAGGAGGAATCCCAAATGGAGGTAAGACATCTATAATGTTGTCTTCTTTCGCTAAAATGTTTGCATAAGGGGAGTGTGTTTTAGAAAAAGAGTTATCATCATGTATGAATATGTCATCCATTAATAAATCACCCTCTTGTATCAAAGCTTCATCATGAGGAGGGGATAAATCAATGCCTTTATTCAAGGGATCATCCATAATGGTTTCATGAGGAAGAGAGTAATCAACATCCAAATCCAAAGGTTCATCCCAAATAGGAGGATTATCATCCCTATCAATAAGGCACTTGAAAAATACTTGAAATAACTTGTGCAACATGATAATGAATAAAGAAATGCATAGAAAATAGATCTAGATATATCCAAATGCATTCAAATGAAACACAATAGGGCATCTAATTCCACATGTATTTTTAAAGAAATTTTGTGTTTTTTTTTTGTATTTTTGAAATATAAATGATGTTGGACTACAACTAATTTGGAATCTGATTGAAGAATCTATGATTAAAGATCACTAAGAAGTTTCTGATTAGATATGTAATATGATTAAATCAATATTATGTTGTCATTGATGTCAACTAGTTTGACAACACTTATCTTGTAAGTTACTATATCAAGAAATCTGAAGAAAGGAGAAAGAGATGAAGAACATATAAATCTACATGGGGAAAGATGTACATGACATATGAGGATAAGGAACACATTGAGTAACTTGTTGATGAGTCTATGACTTGATGATATTGAATTTATTATGTTGCATTCATCTATGATGAAGTATAGAGCTGAAAGACACAAAGTAGTGTTGTCGATAAATGAAGCATTTCTAGTATACACCGATGGAGTCTAGTGTATACCGATCACAATATTAATCGAGTAGTGTTCACTGACACATTTCTTTGTTAACCGAGTGGAACAGAACAAACTAAATCATTAGTTTAGCTGATAAGATTGATGAGCTGTAAAGTACCTCAATTTCAGTGATAATAGATAATGTTTGTTATAAAGATTGACGGCTAACAAAATTAAAGGAAGATCTAACGGACCAGATTGAAACATGTTACTGACATGTTAGCTGAGAAATTTTGAAGCGGCAAAATCTATGAATGTGGTTAAGTGATAAGAACCTGATGGTGGAGAAGAAAATGATTTACTCATCTATATAAGAGACCAGAATGTCATTATGGAGAGACACCAGAAGAAGTAGAAACTGCATGAATTTTGCATGAACAAAGTTTTCATCATACTGGTTAGTGAGAACCGAGCTGCAGAACAATTACCAAGCTATAGAGAGTAATTACCGATGGACAGTAAGTTGATATAGTATTGAATCTGAAGTGAAATATTGATCAGAAGGATTTATTAGGACTTAATATTGATCTGTAATCTGCAATTGAAGTTGTATTAAGGTAGGTCATTTACTGTTACATATTTAACCATTGTATATAGTCAAAATCTCTTAATCGAGTGGACTATGAAAGTCTTATGATGTATCATTCATAGAATGAACATTGTTATCCTATCAACCCCATAGTGAATGTTGGCTTGACGATAAATTCTAGTCTAAAATCCTCTAACAAGGTCACACCTGACAGTGTGTTTTTAAACCTTTAACAGGGTTGGGTCTTAATCGACCTCACTTCAGAAGAGTGAACAATTTTGGGTTGCCGGTCCCAAGTGGTTTTTCCCTTTATAGGGTTTCCACGTTAAATCTCTTGTGTTATGTGTTGATTGTGATATTTTTTTGTTATCATACTTTGCTTGTTACATGTTAGATTTGATTGGTAACTATTATAGTATTTGACTGGTAATCGGTAAAAGCACAGATAGTGAAAGTAATTATTGTTTACTGAGGAGCAGAAATAATAGAAGTTGTTTTGTATTATACATTTTGTTTTGGGACACTGGATAACTGATTCACCCCCCTCTTAGTTATTCTAACAATTGGTATCAGAGCGTTGGTTTCTTAGAATAGAGTTTTAAGGACTCAAGCAAAAAGGTCTCAAGATGTATAAAAGGGAAGTACCGAAGTTGAACAAAGAGAACTTCATAGTATGGCAAAGCCGGATGAAGCTACACATATCTAGAATTAGGAATTCTAAACTAGATCTGATGGAGAATGGCTACATACAACCGCCCACTAGTCCCTTAACTCTTGATCAATTGAAGGACAGGCATGAACACAATATCACTTGATGGAACTTGCTGCTACTTGTACTGATGTCAAATTTGAAGACATCAAGGGTTGTGATACTACTAAAAAGATGTGGGATAAGTTAAATCTGATATACAGTGGAGATTTGAATGTCAAAAGAGCTCGAGCGGAAAGCCTAAAAGGCAGATTTGATGATATGAGAATGAAAGAAGGTGAGAACATTGTACAATACTCAAATAGACTAAAAGAGGTGGTACATGCTATTAGAGCATTTGATAGAGTGATTGATGATGAAACAGTGATAAGCAAGATTCTCAGAACTTTGTTGCTAGTTTATGCAATCAGGATCTCTGCAATTCATGAAACGAGAGCTACATCCAACCTTACTCTTGACACTCTGATTGGTAAACTTACAAATTTTGAGTTAAACAATTTTGATAACAGTGTTGTTCCTTCTATTGAATTTGCTTTCATGTCTTCTTTGAAGATTGGAAAGTCTAGCAGGAATAGTAAGAATTATGATAGTGACAGTAATACCGATGATGAACTTGATGAGCTTGAAGCTCTTATGGCCAGAAGATTGCCCAAAGGAAAAGGAAGGTATAGAGGTAAGCTACCTTTGGCATGTTTTAACTATAAAGAAGTTGGTCACATCACTACTAGATGTCCTCAGAAGAAAGATGATGATAGATCCAAAGACTGATCTGAAGGAAGCTATGGGAGAAGAGTCAACAGAGGCTACCGACACAACAATAGAGACAACCAAGATGATAAAGGCAAAAAAGGTATGTTACATAGCTGAAGATATTGAAACTAAATCTGATTCTAATGATGACATAGAAGTTGTATTTGTTGCAATGAAAGATGACTCAGAGGAAGAAGAAAAACATGAAGAGACAACACTGATCTCTAAAGAAAGAAGAAATGATACATGGATCATAGACAGTGGTTGTACACATCATATGACCGGTGATGTAGAGAAGTTTGATCATCTTGTTGAATATAATCGAGGATCTGTGAGAATGGGAAATGATGCACCTTGTATGGTAAGAGGTAAAGGTTCACTGATGATCAATGACATAATACAATGTGAAAATGCATACTAGGTAGATGGATTGAACTATAATTTGTTAAGTGTGGCTTAGCTAAACAATTCAAGCCACCGACTTGCTTTTGAGAGTAGAAATGTAAGAATCTATGATGATGGAGGAAGACTTGTCAGAACTGGTACACAATCCAGAGGTAATCTATTCTATCTTGATATGGATCAGTCTTCTTGTTTGTTAATAAAGGATGAAGATGCTTGGTTATGGCACAAAAGGTTACACCATGTGAACTTTGACATCATGATCAAGATTAGTAAAAAGAAAAGAGTTAGAGGACTGCCTAACTTGACAAAACTTGATCATGCTATGTGCCATGAATGTCAGAAAGGTAAGATAACTAAGTCTAGCTTTAAAATTAAAGATTACTCAACTAAGAAGATACTTGAGTTGGTTCATACCGACCTATGTGGTCCTATGAGAACTCAGAGCTATTCTGGTGATAGATATTTTATTATTTTTGTTGATGACTATACTAGACTGATGACAGTTATGTTCTTGAAAGAGAAATCGGAAGCCTTTAAAATGTTTAAGTGGTATAAAGCTAAGGTAGAGAAAGAGACTAGAAAAGAATAAAATTCTTAAGATTTGATAGAGGAGGTGAATTTATCTCTAATGAATTTACTAATTTTTGTAATGAGCATGGAATTAAAAGATAGGTCTCTGCACCGAGGACACCTCAGCAAAATTGCATTGATGAAAGAAGGAATAGGTCTATAATTGACTATGCTAGAACATTGATGATACAAAAGAATGTTTCTCAGACATATTGGAGGGAAGCTATCAGTATAGCTGTGTATGTTCTTAACTGAGTACAACTGAAGAAGGACACCAACCGAACACCTTATGAGCTATGGTTTGGACACAAACCTACTATAAGTTATTTTAGAATTTTTGGAAGTAAATGCTTTATTTTGAAAGATGAAAGAAATGGAAAATTTGATTCTAAAGGAGATGAAGGGATATTTCTGGGATATTTCTCTACAAGTAAAGCATATAAATGTTTGAATAAGGTTACAAATAAAATAGTTGAAAGTACTAATGTTCATGTTGATGATTTTGATGATAAGAGCACAGAGGAAAGTACAAAGGAACTGGAAGACTATGGTAGATTCACTTACATTGAACATCCAGGGTATCTACCGATGCCAGAAGCTATGACAACTAGTCAGTAGGGAAACAATATAGGACAACAGGCAACACAAATCGATGAACAAGATGGAGCTACCGAGCAAGGAAATGACCCTGAACAAGATGAACAAGAAAGAAGAAATCAAGTTCTGGCTAGTTTTGTCAGAAGACATCATCTTGAGACACAAATCATTGGAGACAAACATGCTGGAATGCAAACTAGAAGCAAAACAAGACAAGGTATATGTCTAGTTTGTGAATTTGAACCTAAAAATCTGAAAGTTGCATTAGAGAATGAAGAATGGGTTAATGCAATGAAGGAGGAAATATAACAAATAGAAAAGAAAAAAATTTGGTCCTTAGTACCCTGACCTAAAGATAAGAATGTTATCGGTACTAAGTGGATATTTAGGAATAAATTGAATGAAAATGGTGAAGTCACAAGAAATAAAGCAAGATTGGTATGCAAGGGATATGCATAGGAAGAAGGCATTGACTATGGTGAAACATTTTCACCTGTTGCTAGATTGGAAGGAGTTAGAATGATACTTGCATATGCTACACACAAGAAATTCAAAGTCTATCAAATGGATGTGAAGTCAACATTTCTGAATGGTATACTTGAAGAAGAGGTCTACATCGAACAACCTGAAGGATTTGTTGATCCTGACAATAAAGACGTGGTATGTAGATTACATAAAGCTTCATATGGTTTCAAGCAAGCACCTAGAGCATGGTATGAAAGAATGCACACTTACTTGTTAAGTATTGGATTTGTTAGAACAAGTGAAAACAACAATCTGTATATGAAAGGTGATATTGATGATACTATTATCATTGCTGAAATTTGTGTTAATGATATTATTTTTGGGGGTCAAGATCATCTATGTAAATCTTTTGCTGATGACATGAGGAATGAATTTGAAATGTCTATGTTCAAAGAGATTAAGTTCTTTCTTGGACTACAAGTGATTCAGCAGAGTGATGGAATATTCATCACACAATCTTAATACATAAAGGAAGTATTGAAGACATTTGGCATGGAAGATGCTAAACTTGTGGGAACACCAATGGCTACTAGAAGCAAATTGACAAAGGAGGATGAAACTACAGAGGTAAATTAGACAGTTTACCGATCCATGATTGGTAAGTTAATGTATGTAGTTCACAATAGACCAGATATAGCACATGTTGTGGGTATTGTTGCAAGATTTTTTGCTAATCCTAGAGAATCACATATGATAGCTATAAAAAGGATCTTAATATACCTGAAGAAAAAAAAAATTATGGATTATGGTATCCTAAGGAAGGGAAGTTTGAACTGAAAGTTTACACTGATGCTGATTGGGTTGGAAATGTGAATGATAGAAAAAGCACCACCGGAGGAGCATTTTTCTTTGGTGAAAGACTTGTAACCTAGACAAGTAAAAAGCAGGCTTGTATTTCTCAATCTACAGCTGAAGCAGAGTATGTTGCTGCTACTACTAACTGTTCAAACATTGCATATATCAAGCAAGTTTTGGAAGGGATGAATGGGGTAATCACTAACCCAATGATTATATATTGTGACAACACTAGTACTATTAATATTTCAAAGAATCATGTAATGCACTCTAAGACAAAGCATATATCTATTAAGTATCATTACTTAAGAGAACAAGTGCAAGATAAGAAAGTGAAGTTAGAATTTGTCACATCTAAAGAACAACTTGTAGATATTTTTACAAAGGCTCTACCGAAGGACACATTTGAATACTTGAGGACTAGACTTGGGGTCTGTCCCCTGTCTATCGGTCACTAAGGTGATCTGGTTGTTGCATCATCCTACTTTTATCAGAAGATCATTCATGTTGATGCAGCATAGTTCACACTTTGAATCATGTTCAAGGTTGTGATTAAGTTTGGAGAACTTGAACCGATTGGAATATCAGTATATAGAGATATAGAGGAGGACATAATTGTTTGTTTATTTGTTTCTTTGGCATTGCTATCAAAGGGAGAGATAAATAATATGAAAAGCACCAAATAGGGACAAGCATCGATGAGAAATATCTAAGGGAGAGACAATCTAAATGAGATAGAGTATTGATGATCAGTTACAAAGAACAAAAATAGGAGCAGGAGAATTGAAAAGATCACAACTACAGAATGGTAAAGCTGTATTATCTAATGCTATTTAGTAATGTAGTGATTAAACATATTAAGTCTATTCGACATACAACATTTCTTCACATAGTTGTAGAATATATGTTTGGTATGTGTATGGTACATTTCATATTACTTGAGTTGTCATCAATGCCAAAGGGAGAGATTGTTGGACTACAACTGATTTGGAATCTAATTGAAGAATATGTGATTAAAGATCACTGAGAAGTTGATGATTAGATATGTAATATGATTAAATCAGTATTATGTTGTCATTGATGTCAACTAGTTTGACAACACTTATCTTGTAAGTTACTATACTGAGACATCTGAAGAAAGGAGAAAGAGATGAAGAACAAAGAAATCTACATGGGGAAAGATGTACATGATAGATGAGGATAAGGAACACATTGAGTAACTTGTTGATGAATCTACGACTTGATGATATTGACTTTATTATGTTGCATTCATCTATGATGAAGTATAGAGCTGAAAGACACAAAGCAGTGTTGTTAGTAAATGAATCATTTCTAGTATACACCAATGGAGTGTAGTGTATACCAATCGCAATATTAACCGAGTAGTGTTCACTGATGCATTTCTTTGTTAACCGAGTGGAACAGAATGAACTAAATGATTAGTTTAGCTGATAAGATTGATGAGCTGTAAAGTACCTTGATTTCATTGATAACAGATAATGTTTCTTATAATGATCAACGACTAACAAAATTAAATGAAGATCTAACGGAGTAGATTGAAACATGTTACTGACATGTCAGCCGAGAAAGTTTGCAGCGACAAAATCTATGAATGTGGTTAAGCAGCAAAATTTGATGGTGGAGAAGAAAATGATTTACCCATCTATATAAGAGACCAAAATGTCATTATGGAGAGACGTCGGAAGAAGTAGAAACTGTAGGAATTTCATGTGAACAAAGTTTTCATCATACTAGTTAGTGAGAACCGAGCTGTAGAACAATTACCGAGCTACAAAGAGTAATTACCGATGGACAGTAAGTTGATATAGTATTGAATCTAAAGTGAAATATTGATCAGAAGGATTTATTAGGACTGAATATTGATCTGTAATCTACAATTGAAGTTGTATTAAGGTAGGTCATTTACTGTTACATATTTAACCATTGTATACAGTCAAAATCTCTTAACCGAGTGGACTCTGAAAGTCTTATGATGTATAATTCATAGAATGAACATTGTTATCCTATCAACCCCATAGTGAATGCTGGTTGGATGATAACTTCTAGTCTAAAATCCTCTAACAAGGTCACACCTAATAGTGTGTTTGTAAACTTTTAATAGGGTTGGGTCTTAACTGACCTCACTTCAAAAGAGTGAACAATTTTGGGTTGCTGGTTCCAAGTGGTTTTTCCCTTTACAGGGTTTCCATGTTAAATCTCTTGTGTTATGTGTTGATTGTGATATTTGTTTCTTATCATACTTTGCATGTTACATGTTAGATTTGATTGGTAACTATTATAGTATTTGACTGGTAATTAGTAAAAGCACAGACAATGAAAGTAATTATTGTTTACCGAGGAGCATAAATAATAGAATTTGTTTTGTATTATACATTTTGTTTTGGGACATTGGATAGCTGATTCACCCCCCTCTCAGTTATTCTAACAAATGAAAGAACATAAAATAAAGCATGTAAGATCTAACATAAAATGCAAATCTAAAACCAAAAAGAAAGATTTTTCATAAACACAATAAGGCATCTAATTCCACAAAAGAAAGGGGTAAGCTTGTCGGGTTCACCAAAATGTAAGATGAAAAATATGGATGGGGTCCTAGAACAATAATTTGCACATAAAAGAGACCCCAAAACCAATATTTTACACATACATATAAATTCTAAGGATATGGAAAGTAAATATAGAAATCCAATATTGAAATGAAGAAATATAGGTACTTACCTCTAAAAAAAAATCGGTTGAAAACCTTGTCAAATGGTCTCAAAACTTGTTGATTATCACACTTCTAAATTGAAACAGCGAGATCTACAAAACCCAAAAATATTTTTCTTTTCTAAGCCAAGTCGGCCTTGACCTCAGGATCGGGGTAAAATCTTACCCTGGGGCACAATCTTACCCTCCACTGAAGGTCGACCTTGACCCAACTACTCTGACAAAAATTATATTTGTCGATCCTGAAAGTTCAGTGAAAAGGGTATCTAGATCTGCACTGAAATTCATCATCCCGCACTTGTACCTACAAGAAAAATGGTTTTGTTTGTTGGGAGGGAGGGGTTTTCCTTAGTCAAACCCCAATTTAGGAATTAACCTTGAAATTGAATTCAAATTGCAGAGATAAACAAAGTAAATGAAACAATTCACCTTGCTTATGTTGAAAACCCTTATGGAGGATTCAAATCCTTGAATCCACAAGTATGGATGCTCCAAATGAATGTAGAATTGGATGTAGGATGTCTCAAATCAATTGCCTTTAGATCTTCAACACCAATCTTGAATGGATCTTAGAATAGGAAGAGGCTTGAATGGATGGATGGAGAAATCTTCAACAAGAGGACTCCATAGAGATTGAATCCTTCAATGGCTAACAATGGATCTCCTTGATGAATTGGATCTTGAATTATGGAAGGCTTGAAGATGAATGAATTATTGGATCTTTCCTTCTCCTTCTTACTTTCTTGAGTGCTTGAGAGATTATGAAGATGAGATGAGATACTTGATTGAGAGATGGAGAACATGAGAGAGGAAGACCTCCTTTTATAGTGATCTAGGGCACAAACTTCTAGAGAGGCCACATAGAAAACAATAATTAAGGGCCCATGGCACAAAACTCTAGAGAGGTGCACATGGACAAGAAATTAAATTAAATTCTTAACACAAAACTTGATAAGGGGAGCACCCTTAAGATAGAAATACAAATAATTATTTAAGAGCCTTGTCACAAAATTTGAGGTAAGGCCAACCCCAAAGTTAATTTGAGCATTAGGCATAAAACTCGGGAAAGGCTAATCTTGAATAATGAATTAGGAATCCTATACAAAGATAGAGAAAGGTCCACCTCAAATATTAATTTGAGAGTTCGACACTTAACCTGACAAATAGTGGCCCCAAAGAGGAAAAGACAAGATTTTGACAAAACCCCAAAATTGGAACCTAACCCTAGCGTCAAGGTTGAGGTCAACCTTGACCTAGGTCAGGGTCAAGGTCGACCTTGACCTAAAAGGTCGACCTTGACCCTAACATCAAGAATCTCAGGGTCTCAATTCAGGATGCCAGAATTATGTCAAGAAGAAGTGGAAAATAGGGCAAAATAGGGGAAAAAGCTAGATCCAAGTCAAATACCCATTCAAGGTGTTGAACATGACCCCAAACCACTTACTCAGAGGGCTAAATGATCTTAACATAGAAGTTCTTCCATTTTAAGATGATACAATTGTACATAGTCCTTGTTAGAGGACAAACCCTATTAGGAGTCAAGAAGAAAGGGAGGGCTCATTGCTTAAGGCTCACTATCCAAAGAAGGTTAAATCCACCTTCAGAACTCAGTATTCACAACACAAGTGTATATGAAGAAATACACAATCTTTTTAAACTATCTAGCAACAACTATCTTTGCTTGATCAGTTCCAATGAAGTCCACCAGTAAACCTCTGCTCTACATATAGTAGACACAAGCTCGAAGCATTCACAACTTCTTTATATCACCTTTTTCCCATCCATGTCTTTTCCAAAGAAAAGACCTTTCATTTATACCTTATTACAATTCTCATGATCAAGTCAGCTCATAAGCCTTTCCTAATTAAAAATAATTACATAAACCCTTGCTAAAATACACATGGTATCTAAAAAAAGTATACAATGATTCCATTACAACAATTAAGGACTGAAATCCTTAATTTACATTTGCAAAACAAAATGCATGCTACATCTCCTGAGTCAACTTCCAAATAAGTCTTTTCTAGGACACACACCACAACTGATGTCACCAATCAATTTGTACCTTGTGCTGACCAATGAACATTTTTTATTATCTTGTCTATCTTCCCTCAAGCTCGTATACCATGAATCCATATCATCTGGAAGATATACTAGAAATAGAGAGACTAACTCTGGCATTTCTCACTGTCAAAGTCCAGTGACGAGTCTTCACCAAAACATTTGTAACTCATCCAATATGAAACATTACATGATGCGATCTTGGATATAAGATCACAACACCTTCCTAAACTCTCATCTATCTTTGTAGCATCTGAAACATCTGTACAATGTTTGTACATTGTGATAACTAGCCTATTCTCCTCACAGAAACATATGTTGACATCAATGACAAAACATAGATGACAACAGTATGAGTTCCCATTTAGTAATGTAGTGATTAAACATATTAAATGTCTCATCACCTCCCCATTCATTAGCAATATCCAACAATCTCCCCCTTTGGAATTGATGTTAACATATGGGAAAATCCATCATCCCAAAGTTATATCAATCCAAAGTTCTACAACCAAGCCATCTCCCCATATAGTAGGGATTTTCTCATAGCAACACTCCCCCTTTAAAAACAATGGCAAAGGGTGCCATGAGACATCAACTGCTTTCCAACATCTTTCTTCCATGATCACTCCCCCTGAGGAGTAGATCCCTACATCCAGTCCAGATTATGATAAGGCTCTAAAAACCTTAGGACTGATGCATCTCTGCATCATTTAATTCTGACTAGGAGGGGCCTAAACCCCCAACATACCTCTGAGATGTTTAAAGGTATCTTTTGGCAATGGCTTTGTGAAGATATCTACAATCTTCTCTTTTGTACTAATTAATTGTAATTGTATTTCCTTATCTACCACCTTGTCTCTCAAGAAGTGATATTTGATAGAAATATGTTTAGTTTTAGAGTGCATCACCAGATTCTTTGACATATTCACTATACTGGTGTTATCACAATGGATAACCATAGGCTCATCAAAAGTTAGTCCCATGTCCTTCAACATTTGTTTCATCCAAATAATTTGAGTGCAGTTAACAACAACAACAACAACATACTTTGATTCAGCAGTAGATTGTGCTATACAATCTTGTTTCTTACTTAGCCAAGAAACCAACTTTTTCCCTAGTAAAAATGCACCACCACTAGTAGTCTTTCTGTCATCAATGCTTCTTGCCCAATCAATGTTATTATAAGCATGAACTACAAAACTATCATTCCTATCATACCATAGACCATAGTCAATTTTCCCTTTCAGATATTTGAATATCCTTTTCACAGTAGCTAGATGTGTCTCCTTTGGCTCTACCTGATATCTAGCCACAATTCCAATAGCATTAGCAATATCTGGTCTAGTATGAGTTAGATATTGTAATCCTCCAACCATTGATTTGTACTTGGTCTGAAATACACACTAAGATTCATCATTACATGATAGCTTATTACTGGTCACCATTGGTGTTCCTACTGGTTTATAGCCTTCCATTCCAAACTTCTTTAGCATTTCTTTTAGATACTTAGTCTGAGAAATAAAGATACCATATTTTCTCTAATTTATTTATAGTCCTAGAAAGAATTTCTTTTCACCTATCATGGACATCTCAAATTCACTTTCCATTTCCTTAGAAAATTTCTTACATAGATCATCATTACCTCCAAAGATAATATCATCAACAAAGACTTCTATTATCAAGATTCCATCTTCACTAGTTCTTCAATACAAATTACTATCAACATTACCTTTTTTGAATCCAAGCCAAAGTAAATACTTGTCTAACCTTGCATACCAAGCTCTTGGAGCTTGCTTCAGCCCATACAAAGCTTTCTTCAACTTGCATACCATGTCTCCATCTTCGCATAGAGGAAATCCATTTGGTTGTTTTATGTATACTTCTTCTTCAAGATCATTATTCAAGAATGCATATTTCACATCCATCTGATACACCTTGAAATCTTTATGTGAAACATAAGCCAAGAGCAATCTTACTACCTCTATTCTAGCAACATGAGAAAATGTTTCTTCAAATTCTATGCCTTCTTGCTGTGAATATCCCTTACATACCAATCTTTCTTTATTTCTTACAACATTTCCTACTTCATTCATTTTGTTTCTGAAAACCCATTTTGTTCCTAGTACTTTTTTGTTTTTAGGTCTAGGAACCAATTCCCAAGTATTATTCTTCTTTATCTGATCTAACTCTTCCTTCATAGCATTTATCCAAGATTCATCTCTAGCTCTTGATCTAGTCATTACTCCTTGATTAGTATCACCAATAATTTGATTTTTTAGGATGGTTATTCTTTACATACCTCAGAGTCTTAGGAACCTTAGTAGCCTCACTTGTGTCAACATCACAAGTATCTTTTTCACATTATGCCTCAACAAGTTCTTCTTCTTCTGTAGCGACATTAGCTTATTTGATCTCTGTAATCTGATTACTGTCATACATTATTTTTTTGTATCTGAAACTTTTCATCTATCCTTACATTGTTACTTTCAATCATCTTTCTTAATCTCAGATTGAAACATTTGTAGGCCTTTCTCTTGGTAGAGTAACCAATAAAAATTCCTTCATCACTTCTAGCATCAAACTTTCATATCTCATCATCTCTCTTGATATAACACTTACTACCAAATATTCTGAAGTATTTTATAGTAGGAGTATGATCAAACCATAATTCATAAGGAGTCTTACTTGTACCTTCTCTAATTTGAATTATGTTCAGTGTATATACTATTGTCACAATAGCCTCTCTCCAATGTACATGAGATACATTTCCTTCAAGTAACATTGTCCTAGCAGCATCAAGTATAGTCCTATTCCTTCGCTCTACTATCCCATTCTATTGTGCAATCCTAGGAGCATATGTATGTCTCTTTATTCCATGCTCATTGTAGTATGAATTGAATAAGTCTGAAGTAAACTCTCCACCTCTGTTTGACCTTAGACACTTAATCTTTAAACCTGATTCATTTTCTACTTTTTCTTTTAGCAACTTGAATTTATCAAATGCTTCTGATTTTTATTTCAAATAAGTAACCCACATCATTCTAGAAAAGTCATCAACAAAAAGTATGAAATACCTTTCACCGTAGTATGATATTTTCCTTGTAGGTCCGCATAGATTTGTATGAACCAAATCCAACTTTCCTTTTGATGTATATGCTTTTCTTTTGTAACTGCTTCTAGTCTATTTTCCCATAACACATTCTTTGCATATAGTGTTAGATAGTTTTACAATCTTCGGTTGATCTCTTACTGCATTATCCATACTTGCCTTTACAATGTTAACAAAATTAACATGAAAAAATGTTCTATGCCATAGCCAACTGTCATCTACCTTTGCAAAAAAAGAGAGGCTCCAGATGTATTTAATTCAAATACATTACCTCTAGATTTAGTACCAATTGCAATCAGTTTACCTGCCTTACTTCTGATTAAAATATTTACCATTAAAAAAAATTAATTGAAACTCTTTATCCATTAGTTGTCCAACACTCAATAAGTTATGTTTCAGTCCATCAACAAGAAGCACATTATCTGTATTAGTCTTTCCATCCAAATTAATGGATCCTACACCTATGATTCATTTAGGAAGATTGTCTCTGAATCTCACAACACCACCATCATACTTCACTAATTTAACAAATTTGTTTCTATCTCCAGTCATGTGATGTGAACAACCACTGTCTATAATCCATTCAATTTTCTTGTCAACATGATATACTAAAGCCTTTTCCTCATGCACTAGTTCATCTCTAATAACAACAAATCCAATCTCTTCATAATCTAAATCATCATCATCAAAAATGCCTTCACTAGCATAATAACATTCTTTATCCCTTTTAAACTTGGAAAAATTAGGTTTGTACTTAGGAACTCTTGTATGACATCTAGATGCAAAATGACCTACCTTATTGTATGAAAAACATTTCAAGGGTAACTTGCCTTCAAATTTTCCCTTACCTCTCTTTTCTCTTCTAGTAATCAGTGCAACAAGTTCATCCATCTTTCTTTCTTCTACCATTATCTATTCACATTCCTCAGTATACTCACCAAGCTCTTCTTTAAGGTCTTCACTGTTGGTGCTCGGAAGTGTAGACATTTTCTTGTGTGAAGATGCCTTGAATGCAGATTCCAATTTAGGTACCGAATCTCCCATTTTAGTAGCCTCAAGGGTAGTTAGCTTTGCAATCAACATCTCTCTGCTAAAGTTTGGAGTTGTTGGTGTTCAAAATGGACGCTTATGCTCTTAGGCTGCCAATATACCCTTAGATAGATTTTAGGAGTGGTTAGTTCCAAAACGTATAGGGATCTTAGGGTAACTGGACCAACTATAGGGACAAGACTTCCCTCTTCACTTCTGGCTCTACAAAACCAAGGTGGGTGCACCTAACCCAGTGAAAACTACACTTCACACACCAAAGACTAGGTCTAGACAACAGATTGCTAGTAAGAAAGTGCTAAATGCTAACCCCACATTCATTGACTCTTCATTACTATACGGTGACAAAACCATACAACCAACTACTTAAAGCTTAAAAAGGTTATTGATTTCAATATTTTTGGGATGCAATAACTTCAACTAGTGTATGCTAACAAAAGAGATACTCATTTAGGCCAGTGCCTCATCCATTGGGCAAGAGTCCTTAGACACAAAGACACACAGATTTTGAGAATATCTGAGAATTCATAGCCATAAATACATTTATCCTAATCTTTACTTCTTACAAAACATCCTTACACAGACAAGGGCAAACCCATATCTTACCTAGAGCATAATTTAATCCAATCCTAGATTAGAACTCAAGAATGAAGATACATACATACAAACAATATGTAATGAGCCAGAAAACTCAAAGCTTACTTGACTTGACACAAAGGAGAGATAAGAAATAGATATTTATATTAAGTGTGATGAATTCCTTCTATGTATACAATGAACCACAAAGCACCCTGCTTGCAAACTACAACTTAGACCTACAACTTTCTTCTTTCATTAACAAACATTGAGTCAAAAACTATTACAGAACCCTAGGACCAGAAACTCAGGACTCAGTTTGAACTTTGAAAACTGGAACCCCTACAAAATCAAAATTTCCACACTATATACCACTGGTTACCTTGGAATCCTAAACAGGTTAAGATGCAACAAGCTACGGATAACCAGGGTAAGGGTTAGGGTTTCCACCCACCATACAATTCAAACATATCAGAAATTAATACATTGGGAGGGAAAACCAAGAAACCCTGAGCAATCAGATCCAAAAACCAATCTTCACTTATGGTAATTCTTCTGGAAATGTACTGAAGATCAAGAAATTCCTAAAAATTCATCTGATTTGACCCCTACAATACACCTTAAGCACCGTTATTCATTTTCCCCATGACATAAAACTCCCTGCAGTAAATCATCATACTCGCTGGACCACACCACAACAACTACAAATCATTTCTATTAAGTTCAGTCATCGAAACATTCAATTCTGGTCCTTTCTGTCACTGGAAATTTAAATTCAAACTGCAACAGTTACTTTATGGCTCTAGCAGCAAATCGGTGGTCAATATTCAATCTTGAATCAACTTTATATCGTGACCGTCTGATCTTCATGTTTTGCGGGCTTTATGACTTTAACTTTAATAGGAATCCTAGTTTACATTTAGCGGCCACATGACAAAGCTATCTCATTTGCGAAATGAAACCCCTAACTCATGTCTAACCTCAACGAATCAGCAAACAAAGGAAAAAAAAACTTAACCTTGGTTCATAATTGGCAAACGGGTGACTGAAGGAATTTCGCTAGTTCGCTAAACATTTTTCCTCTCTGCCAGTTTATTTAGCTACTACGTGAACGCTTGTTCACCAAATCACTAAAACATTAAGAGCACTACCATTTTATTGCACAAAAGAGAGAAACCTTTGGATTTTGTCAGTGCCGCTAACCCTTTATCAGATCCACCAAAAAGACTGAGAGATTCACTGGGCCCGCATCAAGAAGATCGACGGTTGTTTGAAGTTCGCATAGAGCCAAAAGATTCTTTCAGATCATAAGACAACCATTGGATGGAGAATCTCTCCCTACCCTGACAACCCTCTGACAGGATATGAAATCAACGGCGGGCGTAAGATTGCAAGTGTCAGAGAAAACCCTTAAGATCATATGCCGATCCTCGATGCTCTGACACTATCAGAACCCACTGAACTTAGAAATCCTCGGCCCCACTGACGTGTCTACATATCTGAAAACCATGACCAATCAAAACTTGACATCTTAGCAACACATGGCAATCGGTCCCACCATTCTCGGCAAGAATTTAACCCTTTGACCACTCGGTGAATACGTGACTGTAGGGAAACTCCAAGTTGCAGAATACATTACTCAACTCATGTTAGATCAAACGATTCAGCGAACAAAGCTTTTCGCTGAATCGCGAAGTCCCTTCTTAACCTCGGGTTACTATTCATGAACTGGCAAATACATAAAAATTTTGAGGGCCCACTGATGATCTAGAAAATTAGCGACCAAAGAGATTTCACCAATTCACAGCAAAACTTGAAACACTACTACTTTATCTAGAGATTCAGCGAATACACCTATTCGCCCATTCACTGAAAGTTTAGAACTTTGCCAAATAATTACGATAATGCGTGAACACCAAATATTTTTATCAAGACCACCAAAGATTTAACTACTCCACCAAAAACTTAGACCAGAAACTGGGCCTGCCCTAAATGAGATCAACGGTTGTCACAAAAGCGCATACCTCTCTATCAGATCTTACGACAACCGTTAGATCAATCCTTTATACTACTTTGCAGATTCTATGACATAGGACCCTCTAACAAAAGTTGATTAAGCACCTCATGGACCAATTAGATACCACCAAATAAGCACACCTAGCATGTGGACCCGCTTGAAAGGAAAAGCTACGTCACAACAGGAAATCAACGGCGGGCGCAAGATCTTATGAGCCAAAAAGATTCTATCCACTTATAAGATAGTTGTTGATCTAGAATCTCACTACAGGGTACTTCCATTTCGTGAATGAGCGACCATGGGAAAAAGATATCAGTGTTTGCCAGGCACTGGATAAAAAGATAAAACTACCAAGCATTTAGAGATTACGCGAATACTGTTCGCTGAACTGCCGAAAAGTTTATAAGGCATGAAAAAATATTACTCGATTCAGCGAACACCA
Organism: Chamaecyparis obtusa; assembly: GCA_027943335.1. NCBI lineage: Eukaryota > Viridiplantae > Streptophyta > Pinopsida > Cupressales > Cupressaceae > Chamaecyparis > Chamaecyparis obtusa. The sequence continues at coordinate 1,446,652 of BSBK01001505.1, forward strand.
GGAGATAAGGAAAAAGGATGCAGAGGCCAGGAAAAAGGGGATGCAACCATGAAATTTTTTACCAGTGCTAACAGGAGTTAAGGGTATAGTCTCTTGAATAGACATAGCCTTGAACTTGTATACAGGTGTCAATGATCTAAGGATCTTCACAAAAACTTCTTCTTCATCATAAGTGCCTCCACAATTTTTTATTCCAGCCACAACTTCTATAACCCTTTGAACATAAGCCCTAATACTTTAATCATCCTTCATTTGCAGCTTCTCCATCTTTTTTTTCCAGTTCTATAACTTTTCTTGCTTGGTATATTTGTCTCCTTCATATAATGCCTCTAATCTTCTCCAAATCTCATATGTCGAATCCAAGTCTTTAACTTCAGTAAACTCACCTTTAGATAGTGCACTTATCAGTGCTTCCCTTATGACCATGTTGTATGAGAATACCTTCTTTTCATCATCAGTAGCTAATGGAAAATCGCTCTGTCTTTATAGCCACCTTATTCTTTGTGATCAACCAATAGTCGATACCCAAACATAGTAGATGAGTTCACATCTTTCTCTTCCAACTGTCAAAGTTTTCAGGATCAAATTTTGGACCATCCTTCCTATAGAGTGCCATCTCCAAGATCACCTCAAGCTATTAAGCTTTCTCTCTGAGGACTAAAAGCTCTGACACCAATTGTTAGGAATAACAGTCCATAATACAACTGAGGGGGGGAGGGGGGGGGGGGGTGAATCAGTTGTATGGAAGATTATTAAACTTTAAACTTTAAGTAGCATCAATATCATATCCAATGAGCACAATGAATGCCAACACAATAACATAATATTTTGGTCTCAGGGAAACCCTGTTAAACGTAAAAATGCCAGTGGGAATTAGCACCCACAAATGATGTACTGAGAGTATAGTATCCTTGTTAGAAGATTTAGCCCTGTTAGGAGCTTATTAAAAAATTATAATGCATAGTCCTTGTTAGAGGATAGACCCTATTAGGAGTCAAGAAGAAAGGGAGGGCTCACTGCCCAAGGCTCACTTCCCAAAGAAGGTTAAATCCACCTTTAGAACTCATTGTTCGCAACACAAGTGTATATGAAGAAATACACAATCTTTTTGAACTGTTCAGTAGCAACTATCTTTGCTTGATCAGTTCCAATGAAGTCCACTAGTAAACCTCTGCTCTACATACAATAGACACAAGCTCACAACATTCACAACTTCTTTATATCACCTTTTTCCCATCCATGTCTTTTCCAAAGAAAAGACCTTTCATTTATACCTTATTACAATTCTCATGATTAGGTCAGCTCATAAGCCTTTCCTAATTACAAATAATTATATAAACCCTTGCTAAGATACACACAATATCTAAAACAAGTATACAATGATTCCATTACAACAATTAAGGATTGACATCCTTAATTTACATTTGCAAAACAAAATGCACGCTACTTCTCCTGAGTCGGCTTCCAAATAAGTCTTTTCCAGAACACACGCCACAACTGACATTACTAATCAATCTGTACCTTTCAATGACCAATGAACATCCTTTAGTATCCTGTATGTCATCCCTCAAGCTCGCATACCTTGAATCCATATCATCTAGAAGATATACCAAAAACAGAGAGACTAACTCTGGCATTTCTCACTGTCATAGTCCAGTAACCAATCTTCACAAAAACATATGTAACTCATCCAATATAAAACATTACATGATGCAATCTTGTATATAAGATCACATCACCTTCCTGAACTCTCATCTATCTTCACAACATCTGAAACATATGTACAGTGTCTGTACACTGTGATAACTAGTCTGTTCTCCTCATAGAAACATATGTTGACATCAGTGACAAAACATAGATGACAACAGTATGAGTGCCCATTCAATAACATAGTGATTAAACATATTAAATGTCTTAATCACCTCCCCATAAATTAGCAATATCCAACATAGATCTCATAGCCTTCCAGCTCTCATATTACCATCACACTCCAAACTTTATCTCAAGGAAGAAACCCTCCCTTATATACAAGTTACAAATAATAATTCATCTAGAGGTCGGCCATTATAGGACCTCACTACATAATAAACAATTACATTATCCAAGGCAATGACACACAAGTCATCTCTGATCATGTTACAACAATTATAATTCACCCAAAGTTAGCTCCATCAGTGATCTTCAATCATAAATCAATCATCTACACATTACTCTTCCTAGTCGGCTCCCAAATACTTCTACGCTAGCAAATATTTCATAGATGATGTCAGTAATTATATGGACATGTTGTGATCATAATGTATCTTCTTCATGATGTCTTATGACATTTCCCAAGCATGCATACCAAAATTCATCATTGCACAATAGTTATGTTCCAAACACTACAACTAGGTCTGTGAAAATTCTCAGTCTTTGGTCCTACAACCAGTCTTTACTAAAACAATCATATCTTTGTCCAATGATCATATAAACCTCTGCAGTCATAGGGATAATCTTTACATACATCCTTGAACATATTTATAAGCCTACAAGAGCTAATGAATCATATGACATCCATACCACTTTCTACAATCTGCCTGTCAGTACTGTCCAACAATTCCTGGTCTCCATAACTAAATATATGTTGACATCAATGACAAAAATTTTGAATGACAATAATTCCAATAGGTGATACCCCACCTCATTATCTTCCTCAATAGGGACATATTCTTCACTCAACATATAGACTTTTAGCCATTATGAGCCTGACAACACCTTATGCCCAAACCACATCTATAAAAAATTAATATTTCTGAGGATTACTGGACGATGAGCTTCAAAAGATCTCTAGTCTCTCATTGACAACATGGGTCTCTTGGAAATATTTTCCTCAAGGCCATCCTTGTCAAAGTCCACTGGATATGGGATTTGCAAATTTTTGTCCACATTCCTTGCTAGAATTAATGATCCAACATAAATGAATAAGTCATCAAATATGATTAGGTGTTCAATGTGTTTGAGTTAGTTGTCCACAATTCTCAGTTAGCTGTAAATAAGTTCTAGTTAGAGTTGTACTCATATCTAGTTTGTTGTCATGTGTATTAGCATAATTACACGACCTTGTTGAATTCAAGAGTCTCTATTTATTTGTAGTTTCTTATGATGAATAACAAGTTGTAAGTTACTTTTTCTCTATAATTATTTCATTTGTTTTATTAGCTATATAATATCTCTATTTTTAATTTGGTATTAGAGCCACCTCTGTTGTAAAATAAGTTGTTGTTGTGAGAGTGTAAGCCTGGTGCTACTTCAAATATTGTTGTTGTGCAACATTGAAAGGTATCTTATTACTTTTGGATTGTAGAAATTCTAAAAATGGATATGCCTCTAGAAAAATATAATGGTCATAATTTTCACACATGGAAAGTGAAAATGTAAATGCAATTGCTGAATAAAGGTTTATGGGGTATAGTTAATGGCACTGAAGTAGTACCTATAGATATTAAAATAAAGAATGATTGGGAAAGCAAAGATGAGAAAGACAAGTCCATTATTGGTCTCACTCTTTCTGATTCAGAACAACATCATGTTGATTTAGAAAAATTATCTAAAGAAATTTGGGATGAACTAACTAAGTTGTTTGGAGAAAAAGCAATAAATGAAAAGTTTTATTTGAAGTTACAACTATTTAGATTTAAAAAATCTGGTGAAATTACTATGTCTAACCACAATAGTAATCTGAGATCTCTAATAAAGATGATGCTAAAGATATCTTGCTAAATTGTTTTTCTTCAAACTATATAGAAATGTTATTTTTACTCTCAATCAGATGTCTTCACATACTTTAGAAGATGTGATTTTAGTGCTCTTGGTTGAAGAAAAGAGAACAATTGCAGGAGATTCAAGGGAAGATACTCAGTTCAATCTTGCATTATACTCAAAGAAAAATATGAGAAAGAGAATGTTTGGTAAGAATGAAATTGAATGTTACTATTGCAGAAAGGTAGGGCATACTACAATCAATTTTAAAATTTGTGCAAATGACCTTCTCAAAGGAAAAATTAAAGAATCAGTAAATATAGTTGTTCATGCAAAACCACCAGATGTTGTTAGTGATGATGACATCATTGAAAATGAAGAACTTGTTTTATTTTGAAGAGGTCAATACTTTGAAGATAGAAAAGGATGCAATAGAGACTAGATGGATTCTTAATAGTCTAAGGTGCTAACGGATCAAAGAAACTATACCTTATTGGGGTTATGAGACACACATGTGGCGATTGGTGTCCAATAGTTCAAGGAGATCTGAAAATATGGAATCTTAGCATCATACCTTTATGAGGGTTACGAGGCATTTCATATGCAAATGGTGTCCAATGGTGTTCGGGGCTTGGATGATAGCTACATGACGATACCAACAAGTGGGAGCAACTTGAAGAAGTCTTACTGGTCTATGAACTATTTTCAAAGAATAGTTTCTACATAATGTATTATTTTCTTTTATGTTGATGTTGTCACATTAAGTGGGGGTGTTAGAATTAATGATCCAACATAAATGAATAAGTCATCAAATAGGATTAGGTGTCCAATGTCTTTGAGTTAGCTGTCCACAATTCTTAGTTAGCTATCAATAAGTTTGGGTTAGTTGTCAGTCATATCTACTTTGTTGTCATGCATATTACCATAATTATAGGATCTTGTTGAAGTCAAAAGACTATATATTTGTAATTTCTTATGATGAATGACAAGTTGTAAGTTGATTTTTCTCTGTAACTATTTCCTCTGTTTTATCAACTCTACGATATCTCTATTTTTAATTTTCCTTACCATTAATCTATCCATATCTCCCAGAAGGTTTTTCTTGAAAACCTCTCTGCAAAGTGACATCACTTCAATTTTTGTCAAACCCATCTCTAGAAGAACAAAGATAAATGTCGTAGGGATTAATTATTATAGAATAATTATATTTTATATAACAATCTATCTTTTTATTTTTCAAAGGCACACTAAAAAAAAGCAACAAGTCACACTTTATGATGAATTTGTGATGTACAATTCTCATCATGGAATCCTCCCATACATAGTGCACTATAAAAGCCTTCATCCTCTACCTATCTCATTGCAAATCTCGTTATTAATTGCCTGCAACCTCATCAAAATTTATATATACAATCAAAATAAATTTATATTACATTTACATTTAATTATGTAATATAAAATACATTTAAATTATACATATGTAATTATTCCTTGAGCCTCATCTAATTAAATAAAATTGAATTGATATATACTTTTATGAATAAAATCTTAATCATTTAAGACACTTCATTTTTATAATATAAATTATCACAATATCACAAATTTTTTAAATCCATACACAATAGAAAATTCTAAAGAAACCTCAAAATTAATTTAACTCTCATTCATTCAAAAATCATTCGAAAACCGAATTATGTTCCTCTCTCTGTCCTCCACACAAAAAAAATTATGATCTCTAACTAAAACCAGATAATCGTCTTCTTTCTGCCCTCGAACCCAAAATGATCTAAATCATTTAGATATCAAAACCCATGAATAAATATTCTGTAATCTTTGGAAAAGAAAATTTAACTAATCTGAATAATTTTATATATAAGTATCTGAATAAATTATCCTGTCATTCAAATGTACCATTTTTTTCTATATTGGTATCTGATCTTTTAAAATAGAAAGTTTGAGCCAGTCATGTCACGCCCCTTAGAATTTCTTCATGGTAAAAGTCTCTCGTACCTTTTCTTTCCCATCTCTGACAAGAAACAAGACACTAACTTTCTTTATGTTTCTGATTCTTCCACAGCTTACCTGTACACCATTAAGGAATCTCAGAAATTCAGAGAGCATCTTGTGCAGATAATATCTAAGAAATCTTGTTGGTCTGATCTACTTGGGACATAATGCATATTATTCACAGAACAACACAAGTTGGCAGAGAAACTGTGATAGATTCTCTTTCTCTGTACACACAGCTCTGAAAATAGTCCAAATCCTCCATTATAATTGCATAGTATTTTGAACCCACTTGCACTACCTTTTTATACTGCCATGACAGAATAGTTAACAGTTGATGTACAATATCCAGCTGCATGTTTTGCAACTTCATTTTCTGTAGGAATTTTGTTGACAAGTACTCTGTTCACACAGCTTTTTGTTAGCTCTAGCAGTTTTAGTGCAAACTTAAATGACAACGAATGTGTGTACGACATGTTATCAAATATGTTTTTGTGACTTTTGTGATAACTAATGAGTCACACAAGAATTTTTTGGTCATGAAGGGATAAAAGTAGTTGAAGATTTTTGGAATACATTGTCTAAGGGTAGATTTATGGAGGAAGTTATAAAATGTATGAAAAAAAAAAAATCTATCATTTTCTTATAAAATCTAATCAACTCTTAAGTGATATGAGGAAAATATATCAATAGATTCTTAAGTGATCTAAGTAAAAAATCTCAACGGAATTCAGGAAAAAAAACTAAATGAATTTTTAAATAGAAAAAGAACTAAATAAATTTCTAAATGGTAAGAAAAAGTTTCAATTGTATTATAGTATATTGTTTTAAAAGATTGATAAGTGTAAATGATAATGAAAGGGATGAAATGTGTTGAAATTTTTTATTTATTTGTTGTATTGGATGATAATTTTTTTGTTGTATGCTATGTTTAATGATTAAATTAAGGTTATGATCAGGAATTTGTAATGTAAATCTAGGTCTTGTATGGACTAGACTATTCTACAGAGCTGATCCATGAACTAGATTACATACTCATTTTTTGAATGAGTTACACATTCTCTTTATTCAATAGGTTTCTCATTTTTTCTTTTATTCTTATAGATCTAGAAACTTGGTTAAGCAATTCATTATTTTTTACTTTTATGCTTCATCAGACTCTCATAGATTTGGAATCTAGAAGGTTATGTATTGTAGTTATACCAATGAAACTACTCTATTATGCTATTTTGATTTTAATATCATTTTTTAGTAGTTTTATGAATTATATATATCTAGCACTAATTTGTAGGTAAAGAAATATTTCTTAGATTCTAATACTATTATCATAATAAAAAATCTTGATACCACATTTGTATGTTTTGTATGATAGATATAAAATATAACTTTGTCAAATATTAAACTATAACAACAAATAATTCATCTAAAATTATGCAAAATTTCTTTTAGATTCAGTCATATATATCTTAAATAAATCTTTCAAATTACACTTAAATATAATAAATAACATAAAATTTATGTGAGTTTCATCTGATATTTTTGATAGATATTGAAGAACCCCATTTTAATATATTATCAAATGAAAGTACGATCCAATGATTGGACTACCCCAGTCTTTGATTCGATAAAGTTTAATACAATAAACATCCAAGATCACTTGCTGTCCCAGCTATGTCCATATCATTATTTATTTCTAAATCCTGATACAAAGATCAGTCTGTGATTGTAAACGCCAAGTTGCCACCAGTATGGCTTAAAAAATGTAGAATGAATCGATGAAGTACAAAAACAGGTGTTTTATCAGGCCACCGTTTGGAGACCTAGAAATCAACATATAAAAAGATTTTTTCTCTGAATTCTAGGTTTCCCCAAAGATCCATGAATCCCAAAAGTATCAGTAGTGTCTTCAATTTAAGTTTCTAAACTTAAACAATATATGAGAATTCAATTATTTTCTAAGTGAATTAATTGTTTGTAGCTATTGTTCTGACTTGTAGATAGTAAAGGCAAACATTGTGGATCTATTATTCCCAAAGATAAAAAATTGGTCATTTCAAGCTGCCTTTGAAACATATTTCTTATTGTCTTATTATTCATTAGCTTTGATAACCAAAATAATTGTATAATTGATCTAATTACTCTTTTCTTCCAAAAACAAACAACTCTTAGCCCAATAAATAATTTTTTAATTGACTTTTAATTAAAATATAGACTATAACTGATATTCTTCTCCAAATATTTACTCTAATACAAAATATGTATGTGATGTAATTTGATTTCTAAAGTTGTTCTACCTCGACTTTATGCGTGAAAGTAGCAGTCACATTCCTTTTAAAGATTTTAAATTATATTTTAGTCGACCCAAAATTTCAGATTGACCCATCAAGAAAATGAAGAGGCAGAATATGCAGAGTAGTGATCTGTTTGCCCTACGTACATAAACTCAAGTGACTGTTCTGTCATGGCAGTTTGAAAAGTTGGATCAAGTGGGTTTAAAGAATTAGTTAATATTAATGGCGGATTCAGTTGGAGTAAACTATTGTCACAGCTGTATGTACAGAGAATCCTTCTTCCTGTCTCTCTGATAGTTATATCTAAATCTCTTAAAAATCAAAGATACACTAACTTTTTGGAACTCTGTTGACAAGATTGTTTTTCATGTGGAGCTCTGTTGACAAGATTCCTTAATCGAGGGTGAGAATTAATGCCCTCCTGACAAAGAAATATGATAAGTGATCTAATTTTTAATCATCTTATTGATTTCTTGTCAGAGATTGGAAAGAGGAGGCAATGGCAGTCGGCAGGTTTTTCATTGGAGAATTAGAGGTAGATAGTTAACCGAGTCTCATTGGTCAGGAAAATTTTTTATATTTTGTAAGATTGCATATCAGACATCCAATTTGTATACCAGAGAAATTTACAGTATTAAATTTGTATGACAGAATTATTTATTTGTGAGTTTCTTTTTGTAAATGGAAGTGTGTTCTTTTTCAATTGAGAGAATCATGACTGTTGTGAAATTCTGACGTGGGTCAATGATTGCCAAATGCAGGAAGCTCTGGGAATCTATACATGGGAGCTTGTGCTATCCATGTTGCTTGTCAAACATCTGTAGTTTTGCTTGTGGTTTGAGTGACCACTGCTTGATCATGTTGTGTGGTGGTATAAAATCATACAGGTGTTGCATTTTGAACTGGTGGAGTTAATGTAACCATTCTGACTTTGTTCAGTTGGGTCTAAGCTTCAAACGCTGCTGATATCACCTTATACTGAGAAAAATTGCCATGTACAGATTATGTCATCTTCAGAGTAGTTTACAGAAGTGTCAGAGCTCACAATTGAAGTTAGATAAGGAAAGTTTTTATACAGATTATGTCATCTTCGGAGTAGTTTATAGAACTGTCCAAGCTCACAATTGAAGTTAGAGTTATATGACCATATTATCAATTTTGAGAGTAGAAAAAGTGTTAAGAGTTTAGAATATTAATGGTGGAGATTTATAAAGTTTTAGGATAATGGGTTGAAGTATAAAAGTGTGTTTCAATTTTTATTTTAAATGAGACATTTATATTAGTATAAAATTATGATTATGTGGAGGGTAAAAATTTATTCAAACATAAAAAGATACAAGTAAAATGTTTAGCATACAGAATACTAAAGAATTCTATCACTATTTACTAATTGATCAAACATGTGAGTCATATCCAGAGGTAATTGCCCTTTATCCACAATATTTCAACCCTACATTTGATCGAAGATCTTTTTGGCCAAACAATAACACCATTCCACTCTCTGGGAATGTGTGTGAAAGTAACAGATTCTAAGGAGCTGCACAACTGGAGAATCTGTTTGATAACTAAATCTAAATGCCAACTAACCTTTCCAAGCACTTGCCTAGTTAACAAGTTCACCACCAGTTGACAATCAGATTCACAAATAATCATGCGCTAGCCAAGAGCATAACAATGCTTCTGATTCGGCCTTGGATCATACTGCTGTTGTCCCTATCCAGAATGTTGTTGCTAGCTTTACACTGTCTCCTGGTGATGCTGGCCATGATGCTATCTCTGGCACGGGTGTTCGTGGTGCTATCTTTGATTCTGCCACTTTCTTGGATGTTGTTGTTGAGCGTTCTTTTTCCCATGTTTCTCCTATGAGGGTTCGGGGGAACGGTCGGGGTGCTATTCCTGCCCCTTTTTGGATTTCTGATGTTACCTGCCCTTTTGCGAGCTTCTCCACCTCTTCTGAAGTGCAGAAGGCTATCAGTAAGATGGAGGATGGATGGACTACTGTGAAGGGAAAGAAATCTAAATCATTCACTCCCTCTTTTGATATGAACTTACGTTCACATAGGGACGGGCTAAAATGTAAATCTTGATCGCCCTTTGTTGTGCTTAGTTTGAGCTTTTGTCCATTTGGTAGGAACTCTGGTTTGTTCCTTTGGTTTGTTTGGTGGTGCACCACAATTGTTTTGGTCTTTTATTGCTATATCTTTTTATGCTCATGTATAAGGTTTCGGGTCCTTTCAAAACCTGATTTTACGTAATCAAAACAATGCTGAATAGCATACAAAATTGCAAGAGGCACCATAAAATTACTAGTATGAAAACCCTTATAAACTGAAAAAAATAAACTGTCCCTCCAGAGGAGCCATCTGTGTTAATTTTTAAAACTCCAGGAGGAGGGTGTGTTCAACGACCCTCTTGAATGATCTGTCGTAAAGAATGTCTGCGACCACTGCTTTGATACTCCTAAAGACTACATGTCCATCGTGAATATATACTCAATGATCCCCATATAGAGAGAAAAAGAGAGACATATATTCTCTCACCTCCCCCATAATAAAGAAGATCTAATGTCGAAAAAAGTCTGAAAATAAAAGAGAAAGATTATTGTGTCTCGTTCATTCTCATAAGAAAAGAAGTCTTGGTTCTTGTGTCTCACTCATTCTCATAAGAAAAGAAGTCTTGTAGACTATCATTCATAAAACAGGAGTCAATAAATTTAACTCAAAAAATTATACAATTGAATTTTAATAACAGTATCATTAAGAAAATTTAACCAATCTAAATAATAAAAACCAATATCATAAAGAAAATTTAACCAATCATAACCATTTTATATGTGAGTCTCAATAAATTATTCTATCATTCAAATATGGCAAATTTTTCTAGCTATCCAGGTTTGGTTGGCTAGTATCTAATCTTTAAAAATAGAAGGCTTGAGCTGCTCATGTCATGCTCGACAAATGATAATGTCATGCCTTACAAATGATAATATGCCTCTAATTCTTCCTCGTAAAAGTCTGCCATACCTTTTCTTTCTCATCTCTGACAAGAAATAAGATAATTACTTTCAGTTTCTTTATGTTTTAGAGTCTTCCACAATCCACCTGTACACCATTAAGGAATCTCAGGGATTCAGAAAACATCTTGTACATATACCTAAGAAATCTTATTGGTCTAATCCAGTTGGGACATGATGCATATTATTCACAGATGACAGAGAAACGGTGATAGATTCTCTTTCTCTGTACACACAGCTCTGAAAATACTCCAAATTCTCCATTATAATCGCATAATATTTTGAGCCCACTTGCACTACCTTTTCATACTGCCATGACAGAATAGTTAACAGTTGATGTACAATATCCAGCTGCATGTTATGCAACTTCTTCATTTTCTGTAGAAATTTTGTTGACAAGTACTCCGTTCACACAGCTTTTTGTTAATTCCAGCAGCTTTGGTGCTCATGATTGTCTTCCTGCAAAATTAAATGACAACAATCTGTGTACGACATGATGTTATCAAATATGTTTTGTGACTTTTGTGATAACTGATGAGCCACATTAGTTTGTTTGGGCATAAATGGATAAAAGTGCCGTATGAAATGGAAGATACTTTCACTATGTAGGAGGGGTGGAAGGTTCAATTTTGTTTATGGGATTCATTGTTGAATCAGTAGATCTAATTAAGAGAAGAGATTACAAATTGCTTAAGGTTTCTGTTTAAGTGTATGTGTTATTCTTAAATCTTCTAGGCTGTTTAGAAATCCGTTTTGTTATTAAAATCTTTCATTCATCCACTCTTGAAAATCTAGAATTCAGTAAAAAAATATAGATTCTTAAATGACATGCCAAAAATAGAAACATGCCACTCATTAAAAAATCCATTAGAATTCCTGCATGACATGAGGAAAAAATCTCAATAGATTCTTAAGTTATCTGAATAAAAATTCTCAATAGAATTCAGGAAAAAATATCTTTAAAATTGCATTATAGTATATTATCTTAAAATATTGAAAAATGTAAATGGTAAAGAAAAGAAGATTTTTTGTTGTATGTTATGTTTAATGATTAATTAAGGTTATGATCTATAGTGATCAAATTTTACAAAGAATTAGTAATGTAAATTTAGATCTTGTATGCACTAGATTACACACTTATTTTTTGAATGAGTTACACATCCTCTCTGTTCCAGCCATGAGATGTTTTTTTATTTCTTTTATCCTTTAAAATTTAGAAACTTGGTTTAGCAATTCATTAATTTTTAGTTTTCTGCCTCATACTCACCTTCATGGATTTGAAATCTAGAAAGTTATATATTGTTATCAAATGAAACTATCATGATTTCTGACATATTTTCTCTTATGAAACTAATTCTATTATGCTATTTTGATTTTATTATCATTTTTTATAGTTTTATACATTATACCACTAATACTAGTTTGTACATAAATATTTTAATAATAATAAATCTAGATATTTTCATAGATAGAACTATATAATTTTGACATTCATTCAATCATCATGTATGTATATTTTATATTATATATCTAAAATATGGCTTTGTCTAATATTAAATTATAACATATAGCTCATAAAAAAAATTCTATAAAAATTAATCAATATAATGTTTTACGTAGATATTTCAAATTATACCCGATATGAATAAATTAAAAAATTCAATACAACCATATACTTTCATCTGATATTTTTGATAGATATTCAAGAACCCCATTTTAATAAGAATCACGATCCAATGATTGGAATAGACCAGTTCTTTGATATGATAAAGTTTAATACAAAGCACCTCCAAGATTACTTGCATGTTCCAGCTATGTTATGTGCATATCATTATTTATTCCAAAATCCTGATACGAAAATCATTCTATGATTGTAAACCCCAAGTTGCCACTATGCATTAAAAAGCTGTAGAATGAATCGATGAAGTCTATATTTTGCAGTACAAATACAGTTGTTTTATCAGCCCACCGTTTGGAGACCTAGAAATCAACATATAATAAGAATTTTTCTCTGAAGTCCAGGTTTCCCCAAAGATCCATGAATCCCAAAAGTATAGCTGAACCCTTTAATCTCTCAAAGGAGGAAAAGCATCCGACCCATTTTTAAAAATGTTGTACGATTCATTTTGTATTTTTTAAAATGTTGTACGATCACGAATGAAATATCTTTTACAAGCTATAGCAGTGGAAGAGCATAGGTAACTGTTAGAATTAATTTTTTTAATAAAAGTTTTTAAATAGTATATTAGATTTCAATAATTTTATCTACTTACAAACTTTTTCCATACTACTATTGATCTAATAGATTTTTTATGAGCTACATCCAATTATGAATAATTGTTGGATGATAATTATAACGGATACTCTTCCTTCCTTAATATTTAGGGTAATACAAATATGTGCTGTAATTTGATTTCTAAAGTTGTTCTACCTTGACTTCATGTGTGAAAAGAGTACCAGTCACATTCCTTTTAAAGATTTTAAATTATATTCTAGTTGACCCAAAACTTCAGATTGACTCCTCAAGAAAATGAAGAGGCAGAATATGCAGAGTTATGATCTGTTTGCCTAATGTACATAAAATCAAGTGACTGTTCTGTCATGGCAGTTTGAAAAGTTGGGTCAAGTGGGTTTAAAGTATTAGCTATAGTAAATGGTGGATTCAGTTGCAATAAACAATTATCAGAAGTGTATGTACAGAGAATCCTTCTTCTTGTCTCAGAGATATTTATATCTAAATCTCTTAAAAATCAAAGATACACTAAACTTTTGGAGCTCCTGTTGACAAGGTTATTTTTCATGTGGATGCTTCTAGAATCCCTAGGGACTAAGATTCCTTAATCGAGGGTGAGAATTAATGCCCTCCTCACAAAGAAATATGATAACTGCTCTGATTTTCATTATCTTATTCATCTCTTGTCAGAGATTGGAAAGAGAAGGCAATGGCAGTCTGCAGGTTTTTTGTTGTAGAATTAGAGGTTCATGGTCAACCAAGCATCATTGGTGAGGCTATAATTTTATGTTTTGTAAGATTGCATATCAGACACCCAATTTGCATAGCAGAGAGACTTATAGTATTAAATTTGTATGATAGATTAATTTATTTGTAAATTTTATGAAATGAAAAGGTGGTTATTCTTTTTTCAATTGAGAGAATCATGATTGTTGTGCAATTCTGACGTGGGTCAATGATTGCCACATGCAGGAAGCTCTGGGAATCTATGCATGGGAGCTTGTGCTATCCATATTGCCTGCCAAACATCTGTAGTTTTCTTTTCTTGTGGTTAAATTGTTTGAGTGGCCACTGCTTGATCATTTTATGTAGTGGTATAAACTCATACAGGTGTTGCATGTTGAACTGGTGGAGATAAGTAACCATTCTGACTTTATTCAATAGGGTCTAATCCTAAGATGCCGCTGATATCATCTTATACCGATAAAAGTTGCCATGTACAGATCATGTCATCTTGAGATTAGTTTGCAGATGTGTGAGAGCTCACAATTGAAGGTAGAGAGTTATAAAGTTCCAAGGATAATGGGTGGAAGTATTAAAGTGTGTTTCAATTTTTTAGTTTAAATCAGCATTTCGAGTACTTGATAGCATTTTATAGCAAACAGATTAGATTTTGTATGTATGTATAGCTTCTAGTTGCTATCTTTTAGGTTGGCCACATGAAAAAGCATAACATATAAGGAGGTTGAAATGAAAGTCCTTTTTTTAATGAATGATTATTATTTGAAGGTGATTTTTATGCATTTTTTTGTTGAAAACATTAAAAACATTTTTATTTGAAGGTATCTTAGATACATGCATTCAAATATATTGCCACATGGTAGATTTGTCCTTCTAAATGAAGGTATGTCATTCAAATGTGTTCAATGATTTCTGTTTTCTAAGACTTGTTTTGTGTCGTGTGTGTGTGTGTGTGTGTGAGAGAGAGAGAGAGAGCATGTGAATGTGTGTGTTTTCACACACACACACATATATGTATATGTATATGTATATATACATATTGTTGAACAATTTGGATAATTGACACGGGGGGTGAAACATAAAATATTTTTCTTAGTCTTACTTGATCTATAGAAACATTCATTCAATCAAATAAACAAAATAGATATGAACATGAGAGCACATAAGAACACCATACACAATGAACACTAGATTTTTACGTGAAAAATCCAAGATGCGAAAAATAATTGAGAGTGCTAATTCCCAATTATGAAACACTCGTTAAGGTGATTTTGATAGAGAGTGACTCACTACCAAATTGCTCACTGTAGGTGGACTCACTGCCTAGCCGTCACAACCAACAGAAAAAGACTCACTGCCAAAAGAAGAATAATGAAAGAGTATCCATCATTGAAATAATTGTTACCAACTGCAACACCAGAAGAACCCTACGATTTGTTTCCTTTGCTTATACACTTTCACATACTTAACCATATCTATATTTTTTCTTTTAGATTTGCATCCTTCCACACACACAAACAACAAATAGAATCATCATTTACTTATACCATTTTATGCCTTCCTAATCTTCTAAGTTGGCCAAACATAATTTGAATTAGGTCACCACAAGAAATTACCGCGGTGGAAAGGAATGAAACATGGACCACACATAAACTCCTTGCTCAAAATAACACGCCACCCATTTACCATAATATCTAGAGCCAAAGAATAAAATTTACATGTTACAATACATACTATGTTTTTGAGGCACATTAACCAATTTCCAAATCGGATCGAGCCCAAAAAAGTGTATCTCATTATTTTACAATATGAATGAGACCATGATAAGAATGAAAAAAATAGATCATTACAACACAACATTTAGAGCATGCCAATCTGGATCACCAAAGCATCAAAACAAAGCCTCATCCAATCAGTCAAGGTATATTGAAATCAATGACAACAACAACATCACATTCACAACAATCCTCACTTTTGATCTTTTGGTTATTTCTTTGTCACTTTCCTTTAAATAGCCAAGAACAAATATTCTTCATTTGATTCATTATCTTCTTCATCCATAGACAAATATTCCTCAATAGTGCGTAATCTTCTCTTTTCTTTGTCTCTTTTATATGTCTTCTTTTTTTAATCATAAATGTCATATAACTATTTTTCTTTTCATCATCATATCCTTTGAATTCTTCCTGATAAGGATATCTAGAAGTAATACAATTAAAGCATTTAATAGGAAACTTAACTTTTTATTTGCCAATTCCTCTCACCATTCTTCATACAAAGTTTTCTTCAATCTCATCCATGCCTTCTCTAGGTTTGACCGATGCTTTGGATGTTGCTTCCTTCCTCTCTTTCTTGGTATAATCCATTTTATCAATCTCAAAAGTAGACAGTGAACTAAGAAGTTGATCCAAGGCGTAGGAATTAAAATCATGACTTTTTTCAATTGCATGTTTCTTTGACTTGTAGGGTTTATATCTAGATTCATCAATACTTTTCTTACCACTTTAGTTACTTCTATTGTTCCAGCAGAACCCTTAATAGAATTCACAAATTCATTTACTCTATGAATATATGCTTCAATGAACTCCTCATCACCCATCTTCAAATTTCAAACTTGTGCTCAAAATTTGTCATTTTAATTTCTTTTCTTTTTAGATTTTCTTCATAGAAATTGCTTAGTTTATCCCAGAGCTATTTTGTAGCATTCAATCCAATGACTTTCCTAAAAACTTCATCACTCAAATAACTAACAATATCAGCCCTAGCTTTCAAAAAAAATTCTTTATCTTTGATCTCAAGTAGAGTCTGTGATCCACCTTTAGGTGTGGTATAACCCTTTTCAACACTTTCCCATAATCCTTTTGGAAGAGACTCTAAATGAAAATTTATTATTTCTTTCCAATAGGCATAATTTGTACCTTCAAACATTAGACCCTTAAAACTAAAATTCTATGCAATATTGGATCTCCCTTGAGTGGCAAAGCTTCATAAGAAGGATAACATTTGTTCAACACACAACATGACTCAGAGTGGGGGTTTGAATTAGTCCAAACTATAATAATCACTTTTATTCAGATCTTGACAAACTTTAAATCATCATAAGCAATTATCCTTCATGAAACAATAAGAAAATATTAGAGTCAACATAAAAAAACCATATTTATGTGGAAAACCCAAGTTTACGAAAAACCATAGTAGGAATCAAACTCACAAATATAGATAATCTTGAATTACAATGTTTAGGCTCACTACCAAGACTTTCTCAACTAGGGCTCACTGCCTTAGGAGAAGATAAAAATGACTTGTACAACTAAAACACACTATCTTAGGACAAGATAAAAAAGATCTACTAGAAAAGTCACTATCATCTAGTAGCATGAATCTTAAAATTGAAATAAGAATCTCTTGAATGTGAATCAACAATGCACAATCTATGAAGATATTTCTTTCAAGATCAGACTATTACACATCCACTTCTCTTCTTTCACTTTCACATCTAATGTACTCTTTTTGTTGAATAGGCCAAATAAATGAGAGTAGGGGGTGGTGAATTAGTTAGTCCAAAACTTTTTTACAAATTTGATTGAAATGGTATGGCCATAAACCATATTGATAATTAAGATTGATAAAATCTTTAAAGGACAAGAACAAAAAACACCATAACACTAGATATAGTTCATGGAAACCCAAGATGGGAAAAACCACAGAGAAGCTAATTGTCATGAAAATAAACACTGGTTAAGATGACACCGGTTAAAGTGATTTTTACAAGGGGCTCACTGATGCAGGAGCATCCTTGGGTCATTGGGAATCTTGCATCACTCAAAAATATTTCCTTTTAGTTTTTTTTTTAATGTTCCAGCTCAACAGTTTCTAGTGTTTAGGCTTGCAATAGTTCCAGTTGGCTCACTTTCTTATGCAATCCTTATGTTATGTTTTAGACATTCTAGATATCCTATGTTTGTCCTCACAGCTCATTTCGGTATTTTTGGATGAAGTTATTTAATGTTTGCATCTGGTACTATTCAATTTTCCTATTCTATAGCCAAGGTGGTGAAGTTCAACTTGCAATGGAGTTTCACATTATGCGAAGCTTTGTGGCACCATGTTCTATGTTCTTGCACATGCAATTGAACTCCTTGTAAATTTGAACAACATGATATATCTGATTGGAGGTGTTCTTATGAGCTTGGGTCCTGACCCATATGTTTGTAAAACCTTTTATTTATTTGGGGGATTTTGATCGCATAAGCCAACTTGCAGCTAGTGATCTTGTATTTAAGTAGGTCTTTTAGTTCTTATTTAGGGGTAGTGGTTGGAGGTAGCTAGCTAGAGAATAGCATGGAGCATATATGAGAGATTAGGATCTGATATTGACTAGAGCCTATGGTTCATTCTATAGAGTCATCCTAATTTTGAGGGACAATCAATTGTTCCTAGTTTGAAAACTTGGTATTGAGGATAGTAAGCATATCTGATTGCATTGTAGCTATATATTGACAATGGTTATGTAAAAATTGCATTTGTAGGCCAACTTGAGAATAATATATATGATATTGTTATTTTAAATAGTTGATGTAGGAGCACCTTGGGTTCTTAAAAATCTTGTATCACCAAAAACATGTTAGAGTTGTTAGATGTGCTCAGTAGCTTCTTTTGGGATCTCGTTGAAGTATTATTTCTTTCTACTGATGGGGCTCAGTTGCTTCTCAGTTTGGTTGTTCACCAATTTGGTTCAGTTGTTCACCAAGTTAGTTTTGGTTGCTCGGTAGTCTTTCTCACTAAGTGATTTATTTTGGATTTTTGTTGAGGCTGACTTGTGCATTTGATTTTGGTCGCAGATTTAATGGTTGCATCAATCATTGGGAAGCATGTGGACCTAAATCTGGGTTATCCCTTTCTCCAATGTAAAATCTAATGGATCTTAAGGCTAACCTGTTTGGTGGCCTCTTGTATAAATAAAGTAGTATGTTATAGTTGATAGTTTGTAATTGAATTCTATTGTACTAATCATAACTAGGAAAGCCTTATAGCCTGACATGTATGAAGTTTTTCATGATTAATATATAATTTTTTTGCATTCTCTCTCTCTCCTTGTCTTGTGTTGTTTCTTCTGAGTGTTATTTATGTAAGAAGGTTGGTGGTTGGGAGTTCCTTTGGCCCCAATCTCCCTCACTCCTTGTGTCAGGTGGTATCAGAACAAGGTTAGATTTGGTTCCTGATTGTAAACCCTAGGTGATATCTTATTGTGGGGTGGTAGATTGTGATCTAACCTACAATTGCAGAGGGCACTACTACATTTGGGGCCAAATTTTGATGACCATTTATCAGCTTTGCAATGCTCATTTGTCAGACTTTCAACACCTAAGTCCGTCACCATTTTTGCGTAGAAGATTGCGACAGAAGACCTATCGGTCGGTTTACCGACACCATGTCATGTTAGAAACTTGCACATGACAACAACTTCATTATGGCATTTCCTACGATTCATCCATCGAAATTCTGATAACAAGACCTATCGAAAATATACAATCTCTGTCAGAACTTACTGTAGAAACCATATTCTTTCCGACATTAGAACTATTGGAATACCGACAGTTTTCATCAAATGCTAACAGATCTACCTGTCGGTGATATGGCCTCACTGTCGAATATTCTATCAAAAGTTCTGTCGAATATTTTCTATTTACAACACTTTAACTATCAGAATAGCGACAGTGCTGCAATATTCTCCGACAGGTTACCCTGTCGAATGTATAGCATTACTGTCGCAGGAAATGTCATAAATTATTTTTTTCTAACATTTTGTCTATCGAATGCATAGCGCTTTCATTGGAATTAATGATAAAGTGTTGAAAAACTAACGGATAGGCACATTAAAGTTAACACAGCTCAAGAGACCATCATAGGTTGTCTCTTTCTTCGGTCTATATTATTGACAGAATGTTTTACCTTTCATTAGCTCATCAAATCCAAGGATTTGAAAGAATTTAATAGAATATTTTCATGACAACATATATTATTTAAGTTGACGTTGCATGAATTTATCTACTTCACGCACTTGTAGACTATGAGGACGGTGATAAAGAAGCATTGCCATGGGAGGAGATGCTTCTTTATCGCCGTCTTCATAGTATACAAGTGCGTGAAGTAGATAAATTTGTGCAATGTCAACTTAAATAATATACGTTGTCATGAAAATATTATATTAAATTCTTTCAAATCCCCAAATTTGATGAGCTAATGAAAGGTAAAACATTATGTCAATAATATAGACCGAAGAAAGAGACAAACTATGATGGTCTCTTGAGCTGTGTTATCTTTAGTCCTAGCTACCTGTCGATCATCGAGAATAATCATCGCCTTGCATTTATGTACACTACACAAATTGATCACAGTCTCGCAAAAACATTTTACACTTGTACATCTCATTAATACTGGAGGCCTAAAGTAATTGTATACGATAACTAGCACATTTCATGCATGGATGAGAAAACACTATCCAAAGTTTCTAGATAACCATTTTTGAGAAGAGGAATGAGTGGAGGCCAAAGAAGGGATAATTGTGAAGGTTTTATAGATGTAGGTTACTGAATCATCATCTCTGCACTTGTACTCAATCTGGCCTCCACTCCATATATGTCTTCTCATAATCTAAAAACTCTCCATCATTGATTCTCGTCATTTTTTTAGCATCTTCATGGACTGAGACCTTAAATTATTGAGCTTCTCTTTGTTTTGAGAATAGTTTAACATTCTCTACTTAACAGGGCCAACCACGTGAAGGTGGAAGCTCACCTAGCCCCTCCTAGGAGCCTCTTATGACCCTTTACGACATTTTCAGACCTCTAAGATGTATTCTTAGGGATCGTAAAGGGTCATAAGGGGTCCTGGGACACAACAGCTGAGAAACATAAATGTAGGCATCATGGTCACAATTTTTTGGAGACACAATATATTTGAGTGGTTTTCAGAGATGATGCAAAGTAGTGGTTGCTTTGCATCATCTGGGAATAGCACTCAATTATGTTGTGTCTCCAAAAAATTGTGACCATGATGCCTACATTTATGTTTCTTAGCTATTGTGATATGTACATCATAGTCTGTCGTTGTTGCAGCAGTAGAGCCTATATTCCACAACAAAAAGGAAGACATCTTTTTAGCCTAGGTCTCGATCCTACCCCAATTGTCAAAGGATCCAGGGCCAGGCTCAAAAGATGTCTTCCCATTCTATCTACAACATTGTGTCCATCCATGATCTCAGGAACATCATCATCTTTCCACTCTTCATTTGCCAAAATAGATCACTTCTTCAAGCTTGTAGAGTAATCTTATTAATAAAAGAACTCTTGCCAACATTAGGGTCCCATAGATCAAAATAGTTGATGTTATTGGTGCTTGTGCTCAATGATATCGATTCACTATTTTGAAATGGCCAAATCATTTTTATTTCGATTGTAGAAAAAAGGAGTGGGAGAAAATGAGCGGGTGAAAGCTGATCGAGAGCGAGAGAAGGCATTGCATTTTATTTGATCATAAATGCTCTCTGAAATGACCAATCATGTTTTCTATTTGATTCTTTTTGGTGTTTTTTTTTCCATATTCAGTAGATAAAAATCATGGTGGCAGCCACTTAGCCATCTTTTTGATGTTCCGGGTATTTTACAAAGATACAGGTATGTGGATTTATCGTTCAATTGCTTGCAATTATTGGTCAAATGCAAATATTTTGTCATGTTGCAAGGGAAAGATATCAGTTTACTATAAAGTTGATCAAGCTCTGATACCACTTGTAAGGAAACTCAGGTACGGAAACAAGTTCCTACGCTAATCTCTATAGGAGAGTATTGTGCAAATTCTTATAAATCTTTACAATTTTAGATTCGTTAACTACTTTAACAAAGATATTGCAACCACATACAATGCATACAGAAAAATAGAGAATGACACAATGATATACCCTGGGGAAAACCTTTCAGTAAAAAACCCCAGCACTCCAAAACCTGCACAATGTATTATCTTCAACACAAAGATTACAATACACTTGCAATGCAAGTTCTTTCAAGAAATGAGAGACAAAGCCAACAAGACTTAAATTTTTGTTATCTCTCCCATAGGAGCAGCATCATATATATAGACTCCTCTGGACCCAAAAATAGGCACAACCACCAAGACCCATGCACAAAGCCACATGTACATAGTTGTTACATGCAATCCCAAGAATAGGCATCCATCCCTAGAATAGACTATGACAGCTTGTCATAGAATCCACCAAAAATAACGGTCACAAGAGAAGTGTAAGAGAATCTATCATACCAACCTATTTTTGGCATATTCTCTTACACACACCAACCACTTCTTCTTGGGCGCCCAAATAGGCCCAAGTCATAAGATGCTCTTACACCTGTCATAGCACATTCCTTAAATAGTTCTTACGCGTCATAGGAATCTATCATGATCATTCAGTCATAATCTCCTTACGCACAAGATGCCGACACATCAAGTGGAGTGACACATCAACATGCCAACTAGACATGTACACTCACACTTAATTACATTATTTGCAAAAAATACATTTACAAAACAAATAATAAGAATAGGAATTCTCCAAGGTTGAGACACCTTATTCCTAACATTCTCCCACTTGTTGAACACCTTGTAAGAGCAACAGGAACATAACAAGAACTTTAACCGCTATAGACCAAAAGGCCCATAGACTTTGAACACCATCTGAACTTCTCAGTGCCCACTGGTTTCGTTAATGCATCTAAAACATTCTTCACAGTATCTACCTTTTCCAAATTTACCTTTCCATCTTCCACCATATCTCTCACAAAGTGAAACTGCACATCAATGTGCTTCGTTCTGGCATGGAAAGTTGGATTCTTTGCAAGGCAAATAGCACTCTGACTATCACACCAAATAATAATCTGTTCTGCATCAACACCAACATCAGAACACAATCTTCTAAGCCAAATGGCTTCTTTACAAGCATGAGTAGCAATGATGTACTCAGCTTCTGTAGTGGACAAAGCAACCACAGGTTGTCGCTTACTCATCCAACTAATGGCACCACCAAACATAGTGAACACATAAGCACTTGTGGATCTCCTGCTATCAATATCACTTGCCCAATCTGAATCCACAAACCCACAAATACAAACTGAATGCGGAGATCCAGAAGAGTTACCATGATAACATATGGAGTAATTTGATGTACCCCTCAAATATATGAATACTCGCTTAACTGCATCCCAATGTACCCGTCCAGGATTATCCATAAACTGACTTAAGACTCCCACTGCTTGGGTAATGTCTAGTCTAGTACAAACCATAGTGTACATAAGACTGCCAACTACACTAGCATAAGGTACTCTAACCATGTCCTCCACCTCACTAGGAGATTTTGGACAATCATCTACAGATAACTTTGTTCCCATAGAAATAGGAACACATAGTAGTCTACAATCTGCCATGCTGAACCTATCCAACACAGACTTCACATACTTACTCTGACTTAACCAAAGTTTTTTGTTAGACCTGTCTCTACTGATTTCCATACCCAAGATGTACCTAGCTGCCCCAAGATCTTTCATCTCAAACTGTGCTGACAACTAAGATTTAAAATCAGAAATCATACCCTTACCCTTCCCAAACAGCAACATATCATCAACATATAATGCAACAATAAGAAGGCGATCATTTTCAACTCTGAAATAAACACAATGATCTGATTTTGATCTTACAAATCCAATTGACAACACAAAGGCATCAAACTTAAGGTACCACATCCTAGGAGATTACTTCAAACCATATAGAGATTTCTTTAATCAGCAAACTAAGGATTCTTTACCTTTAACAATGTAGTGCTCAGGCTGTGACATATAAATCTCTTCCTCCAAATCACCATGAAGGAAAGCTATCTTCACATCCATCTGTTCTATCTCTAAATCATATGATGCAGCAAGAGATAACAGAAATCTAATGGATGTCAACTTTGCAACAGGAGAGAATATTTCACCATAATCTATTCCCTCTACCTGTGAATACCCCTTTGCAACCAATCTAGCTTTATACCTTTCAACACTGCCATCTGCACAGAATTTCTTCTTGAACACCCATTTATAGCCAATAGATTTTCTCCCTTTAGGCAAAGGTACAAGGTCCCAAGTTTTTTTTTCCTCCAATGAAGCCATCTCATCATCCATAGCCTCAATCCAGGAATCTACATCTTCCATGCCCAAAGCCTCTTTCACAGATCTAGGCTCATTAGTGTTAGTAATCAAAGCAAAGGCACAACTGGAATCTAACATAGAATAACCAAACCTTTCTGGTTGCTTTCTTTCTCTCATGGATCTCCTCAAGGGCTGAGGTTGAGGTTGTTCTTCCTCTTCTTCCGAACTATCAGAGCTGCTAGAGCTCTCCTCATCATTAGACCCAACATGGTCTCTCTGTTCAGTCTTCTCAAGGGTAGGAGGCAACTGAACAACATCTTTTTCCTTTTCTTTTTCATTTGGTTGTAGCACAATAGGAGATGTTAGCTCTCTAAAAATAACATTTCTACTATACAACACCTTACTAGTCACGGGATCCCAAAGCTTTTACCCTTTCACACCAGCACTGTATCTGATGAAAATACATTTAACAGCTTTGTTTTGCAACTTAGATCTTTTCTCCTTTGGAACATGTGCATAAGCTTCACAACCAAAAATATGAAGATGTCTAATTGAAGGCTTCTTACCAGACCACACCTCCATGGGTGTCTTACCAACAAGGGCTGATGTAGGAGATTTGTTAACCAGATAGCAAGCAGTGGCCACAGCTTCGGCCCAAAACTTTTGTTCTAAACCAGCTACACTAAGCATACTCCTAGCCTTCTCCATCAGTGTCCTGTTCATTCTCTCTGCAACTCCATTTTGTTGTGGGGTATAAGGAGTTGTCTTATGCCTCTCGATACCTTGTTCTTTACAGAACTGTTCAAACTCTACTGAGCAAAACTCACCACCATTGTCAGTTCTCACACACTTAATCTTCTTACTAGTCTGATTCTCTACAAGAGCTTTAAATTCCTTGAACCGACTAAAGACTTGTGTCTTACTTTTAAGGAAATAAATCCACATCCTTCTACTGTAATCATCTATGAAAGATACAAAAAATACAGACTTGGAGATTGAAGGAACTTTTACAGGACCAAATACATCAGAATGAATAAAATCCAAAACATCAGAAGATTTGTGAGAACTAGAGTAAAACTAAACATGATTTTGTTTACCATAGACACAGTGTTCGCATAAGTCAAACTTGAGATTGCAATCATTTAACCCCTCAACGAGACTTTTATTTTTCAAGGTTCTGAGACCCTTTTCACCAATGTGGCCAAATCTCATATGCCACAACATTGTCTTTTATGCAGGAAGCTTAGCTTCCAAAGTGTTTGCACTACCATCGAAACCAATAGCCATAGACTTCTTCACTGCTTGTTCAGATGGTGAGGATGAAGAACTATTACATAGAGGAATACATGCATCTAGCTGAAATAAGGTACCTCTCCTAGTACCCCTTGCAAGCACTATCGATCCTCTCATCATCTTGCATCCTTCTTTCAAAAAAAAAACTTGCACACCTACATCATTCAGCATACTTACAGATAATAGGTTTCATGCCAAACCCAGAATGTGCATAACTCTGTTGATTCCTTTTACTTGCCCATTAGGAAATTTGATAGTGACCCTTCCGTGTCCAACTATCTTTAGGTGAGAATCATCACCCAAGTACACCTTTCCACCATCGAACTCTTCATATTTTGAGAACCAATTTCGATGAGAGGTCATGTGAAAAGATGCACCTGAGTCAACCAACCACACATCATTAGATGCATGAGCTGCCAAAGCTATGATGAATGCATCACCATCTTCTTGAGATCTTTCTGAAGCTGAATCTAAACCTTTCTTCTTCTGCTTCGGCTCTTTGCAGTCTTTACGGAAGTGCCCAGATTTATCACAGTTCCAACATTTTGCATTGGACTTATTGGAAGTCTTTGAATTCCCATGGGATTGGGATCTACCCTTATTGTCAGACTTATTGTCATTTTTCTTCCCTCTTTTAGTGGATCTCCCACAAACAGCAAGGGATTCTTTTTTCGAAACGAAAGCCTTTCTCCGCATCTCCTCTTATAGCAGCAAAGACACCACATCATCCATTTTGAAGGTCACTAAAGTGCTTTCAAGAGCCATCATAAGATGGTCCCATGAATCCGGTAAAGAACACAAAAGTGTGTAGCAATGACCCTCCTCCTCTAACTTGACACTAGCTAATGTCAATTGTGCAGCCAGCAGATTAAATGCATTTAAATGATCCATTAAGGATCCACCTTCCTCCATTCATAGAGAGTACAACTTCTTCCTCAGGAACAACTTGTTCACCAGAGATTTGGCCTGATACATGGCCGCAAGTCTTTCCCACAAACTATTTGTGTTTTCTCATCTAGAACATTCAGAAGGACTGCATCGGTTAAACAGAGTCTTATGAGACCCTTAGCTTTATGGTCTTTGATATCCCAATCTGCGTGAGCTATAGTTACTGGTCTTGTAGCATTTGAAGTCACTTCCCATAGGTCACGATCTTCCAACATGTCTTCCATCTTGAGTTTCCACAACTCGAAATTAGTGCCATTAAATTTCTCCACCTCCATTCTTCCATATGATGAACTTGCCATCTCAATCTGCAAATAAGATTTAGAATGCTCTGCAAAAAACTCCAACTCAAACTTGAGATTAGCTCAAAAAACCCTACCCAACAACTAGGATCAAAAGTTGATCAAGCTCTGATACCACTTGTAAGGAAACTCAGGTGCAGAAACAGGTTCCTACGCTAATCTCTATAAGAGAGTATTGTGCAAATTCTTATAAATCTTTACAATTTTAGATTCGTTAACTACTTTAACAAAGATATTGCAACCACATACAATGCATACAAAAAAATAGAGAATGACACAATGATATACCCTAGGGAAAACCTTTCAGTAAAAAACCCCAGCACTCCAAAACCTGCACAATGTATTATCTTCAACACAAAGATTACAATACACTTGCAATGCAAGTTCTTTCAAGAAATGAGAGACAAAGCCAACAAGACTTAAATTGTTGTTATATCTCTCTCATAGGAGCAGCATCATATATATAGACTCCTCTGGACCCAAAAATAGGCACAACCACCAAGACCCATGCACAAAGTCACATGTACAGAGTTGTTACATGCAATCCCAAGAATAGGCGTCCATCCCTAGAATAGACTATGACAGCTTGTCATAGAATCCGCCAAAAATAACGGTCACAAGAGAAGTGTAAGAGAATCTGTCATACCAACCTATTTTTGACATATTCTCTTACACACACCAACCACTTCTTCTTGGGCGCCCAAATAGGCCCAAGTCATAAGATGCTCTTACACCTGTCATAGCACATTCCTTAAATAGTTCTTACGCATCATAGGAATCCGTCATGATCATTTCAGTCATGATCTCCTTACGCACAAGATGTCGACACATCAAGTGGAGTGACACATCAACATGCCAACTAGACATGTACACTCACACTTAATTACATTATTTGCAAAAAGTACATTTACAAAACAAATAATAAGAATAAGAATTATCAAAGGTTGAGACACCTTATTCCCAAACAATGTTAACTGTTCCTGTACAATCCACCCATACAACAGTGAAATGCTATGTGATTGACAATTTCATACAACTAGTCCTTTGGCATGTATTAAATATAATCTAGTCACTTATTGATTGCTTTGGAGACTACTGGTTTGACTTTCCATGCGTTACCAGTGACTGAGATTCATTAAAGGATACAAAACCTTTCATTTTGGGGTTATTGTGTGTGGATTCAAATGTAGGTTTGATTTGGTTAATGTTTAGAAGAGATCAATAAAGTATTTAAAGACAATATTACATGTTTGGAGAGGTTTGAGAGGCACTTATAATGACCGTACCCTCACAAACAATAGCATATATTGGTTTTACTAAGTTTCCTTTCTCTATTTTGAGGTTTCCTTTCTCTACCGTAGGGGTACAGTCAGAGGGTTCATTGACAAAATGATCCTTTGAATGGTTACTATGAATATGAATGATTTGATATAGCATATTGCTCATTTTACTTGAAGTTTGGAATAGCTTGTGCAAGGGTGAAAGTAGTTTTGGTCATTTTGGTCGTGACTTTTCCTCTACACAGTCAGAAAATGTAACTGTCTAATGATTATATGTAATGTTGAATGGATTAAATGCTTTATTCTTGGTAGAAGTGAATAGAGTTTCCAAGATGTGTTGAGGAGTTTGCTCCTTGTTTAATGTTAACTGTTCGTGCACAATCCACTCATACAATAGTGAAGTTACAAAACTGAACCAATGGCATGTTCATAGCAAAGAAATAGAATGATAATAATATGCTGAAAATTCTATATATTCTATTTAATACATGCCAAAGGACCAGTCCCAACAATTCTTAAACATACTAGTTATCTAATATGATCAATTGTTAATAAAGGTCTAATTCTGTAGACTGCTAGCATGAAGGAAGATTTGACCTAGCCAAATTTTCCTTGTACCACAAAAAAAAAAAAGTGTGATAACTATGTCTACTTCAACCTTAATTGTTTAAGAATTCATCATATCAAATAAAGTATGTTTAAGAATTGTCGGGAGTTCTATTAGACCTTTGTTGTAAACATGTCATTGGTTTTCAAATGTTTGGATCCACGTTTGTTGATATTACTGGGATATATGTTTAATGACACCATTTTATATTGTTGTCACTGAAATGACTGCATTCTACTCGTGTCATGCCCTAGCCCGTGCTTTAACTCCATTATTTGATGTTATTGGTGCTTGTGCTCAAGGATATCCATTTTTTTGAAATGTTGACCATGGTTATCAAATGGACAACCCGTGAGCTTCTAGCTAGGTGTCATTTGTATTGATAGCTTAGGGCATCAAATTTATTGTATCATTGATAGTTGAGACTTTGTTAAAAGGAAATAGGACAAAGAACAATTCTGATTTAGTTTCTCTATTTTGATCTCTAAGTGGCTTACAACCCTAGAGAAGTATATGCAGATTTACAAATACAGTTGTAGGATACATAGCAGCCGATAATTCACAAGAAATCCATGCATCCAATTTGAATAGAAGTTAATACAAAGAAATAGGGTCCTCCAATGGCCCAATCATCCGGACCTTGACTATCCCCTCAACCAGTGACCCTTCAAAACTGGGTTATCATGCAATCAGTGAATGATCCTTCATTCTCCTGGTCTGCCCTACATCCAAACTTATTGGAAATACACAATAAAATGATAACAAGTCTTTCACAATCCCCCTTCCCTCAAGGGACACTATCAACCATCCCTTCCACATAGCATTTCACTATTGTATGAGTGGATTGTGCAGGAACAGTTAACATTAAACAAGGAGCAAACTCCTCAACACATCTTTGTTGTAAACATGCCATTGGTTCATTTTTGTAAAAAAAAAATTTGTGTTAAATGCATTTAAATGGAACATTAAGCATAGTAATAATATGCTTAATCTATTAGTAATTGCAGATTAAATGCCCATAACACCTTTATCAGTTTAGCATGTTATTATAAGATACTAAAGAAGACCTACTATTTGTCAGAGAAATCTTCACTGTCCCCCACAATGAAGACAATGAAGATTGACCTCCTGCCCCACAACAAAGAACATTGCAATAAGAATAAGATATAATATAGTGTTAGAATAAACTTTGAACAAAGACATGTAATGCTTAAGTTAACGATCTAAAAAGCTACAAATATAGGAATTGAAAAAGAAGATAGTGCCAAGAAACATTTTCACAAATATGAAACGTGAGGAAAAGTAATAACATTAACAATGCCAAGATTCACAGCATTAAATTTCACTTGCGGATGAGTTTCTGCAGTGGGTTGCCCAACATCAAAAATATGTTGAGTTGCATTTGAGCTGTAACTAAGAGTATCATGTGGAACATACCCAAAAATTTGAAAGCGTTCTCCAACTTGGCAATTCAAAATTCAATCTAGGCAAGCATCAGTAAGTGAAATAAATTATAGACATCAACATCAACATCATCATAATCATTAGAAATGAACTTTAAAGACATATTTTGGATAGTGCTATGTTTCTTGAAAGTTTTTGTGCTGCTTCTAAACTTTAAAGACATATTTTATGGCTTAATGATAACATAGATTAGTGTTTTGTTTTCTGATGGAATGTTGTTGATCATTCATGGTCTTGAAGAAACTTTTGATTGTTTTGATTCTCAAGTCTTGATGTTGTTTCTCAATGTGATATAGACTGACCACAAGATGGTTTAGTTGGTCCTCTCTTTCTGTTTAATCATTTGTCTTCTTCATGGTGTAAGTGTTCATTAATATTCATTAATGGCGGGCGATGATTCCTTGGTAATAAAGGTATTGATAGCATTCATAATCATATAGCTCTTTACCTGATCTAGTCACATCATCAACATCGAGGTTAGTTTGTCTAGCCTCGGCCTCAACCTCAACCTACTCATTAACAACAACCTCTACACTCTCTACAGCTGCAATACAAATTGTTACATTAATCCAAACACCAATTGCAATTAAATTTGTATTACTACAACAATCAATTTAAGATGTTTACTTGTATTACTATGATGCACATCCTCATTATCATCAACACACATAGGTTGTGTACGGAAAGAATCAGCAGGCTCCAAAGTTTCTAGATAACCATTTTTTAGAAGAAGAAAAAGTGGAGGCCAAAGAAGGGATAATTGTGAAGGTTTTCTAGATGTAGGTTACTGAATCATCATCTCTTGTTGATATATTTCAGATTCTACTCTGGAATGAACAAACTATAGAGATCTAACACAGCTAAACATAGAATAAAGTAAACAAGAAGGGATAGAAGATACCCGGATATCAACCAAGTATACTCCAGTCTAAATGCCTCCAAACTGTACTAACAAAGGTGCTGAGGAGAACCTAATTAGTACCTTAGTATTAGTGTATTGAGGAAGATTCTAGTCCTAATAGAGGCTTCCATCCCTAATCAACTTGCAGTTAACATTGCCAATAATTGTTGGTTGTATGGATCATATCATAATCTAATCTTTATTCATGCTCAGACTTGTTCTTATCTATTAGCCAAAGCTGCTTATCTTTCACACCAATATATGTTGATCTAAGTTTTCTTAAGGTAGAGAATCAAGGTTTTGGGGGAGGGAAGCACATTATGTTTTTGGTGCTTCTCTCCCTAGAATCCAACACCATATATATATGAATTGAATTATCTTCAAGAGGGCCGACCTGGTCTTATTAAATATATTTAATGTTAAAGCCAAGAGGCCAACCTTGGGCCCTTAACTAATTCAACCAACACATATATATAAATGAAATAATAATCTCCTTATTATTATAAATCACACAAGGGTATTTATTTGATCAGTTTGATCTTGGCCGAAAGTCTATAATTATTAACACTCTGCACTGGTACTCAATCTAGCCTCCACTCCATATACGTCTTCTCAGAATCTAAAAACTCTCCATCGTTGATTCCTGTCATTTTTTCAGCATCTCAATGGACTAAGACCTTAAATTATTGAGCTTCTCTTTGTTTCGAGAATAGTTAAACATTCTCTACTTAACAGGGCCAACCACGTGAAGGTGGAAGCTCATCTAGCCCCTCCTAGGAGCTTCTTATGACCCTTTACAAAATTTTAAGACCTCTAAGATGTATTCTTAGGGATCATAAATGGTCGTAAAGGGTCATAAGGGGTCATGGGACACAACAGCTAAGAAACATAATTGTAGGCATAGTGGTCACAATTTTTTGGAGACAACGTAATTGAGTTGTATACCCAGACGGTGGAGAGCAACTCCTGCACCTCCAATTCCAAGTTGACTACATCTGTTGCTCATGAATACAATGTCCTCCAATAGATGTATTCAACTTGGAATTGGGGGTGCAGAAGTTTCTCTACAACACTTGGGTACACAACTTAATTATGTTGTCTCCAAAAGATTGTGACTATGATGCCTACAATTATGTTTCTCAGCTATTGTGAAATCTACATTTATGTTTCTCAGTTGCCGTGTTTATGTGCATATTTTTTATGTATTTTGGATAGTAAGTCTAATTTAATTTTTCCATGGAATAAGACCTTAAATCATGTAATGAGGATGCTTAGGACACTAGTATATGCAAATTTCATTATTTAATAATAAAAATCTATTAAAATGTTTATACCCTCTCCCATTTGCTGGTGTAATTCCTCTTTGAGTATCCCCTTTCTCCTTTGCATCCAAAATGAACTCATTCCAATCCCTCACTGGAATAAAGGGAGAATGCTCAAACTTCAGCAAGACTTCATACACTCAACGTTCGTAGATTATGTTCAATGCATTATTTACATTCGTAAATCAGTGTTGCGTACAAATCTATGGATGGTGTGTGGTACGAAGCCACACTCAAGCTTGAAAATGATAGTCAATCCATAGTCAAGGTCAAGGAACAAATGGAACAACCAAGAAAACACTATACATTAAATCATGTGATTGATAGCAGATTGGGGCTCACCTGAGCCATAAACATGAAGAATTATTCTAAAAAAAGATGTAAACCATATATATGCGCACTTGAGGCAAAGACAAGTTATGTCATATCCATATTAAAATATTAGTTAAAATATGAAAATACTAAACTAACTAATTCCTGAGTTCATCTCTGCATATGGTCGCAACAAAGATATGCGATTACAATACAGAGAAGGCATTGTAAAAATATAATTTTGGAATTTGCCCTAGCCTGACACATTTTGCACTCAAATCCTTCATCGTGGATAAGTGGAGATGGGCGGATAGATGCAAATGAGTTGTCATCGACCCAACTAAAGTATCCGTAGCCATTATTTCCCTGTGATGCCTAGTCTACATTAGTTCTTATATTATAATGAATAGTATTTACATTAGAAACATTAAATATATACACATCAGCAACCTTTTTTCTATTTGGGCAGCACCAAAATTATTGTCCAGGATTGTTCGGTGTTCGTGAAGTCTTCAACACACACTACCCACCACCACATCAACAGTTTGGCACATTGACAAGAGTCATCGAGCCTATATATCAATAATGCACCGCACCATCGTTACTACATTTATTATTTTTATATGAAATACACCAAGGAGTACCATCAAAAATATTAACCATTTACAATAATGAAAATTAAACCTAAATCAAATAGCTCATTTTTTTATCAGCATGTGTAGTCTCTATGTATATGAAAAATGAAAGAAACATGAAGCTAAAATAAAATAGTGAACAAAATAGTATTCCACATAGACTGAATGAAATATACCATCAAAAGAAGGTGACAAAATCCTGTCATGAAGCACAGGCATAGGAAATAAAAAAGAGACAAAAGACAAGAAATAAGAAAAATCATTACAACTATAGAAAAATCATTTATACTATAACCAAAAAAAGAAACACTCTTTGTCAACAATTTTCAAAATCATTAGGACTATAGAAAAATAATTAAGACTACAAAATCAAATTTTAGAAATGGACGGTTCTGATGCTTTGCCATTACAACAATTGAGTATTCATCATTTGGTATTGTGTATTCCATTTAAGTATGTCAACAATGTTCAAAATCCTGTCACCAAGCACAGACAAGAAATAAGAAAAATCATTAGGATTATAGAAAAATCAAGTTCTATAAATGGACGGTTATGATATTGCTTTGCCATTACAACAATTGAGCATTCATCATTTGGTACTTCTTGGTGTATTCCATTTAATTTTTTCAGTTGTCATGTTTATGTGCATGTTCTTTATGTGTTTGGCTTCTCTCCCTTGCAAGGGATGCGTCGATAGGTAATTGATTTGAGAGCATAATGATTTGACAATCTTTTTTCAGGATAGGCGTAATCATCCTGCCAACCTTAATTAGAAACATTTGTGATATATGTCAAGTACTTATAATCAGTATGCCCAAAAAATAGAGACTTAGTAGTAAAAGCATGTCCTTTGGTTTACTAGTTTACGTATAATCAGTATGTCCTTTGGTTTACTAGTTTAATCTGATTTAAGAATGGTTTGTTTCATGTTTGAATGTACCAGTGAATGAAGCTTGGCTATATTAAGTACAATCTTAAGACTCATGACTCTTCAAATTCTCTTATTTCTTTTAGACCTCCAAACATGTGTACTTTGAGTAGCCCTCCAACAAATGGACTTGTGATGATTTTCACAATAGTACATGTGTAGGAGGACTACTCAAAGTACTACTTAGGCAAATCTGAATGTTCATCACCTGTGCATATTAGAGTTGATCACAGAAGGTATATGGTAGACCCAGCAGCAAATAGATTTGTGGTGATTTTCACAATAGTACATGTGTTGTTGGGTAAGCTCCCAATAGCGCTCAGGCAAATATGCATGTGCATAACCCATGCATACGAAGTGGCCCAAATGGAAGATACAATCACTAAATTCTGCATACTCCTTTTTTTTTTTGTGTTGATATTGTTAGACATGGTCTTTCTTGAATGGAATGACTCGTTACTTGTACAATGACTAGAATGTTGGTGGAAGAAGGGTGATTTGTTTGCAACCATTTTTTCAACTCTAATTTTCTCAACACAAAGGGACATTTATCATAGCCATAGAAACATGATTATTTTAAAATGAAATACACCAAGGAGTACCATCAGAAATATTGACTATTTACAATCATGAATAGTTAACCTTAATCAAATAGCTCATTTTTTTATCAACATGTGTAGTCTCTGTGTATATGAAAAATGAATGAAATATCAAGCTGAAATAAAACAGTGAACAAAAATTCAAATTCAAGGCCTAATTTATCAAAAACAACAAACATTAGGATGAAAGAAAAATCATTAAGAGTATAGAAAAATCATTAGGACTATAGAAAAATCATTAAGACTAGAAAATCAAGTTCTAGAAAAATCATTAAGAGTAC
This sequence comes from Chamaecyparis obtusa, assembly GCA_027943335.1. Lineage (NCBI taxonomy): Eukaryota > Viridiplantae > Streptophyta > Pinopsida > Cupressales > Cupressaceae > Chamaecyparis > Chamaecyparis obtusa. The sequence continues at coordinate 1,481,719 of BSBK01001505.1, forward strand.
TATAGAAAAATCATTAGGACTATAGAAAAATCATTAAGACTACAAAATCAAGTTCTAGAAAAATCATTATGACTATAGAAAAATCATTTAGACTATAAAATCAAGTTCTAGAAATGGACGGTTCTGATGCTTTTCTATTACAATAATTGAGCATTCATCATTTGGTACTTCTTGGTGTATTCCATTTAAGTTTTTTAGTTGCCATGTTTATGTGCATGTTCTTTATGTGTTTGGCTTCTCTCCCTCGCAAGGGATATGTCAATAGGTAATTGATTTGAAAGCATAATGATTTGACTATTCCAATTAATGTTTTTAATCCTTTAAAGTTTCTCATGATCCTGATGTAAGTTGATTGAATTAAGCAATTTGGGGATCCAATAGGACTTTAGGGGAGTTCAATAAATGTTTTGGAAGACTTAGAGGAACTATTAGCATGAGTGTTCCTTCATCTATAGCGAGTTAGACTGAATTTGCTAAGTTTTTCCTTTGTTTTGAAGTGTATTTTGTAATCTATTTCCTTTCCATGGACCCAAAGACCTAGGACCCATGGAAAAAGGATACTAAAAATGTATTATACAACTCTAATGTTCTTGACTTGTAGAGATTTGAGAAAGTAAAGAGAACACTGGCTATGTTTAATGTTAATTGTTCCTGCACAATCCACTCATATAACAGTGAAATGCTATGTGATTGACAATTTCATACAACTGGTCCTTTGGCATGTATTAAACAAAATAGAATTTTCAGCATATTATTATCATTTTATTTCTTTGTTGTAAACATGTCATTGGCTCGATTTTAATCTACTGGTTTCGTGCCCTAGCCCATGCTTTATCTCCATTATTTGATGTTATTCACTATTTTGAAATGTTGACTGTGGTTATCAAATGGGAAAAATAGAAAAAAAAAAATTGTACATGAAATTTTTTTTACAAAACTGAACCAATGGCATGTTTACAACAAAGAAATAGAATTATAATAATATGCTGAAAATTCTATTTTGTTTAATACATGCCAAAGGACCAGTTGTATGAAATTGTCAATCACATAGCATTTCACTGCTATATGAGTGGATTGTGCAGGAACAGTTAACATTAAACAAGGAGAAAACTCCTCAACACATCTTGGAAACCATTGAATTCAATAATAAATGAAACCTAACACCAATACTATTCCTTCCATTCACTTCTACCAAGAATTTCAGCACAAGCACAAGCTATTCCAAACTTCAAGTAAAATGAGAAATATGCTATATCAAATCATTCATATTCATAGTAACCATTCAAAGGATCATTTTGCCAATGAACCCTCTGACTGTACCCCTATGGCAGAGAAAGGAAATCTCAAAATAGAGAAAGGAAACTTAGTAAAACCAGTCTATGCCGTTGTTTGTGAGGGTACAGTCATGATAAGTGCCTCTCAAACCTCTCCAAACATGTAAGATTGTCTTTAAATACTTTATTGATCTCTTCTAAATATTAACCAAATCAAACCTACATTTGAATCCACACACAATAACCCCAAAATGAAGGGTTTTGTATCCTTTAATGAATCTCAGACACTGGTAACGCATGGACAGTCAAACCAGTAGTCTCCAAAGCATTCAATAAGTGACTGGATTGTATTTAATACATGCCAAAGGACTAGTTGTATGAAATTGTCAATCACATAGCATTCCACTGTTGTATGAGTGGATTGTGCAGGAATAGTTAACATTAAACAAGGAGCAAACTCCTCAACACATCTTGGAAACCATTGAATTCAACAATAAATGAAACCTAACACCAATGCTATTCCTTCCATTCACTTCTACCAAGAATAAAGCATTTAATCCATTCAACATTACATATAATCATTAGACAGTTACATTTTCTGATTGTGTAGAGGAACAGTCACGACCAAAATGATCAAAACTACTTTCACCCTTGCACAAGCTATTCCAAACTTCAAGTAAAATGAGCAATATGCTATATCAAATCATTCATATTCATAGTAACGATTCAAAGGATCATTTTTTCAATGAACCCTCTAACTATACCCCTACGACAGAGAAAGGAAACCTCAAAATAGAGAAAGGAAACTTAGTAAAACTAGTCTATGCCACTGTTTGTGAGGGTACAATCATGATAAGTGCCTCTTAAACCTCTCCAAACATGTAAGAATGTCTTTAAATACTTCATTTATCTCTTCTAAACATTAATGCAATGGTAGTCAAACCAGTAGCCTCCAAAGCATTCAATAAGTGAATATGAATGTTTGAAAACTTTCCTCTCAACTTCCCCAACCACTCCTAATCGGTTAGAGGGATTAGTTGAGTGTTTAGACACTAAAACTTCTTAAACATACTTTATCTGATATGATGAATTGTAATATCAACAAACATGAATCCAAACATTTGAAAACAGTGAATCGATATCCTTGAGCACAAGCACCAATAACATCAAATAATGGAGATAAAGCATAGGCTAGGGCACAACACCAGTAGAATGCAGTCATTTTAGTGAGCATTCATGATCAAATAAAATGCAAAGCATTTGAAATTTGTGATCGAATATGATGCCAGAGGCTCGAAAGACATTGCCCGTCAAAGATACCAATCAAAGATGAAGAAATCACATACCTTCTCTCGCGCTCAGCTTGCACGAAGGAAGATTTGATAGCCAAATCTTCCTTGTACCACATGAAGAACATGCCATTGGTTCAGTTTAGCATGTTATTATCATATCAGGTAAAGTATGTTTAAGAATTGTTGGTAAGCATAGGAATAGTGGAGATTCTAGAAATATCCCTCTAACTAATTAAGAGTGGTTGGGGAAGTTGAGAGGAAAGTTTTCAAACATTCATATTCACTTATTGAATGCTTTGGAGACTACTGGTTTGACTATCCATGCATTACCAATGACTGAGATTCATTAAAGGATACAAAACCCTTCATTTTGGGTTATTGTGTGTGGATTCATCCGCTTTAGCCAGGAAGATCAAGAAGATGGGGCATGAGGACATTGTGGCAGAAGAAGTATTTAAAGAAGCAACAAGAAGAAATAGAAAAGTTTTCAGGAGTTTGGAACAACATTTCAGAATCCATGAATGGTATGGGTAAGGTGACCTTCATTCTTGGTCGTGACTTCAATGAAACATTAGATATGGTTGATAAGAAGAAGGGTCACTTGTTGATAGTGTTCCTTGAGGGAAGGGGGATTGTGAAAGACTTGTTATCATTGTATTGTATATTTCCAATATGTTTGGATGTAGGGTAGACCAGGAGAATGAAGGATCACTCACTGATTGCATGATAACCCAGTTTTGAAGGGTCACTGGTTGAGGGGACAGTCAAGGTCTGGATGATTGGGCCATTGGAGGATCCTAATTTTTTGTATTAATTTCTATTCAAATTGGATGTGTGGATTTCTTATGAATTATCAGCTGCTATGTATCTTGCAACTGGATCCATAAATCTGCATATACTTCTCTAGGGTTGTAAACCACTTAGGGATCAAAATAGAGAAACTAAATAAAAATTATTCTTTTTCCTATTTCCTTTTAACAAAGTCTCAACTATCAATGATACAATACATAAAAGTAAAATATTTTCCTTCAATTGTTCCACATTGAAGCATTTCCTCTTGGGAGTATTCTCTTCATTTGTACAATATCTATCAAAAATGGTTCCTATATTTCTTCAAGATCTATTTTAATCTTTATACTAAAATTTTGATTAGATTTGACCAATAGTTGATTTCATTGGTATTTTATAGCATATACTCCTAATGTGAAATGTGGAGAGAAAGAAAGAGACACACTAGGTATGAATTACACGATATATCCATCATTACTTAGCACTTAAATAATAAATTATGGACAAGGAACAACCCCCTAACTTCTGGATGTTTGTTTCATGTTGGCCTCTTATTATATGCAAAGGTAGGCCTGTCTTAGGCTAACAACCATAGTGTAGGGGCCATAAATTATGGATCCCAAAATAGTGCACACTTGTATTAAATTAGGTTCACTATACTACAAGGGAATGGAAACCATGCAATAGTGCCTCATGGGGATGGAAGCAACCCTTCACCAAGAAGATGATTGTGTCTGCAATATTTACTAGAGGCAAAGAACATAATTTGGTTCCAGTAATTACTCCTAGAAGATAATGGCACCCACAAAACACTTTCATGGTGTCTAATAATTATGTTAGAAAAAGAATCCACAAATCCCTTACACAACCATAATAGATTCAAACCATGAACTGTAAGAACCTAACAATGGGACTAAGAAAGATACAGCCTAAACAAATCTTGATCATATTCCACCCTATTGTAAGGCCCAAGAAGTAACTCTATCTTAAAGCTACACATTCCTCTAGATGAAGCTCAAAGGTCAGGTAGCTGAAGCATAGAAATACTTGAATGAATATAGGAATAATTTGATGTACAATCATTTACTAGCTTGGTTTGTGGGTTTTCCACATAATATTTTCCCTTTAACCACATTTATAGTTTGAGAAAATTAGAAAAAATTGTTTCAGATTTATATTATCCTTTTGAACTAGCACCCTACCATCAAAATGCATAATCATTGGTCATATCAAGAAAATTACTATTGATTAGTAGGATATCCTTATAAAAATTTGATGCATGGATTTCTTGTGAATTATCGACTGCTATGTATCTTGCAACTATGAAAGGAAGAGTGTTGGTGTTAGGTTTCATTTATTATTCAATTCAATGGTTTCCAAGATGTGTTGAGGAGTTTGCTCCTTGTTTAATGTTAATTGTTCCTACACAATCCACTCATAAAGCAGTGAAATGCTATGTGGAAGGGATGGTTGATAGTGTTCCTTGGGGGAAGGGGGATTCTGAAAGACTTGTTATCATTATATTATGTATTTCCAATATGTTTGGATGCAGGGCAAACCAGGAGAATGAAGGATCACTCACTAATTGCATGATAACCCAGTTTTGAAGGGTCACTAGTTGAGGGGACAGTCAAGGTCCGATGATTGGGCCATTGGAGGACCCTAGCTCTTTGTATTAATTGCTATTCAAATTGGATGCATGGATTTCTTGTGAATTATCAGCTGCTATGTATCCTGCAACTAGATCCATAAATCTACATATACTTCTCTAGGGTTGTAAGCCACTTAGGGATCAAAATAGAGAAACTAAATAAAAATCATTCTTTGTCCTATTTCCTTTTAACAAAGTCTCAACTATCAATGATACAATACATTTGATGCCCTAAGCTATCAATCCAAATGGCACCTAGCTAGAAGCTCACGGGCTGTCCATTTGATAACCACAGTCAACATTTTAAAAAAATGGATATCCTTGAGCACAAGCACCAATAACATCAAATAATGGAGTTAAAGCATGGGCTAGGGCATGACACCAGTAGAATGCGGTCATTTTAGTGACAACAATATACAATGGTGTCATTAAACACATATGCCAGTAATATCAACAAACATGAATCCAAACATTTGAATACAGTAAATCGATATCCTTGAGCACAAGCACCAATAACATCAAATAATAGAGATATAGCATTGGCTAGGGCATGACACCAGTAGAATGTGGTCATTTTAGAGGGAAACTCCCTCAACAATAAAATGAAATGCATTTGAATATGATGCCAGAGGCTCAAAAGATGAAGAAATCACATACCTTCTCCCGCGCTCAGCTTTCACTCCTTTTCTCCTACTCTCCAATCAAAATAAAAATGATGAGCTTGTTTCACTTTTTTTTTAAATGTATACCCCAAATCTATCGGAGTTCTGATGGTCAATTAAACACCCATTAGAATACCGACATCATCGGGGCTTCTTACCAAAAAAAAACACCAAATTCGTAAGAAAAAGTTACCCGTCAAAAACTTCAATCAAAATTTGGCCCCAAATGTAGTAGTGGGGCTTCAAGATGGTTCATGGGAGGTGAGATGCAGATCCAGGCTTAGCTGATATGATAAGATAGATTGTTGCTAGATTAGAAGCTGTTGAGATAGCCCAACACAGAGGAAGACATCTTGATGATGTTAGTGATGAAGAAGCCGAAGATGAACAAGGTGAAACAAAACCTGTACCTATGATGGATCAAGGTGAAGAAATACTTTTGAAGGTATTAAATTTTTTTAAGGTTACACCACTTTTCAATCCTCCTAAATATAGTGGAAGGCTAGATTCAGATGAGTTGATGGATTGGATAACCAAGATGGAAAAGTATTTTGAATATGAAAATGTTTCAGAAGAAAAGAAGGTGAAAAATGCAAGTACAAAATTGAAAAGCCATGTATCCTTATGGTGGGAGCATCTACAATTGGACAGAAAGAGGAAAGGAAAAGACAAAATCAAGGTATGGAATAACATGGTGAATAAATTGAAAGGAAAATTTCTACCTTGTGATTATCAGATTAGCCTAGTTAGAAGAATGCAAAGTTTGAAGAAGAAAGATAGCTCTGTAGGACCCATCCATTTCCCTCATCTTGGTAAGAACACTCTGGTAAGCACTATTGTTATTTCTTGTAAAAATTTTCATAGATTTTATGCGAAGTTATTAGATATCTTGACTGTAGTTCGTCAACTTAATTAGAATAGATTTCATCTTCAAATGAATTCATGGAATATGTTAATTTAAGACATAGTTTTGAAGTAATATTACCTTTAGTTAACTATTGTGGTATTAGAACATGAAGGTGTAAACCTGTGCTTACATGATAGAATTAATATTACTCTAAGATGCTTGGAAATTCCATTTGAAACTATAATAAGGGAGCTTACATGGATTAGAATCTTTAAGTTATGTGGCAGCATTATATGTTATGATGTCTTAACCTAGGAATGGATGATGCATGAGCATAGATGGTTTGTAATGATCTCTAGAAGTGTAAAATTTATGTTAGAGTGATAGGTGCACACATAAAAATATCAATTAAGGAAGGCTTCAAATAAAAGTAAGTTTTTTTTGTGATAGAATTGAACTATATAATTTTATTGGCCCCTACCATTCTCCCTCTATGTGAGACACTTTTGTGGATAAGGTTGGGAGACCGTTAGTCTTTTAGCCTTGTTGAGCCCTACTAGAACATATTAGCTTAGTGAGAATCCTTGTAATGTGATTATCTAAACCACTTCATACAAAATAATAAATTGTACAACAATAGTGTTGATGATTTGATTTCATTAACATAACCAAGACTAAGTTAAGCTTAAGGAAGTAGAGAAACCTTATGAGTTGACATGTCCACACTATTGACCAGTCTGATTAGTGAGGTTGTAGATTAAAAGACCTTATAGGATCAATAATTAAATATGAGATGGATTAGAAATGACCTTGAGTTAACCATCTTCGGGAAACATACTAGAAAATTAATAAAGAAGGAATCCAAGGCAAAATTGTATTATGGGGTGATTGCATATTAGGTGTAGTGGTAAGTATGTTGTTAGGATCAATGTTTAACATTGTTTAAGGACCATCTTTTTTTAAGATAGCATTGTGTAATCTAGGATCTAAACCTGTTGATTTTGTACCGTGTGTTAAATTAGGATAATGTTATTACAATATGATACATTCTAACATGATTTGATGAAAGGCCCTAGTGCATTGGTATTGCATTTTACTTGGGTTGTGTTTTGCTAGCTCATAGTTACGATCTAAATGAAATGATAAAGAACGAAGAGCTTGAATCATATAATGGTATATGGGACTTGTTCCAGATTAATTGAGGTAATTTAAATAAATGGAATTATGATATGCTTTAGAAATAGAGAATATAAATGAATATGGTCTATTAGGAATCGAGTTATGAAACCTGGTTAGGAGATATTTTCAATTTACTATATATAGATATTGATCAATTTTGGATTTGGAGAAATGTGGATTTAAATATGTGAATGAGGTGATGTGGTATGTAGACGTAATTGATGTATATGTACAAATGGGTTCATATGGTGCTTTACTTGGATTATATACATAACGCATTCTTGTAATTACTGATATTATCTTGAGTGTGTGAGTGTGCAGGGATAAAACCATGGAATTTAAGGGGAATGAAGCCAACATGTGTATATTATCTCTGTGACACCAAGGTTGTGTCCCCAAAGAGATACAAGGCCTCCTTGTGACATAATCTATTTTCTAAAGTATGTGGATGTGAATATATTTAAGTTGGTTTATTTTATTAAGTTGTTTAGTGGTAGTGCCAAGTGTAATTGTGAATGTGTTGTGGTGTCAATTGACACATGTGTTTGTATTTTGAGTTGGCAATGGGCCTCATGGAGTGAATGCATGTCACCATCTAACCCTAGTACAATTTGTCTTCCCCACACCTTTGCCTTGGTTAGGGCACACATGAGTAGTCACATCCTCTCTAATTTCGAATTTTTCCTTGGGATGGGTTTTGAAGGGTCAAATTGACCCCTAGGGAGTTGTTTTACACAAAAATAGAAGGCCCATGGGTTATACCTATGGGTAAGGGTCCTTTTTAACCATAGGACACCCTAGAGCCACCTTGGGAAGCCCTCCAAAAGTGGGCTTTTGTCAAAGGGCGAAAATCAAACTCACATGTGAAACTTCATGAGTCAAAAAGTTTCCAACTCTTTTCCCCATTCACTTTTTTTTTAGTTCCACTTTAGGAAAGTTGTAAGGTTTTGGGTAGGCCACCCAATGGGAAGTTCACAACTCTCCCAAGGGCATGGGAGAGTGTGAGAAACCTATTTTAGTGGCAAACTTGGATGGTGTTGCCTAATCACCCACTCTCCAACTTTGGAGACAATCTAGGAGCTTGGAGAAAGTTAGAGAAGAAAAAGGGAAGAAAAGGGAAGACTCACTTCATCTATTTACCATAACTTCAAGTGAAGGTATGTGCACCTCAACCTCCATTAATGGAGTTTATGAATTTTATGAGTTCATATGAGTAGGAAGGTATTATAGTTTGTATGTGTGTTGTGAGATTGTTGTTATGCTTTGTGTAAGTCCTTAAGTTCATTCATGAGAGTATTGTGTGGGAAAAGTGTTTTGAATCTCTTATGTTGTAGTGATAAATGTGTATGTTATGTGAGCTAGTGATGAAACATGGTTGTTCTTGCTTGAAGTTCTTATTTCCTACTTGTTGAGTGGGTCTTAGTAGATTCTTGTTTGTGAATGGCCATGTAAGAAAAGTTTTTTGTTGTAAATCCTTGTGTGAAGGCAAGAATGACGTATGTGTTGTTGTCTCATGAAGTAATGTCATGTGTGCAATATTTGAGGGTGGTATGGGTGTTCCCTGTTGGCTTGTTTTCCCCTTGCTCGGGGGTTGGCTAGGACCTATGAGGTCTCATGATGCCATATGGTAGGGAGGAGAGTATTCCATGGAAGAGTTGTTTTGTTTTCTTGTAGGTTTTTCAAGATATCTTGGTTGGACCAGGCTAGGGCTATGAAAGAATGTAGTGATTGTGAATCCCCTCAATGTGGTTTTGGGTGTAAAGTGCACCTTGTAAAAATGTGGTATAATTCTTTGTCTCATCTATTTCTTCTTGAAAGATCTTGTAAGATAGAGTCTCTTTGTAAGGTTTTGTAGTGTGCGTAAGAAGAGACATGCTTCCAAGTTGTACAATAAAAAAAAAAAAAGAAATACTTATTGATGTATCTCTTTGATTGTAGCTGTAACTTGTAGGAAGAGTAATGTTCTTTATTTATTTATGTTTCTTGTGATAATCTGAAGTGCTTGTACTGCTGTTGTAAAATGTGTTTAGAAGAATTCTTAGTAAGCTATACACTTTTAACATATATTATGTTAACATATTTTAAAAAAAATTTAGTTGTGTTTTGCCTAAGAAATCTGGGCATGACAAGCTCAGTAAAAAATTATACTAAGAAATTCTATAGATAAGACATCAGATCAAGACATGTTGAGGACGAGGTAGAAATAATTGCTAGATACCTGAATGGGTTAAGAGTCTCTATTCAAGAGGAAATCAGTTTGGTTAAGTTGGAAAGTATTGAAGAATCTTATCAATTTTCCCTGAAAGATGGGGAGAAATTTAGCAAAAGACATGAGAAAAGACAAAGAGGAATAGGTGGTAGATTCCTAGAGGAAGAGGTAGATCTTATGGTGAAAATAGTAGATCTAATCAAGACAAAAAAAATTAGGATAAAGGTAAGACTGAGTGGAAAGGTGAAAGTACTTCTAGAGGAAGAGGCAGTAACTACCGAGGTGGCTATGGTAGAGGTGGATTCCAAGGAACTTGTTACAATTGTGGAGGAGAAGGACATAGATCATTTGAGTGTATACATACAAACAAGAAATTCGGTAGAAATAGAAATTCATTGGTGCAAGAAGACTCACTGAATGAGCCAGAGAAGGAAAACAACTTGATGGTCAGAAAAGCATTATGGAGTGAAATTAATAAGGAAGACCCAATAAGGAAAAGTTTTTTCAAGACCAAATGTAGAGTTGTTGATAAAGTGTGGAAGGTAATCATTGACAATGGAAGCTCGGAGAATCTAGCATCTGAGGAAATGGTTGCAAAGTTGTAGGTGGAAAGGTTGAAACACCTGAAACCATATCAAATTTCATGGATCAAGGATAAGCATACATTTTTGGTAAGTGAACAATGTTATGTGAATTTGAAAATTGGAAAGCACTATGATAAGGTGTTGTGTTACATTATGAGAGAGAAATCAACAAAATAACAGTAAAATATCAGTTTCCTATACCTAGAATGGATGACATAATGGATAGTTTGAGTGGAGCAAAGTATTTTACTAAAATTGATTTGAAAAGTGGATATCATCATATCAGAATCAAATAAGGTGATGAATGGAAGACTTATTTCAAGGCAATATAAGGTTTTTATGAGTGGTTGGTTATGCCTTTTGGTTTAACTAATGCATCGAGTACTTTTATGAGATTGATGAAAGAGGTTTTGAAGAAATTATTGGGTAAATTTTTTATTGCATACGTGGATGACATTCTAATAATCAGTAAGACCAGAGATGAATATGTATTGCACATTAAATAGGTATTGGAGAGATTGAAAGAAGAAAATTTATTGATTAACTTGAAGAAGTGTTCCTTCATGAAAGAGGAGATTGTATACTTGGGATTTGTGATTTCAGCTAATGGTTTGAAGATGGATCTAGAGAAGGTTGAAGATATTTTGAATTGGCCTACACCTAAAAATTCTAGTGAGGTAATTTCATTTTATGGTTTAGCAAGTTTTTACCGAAAGCTCATTAGAAATTTTAGTGCAATTTGTACTACTATGACCGAGACTATGAGAGGAGATAAAAGAGAATTCAAGTGGACACAAGGAGCTAATAAAAGTTTTGAGACTTTGAAGTAGAAGGTTGTCAAATTGCCTATGTTATTTTTACTTGATTTCAATAAGGTATTTCAAGTTGCATGTGATGCTAGTGGTAATGCAATAGGATCTTTTTTGAGTCAAGAAGGTAAACCTGTTGTTTTCTTTAGTGAGAAATTGAATGATGTGAAAAGGAAATATTATGTTTATGATCAAGAGTTTTATGCTATTGTTCAATCCGTAAAGAAATGGAGACATTATTTGATACCAAGTGAATTTGTGTATACTAATCATAAGGCTTTACAGTGTTTGGGTAGTTAGAATAATTTGAATCAGAGACATATGAAATGGGTTGAGTATTTGCAGAGTTATACATTTGTGATAAAACATAAGAGTGGAGTCACTAACCGAGTTGTTGATGCATTGATTAGAAGAAGATCTTTAATGACTGAAATGAGAATTGAAGTTCTTGGTTTTGATGACATGAAGGATTTGTATGAAACTAACCCTAATTTTTTTGAGCCATGGAAAAAGTGCAGAGAACCTATTCAAGATCAACTGAGTACTAAATGGGAAGACTATTTCATTCAAGAAGCTATGTTGTTTAAAGGTATTCAGTTGTGTATACCGAGAGGATTAATGAGAGATAATTTGATAAAGGAGAAACATAGTAGTGGTTTGGCTGGACATTTTGGTATTGATAAAACATTAAATTTTCTTAAGGAGAGATAATTTTGGACACTATTGTATAAGGATGTTCAAAAATTTGTGAGAAGTTGTGGAATTTGTCAAGTTGCAAAGGGAGTAAGTCAGAATAATAGATTGTATACACCAATCTTTGTTCCTGTGAAACCTTGGAGTGATATCAATATGGACTTTGTTCTTGGATTACCAAAGACAACAAGAGGTAATGATTCCATATCTGTTGTTGTGGATAGAAATTTTAAAATAGAACATTTCATACCCTGTAGGAAAATATTAGATGCAATACATATAGCAGATCTTTTCTTTAAGGAGATTGTCAGATTGCATGGATTACCAAAGAGTATCATCTTTCACCGAGATAGTAGTTTGTTGGTTATTTCTAGAAGAATCTATGGAAAAAGTTGGGTACCAAATTGAAGCATACTTCTACATTTTATCCATAGACTAATGGATAGAAAAAATTTGTAAATAGAAGTTTGGGTAATCTATTGAGATGCTTAGTTGGAGACAACCCAAATAATTGTGATTCTATGTTGGTACAAGAAGAATTTGCATAGAATAATTTAGTGAAAATGAGTACTAGAAAAACAACTATTAAGATTGTTAATGGCACACAATTGAGAGGTATATCAGATTTGAAGAACATTGCTGGAAAAGAGAAGAGAAGTGCTAAGGGAGAAGAATTTGCTAAGTTCATGAAGACATTGCATGAGGAAGTGAAGCATAAGTTGAAATATAGTAATAAAAAATATAAGAACATAACAGATAGATCAAGAACATATAAGATGTTTGTAGTTGGAGATGAAGTAATGGTTCATTTAAAGAAAGGCAAATTTCCTATTGGAACCTATGGAAAATTGAAGATGAAGAAATTTGGTCCTTAAAATATACTGAGAAAGTATGATAGCGGAAATGCTTATGATATGAGCAAGACCTATTCATCTAAAGCTATTTTGGAGTTGGTTCATACCAACTTATGTGGTCCTATGAGAACTCATAGTTATTATGGTGAAAGATATTTTATTTTTTTTGTTGATGACTACTCTAGGATGATGACAGTAATGTTTTTGAAAGATAAATCTAAAGCTTTCAAGATGTTTAAATGGTATAAAGCTAAAGTGGAAAAGGAAAGTTGAAAAGAATTAAAATTCTTAAGATCTAATGGAGGAGGTGAGTTTATTTCTAATGAATACACTAACTTTTGTAATGAGCACGGAATTAAAAGATAGGTTTCTACACCGAGAACACCATGACAGAATGTAATTATTGAAAGGAGGAATAGATCCATAGTTGATTATGGTAGAACATTGATGATTGAAAAATATGTTACACAAATGTACTAGATAGAAGCTGTTAGCACTAATGTACACACATTGAACCGAGTACAATTGAAGAAATATTCAAACAAGACACCTTATGAGCTATGGTTTAGGTACACACCTAATGTAAGTTATTTTAGAATATTTGGAAGTAGATGTTATATTCTGAAAGATGATAGAAATGGAAATTTTGATTGTAAAGGTGATGAAGGAATATTCTTAGGATATTCTATTGAGAGAAAATATTACAAATGTTTGAATAAGGTTTCTAACAAAATGATTGAAAATGTAAATGTGAGAGTTGATGAGTTTTCTAAGAAAAATCATGAAGAAAGTAAAAAGGAATGAGAAGACTACAGTAGATATACATTCATTGAGAAACTTGACATTCTACCTGAGATATAGGTTGAAGCTACTGAGCAATAGGATAAAGATACCGAGCATCAGCCTATAGATACCAAGAATCAGGAAGAAGATACCAAGGAAGAAATTGATCCTACACCAACTGATGAAAAAAGAAGAGAATAAGTGTTAGCAAAATTTGTGAGGAGACACCATCCACATAACCAGATTATTGGAGACAAGAAAGCTGGCATGATGACACGAAGTAAGTTGAGACAAAACACATGTTTAGTTTGTGAATTTGAACCTAAAAATGTTAGAGATGCACTTGAGAATGATGAATGGATTAAAGAAATAAATGAGGAAATTGAGAAAATACTGAAGAGCAAAACAGGGACATTGGTACTGTTAGTTCCTTTTTCCTTTCCTACAGACTTACACTTTGTATGACAAACTAATGTCTCTAAATCTTTAAACCCACTTCAAATCTGATGAGAAAAAGGACCAATTAACAAGGACTAAGAGATTAGTCCTCCTACACTTTGAGCCTTGATGCTCAGGCGGGTGTACCTTAGGATTCACTTCTTGAAATGAATCAGTAAAATTATTTGCATTTATTCAATACATATACTATGCATTAGTATCCTTAAAACATTGACTGAAAGATTTTATCATTTATAAGTTGATTGATGATGAAGAACTGCTTCCTAAGAACCGATCAATGTCTTATTTTAGGGCACAGAGCCAAAGAAAACATACATTTATAGAATATCTAACTCAAACACACCTAGAACCCAAAATAAATGCTTTATAAACTATTCCTCTCACTCTCACACTCAAACATCAAATTCTCAAAATAACTATGAATTCTCTGAGATTATCCCTAAGAATTACCCCTTCCTTGAAAGGAACTCAAGAAACAATCTCACAATCTACTTTGTAAACCATACATTAAATTGCTTTGCAAAATTAACATATAAGAACTCAATATTTAAATTAAGAAGACATTCACAAATGTAAGAAGGGATTTCAACATATTTTCATTAAAATTTCTTGTATCAATACATTGAAAATGGCAGAATGCCAGAACATAAAACTGTAGATCAAAATTCTCTCTGTATTCAGTTAAAACATTCACCATCTATAAAACATAACAAAACCAACTATACATAGCAATCACTAGCCATCTTGGAATCTCAGAAGAAAAATAGGATGCAACAAGCTTCAGATTGATAGGAAAAGAGAGACGCTAGAAGATAAAAAATAGTTACAATGATTTACTATAACATGGAGAACAAACTTGAGAAGTATCTTCTCAATCATTTCAAATATCTAACAGGTGGCACCTTTGTCTGCATATATTCAAGGTAGCTTCAAAATTTGTTTCATGGATAATGATCACCAACCGGCTAATATACATTATCTTTTTTATGGTAACTACCCTCCCTGTGCTCAATGATCAGGTGCCAGATGTTTATTAATCCTCCTCCATGGCTTCCAGATCAACTTTTGCAAGCTTCTTCTTCTTGGACCTTGTTCTCTTATCCCATGATGCGACCTCCCCCTCTGTTGGCCAAGTGTATTCTTTTAAACTTTGTAGATGCTTCACCTACTTACCCCACCTGGAATCAGTTATAGCTTTTACATCACTAATAGATTTGATGCAATCATTTTCCACTTTGAACATGTCATCCAGGATATGATTGAACCTGTCCATGTCCAAAGTGCCATCATCATTCAAAAAGGCATCCTCCCCAGTCAACAATTTGTTCATGTCTACTTTCCACTCTTCAGTACTTTTGATGTTGCCATCCTCTTTGTAAATTGGAGGTATAAACTTGTTGAAATCTGGGCCGAACATATCCATTTTAGCCCTGATCTAATTTTCCTTACCCTTAAAGAAGGACCAAGTTGTACCAATGAGTGATATCTTCTCTCCAACCTCCCCAACTAATTTTGGGATATCAAGCCTATGTGGCTACAACATCTCGAGCTTTTCAAAAAGTACCCCCCGTCAGACCAAATGCTAAATGATGGCTCCAAAGTAGCCATTATATCTTTAACCTCCTCATTGGTCTTCTACAACATATTAAATGAATCATGGATTTGATCCATCTTTCCTTTTATCATCTCAAATCTGTGATGCATGATGTTTGACAGGGAATTGAGGGCCACCTATTGCTTATCCTTATTTGATTCTTCAACTGACACATCAGTATCCTCTGCCACTAGAGTGTCATGCCCATATTTCTACGAGAAAAAACACACCAATTTTTTTTTTAAAGTTATAAGTTTAAGTTTATGGTTTAAAGTTGACTTAAGTTGAACGATTAACTCTGAGAGAGAGAAGAATAACTTTCAATGGTGGGGAAACATGGTGAGGGTTTATGATTACTCTCACCCCTAAGCATGATGAAGTGCCCAACATTCTTCTAGGGTTATCTAACTTAAATCTTAATCTTAATCCATTTATAAGTTCATTCACTAGTCACAAGATTATTAATATAATTATGTGTTAAAAGTCTTTCCTAAAAACTTTAGATATATCCTAGATTAATACAATGATTAGCATATAAAAATAACTTTAGTTAAGAAAGTGTTCCTTAAAATAATAATTAATTAAATAAAATCTAATTTAATTATAATTCCCTAAGCCATGTTCCCTTTATTGGAATTAGACAATAATTAACTATATACATTTAAAATCTTCTTAGATAAATAAGGTTTCTTTATAAAACTCATGACAATTCTCCAACAGTCACAATTTAAATAGATCCCATCTAATAAATAAATCAATTATAATATTAAATAAACCCACCAATAAGATTTAATACCTTAAAATAAAGAATTGATCTAATCTGTTTATAATCCCCTACAACAAAATCTCCTATAAATTAAATTAGCCACAATTTTGTTTAAATAAATAACTTGCCAAAAGTACCTAAAAGAAAGTCCACTTCTTATCTCTTTAAAATAATTAAACATTCTCAACTTAAATTGAATGGACACATCATAAACTATTAAAGCAATAAAAAAAATCAAAAGGGTTTTGGGGGGAAATAAAGAGATGAGAAAAAAAAATATTTCAAGTGGGAGTTGACCTTTCCCACAAACCCTAACCCTAATCCCAAAATTAGGGATAGTGGGAAAAATGAAAGTCCCAAAAATGCTCCCAAAACTTCATTTCTCTCTCTCAAACTCTTCCCCAACCAAACTCTAATGGTTTGGCTTTTTTTTCTTCCATTTTGTGTTGTAGGTATGAAGGTTTGAAGATGTCTCCCATGGAGTTTTCAAATTCTACATGGACTATACTTATATCCACATATACATATTGTGTATGTAAATATAAATATACTCTCATGTATTCAAGTTCTTCGTATCCAGTCGGCCCTTCAAGCAGCCAACTGTGGGAATGGTATAAATCTTTATTTTTTTATACACTGAGATTTGAATAGGTAATATATTTTTTGAAAACCCTTCTTTATACAGTAGTAATTTTTTATATATATATTGTTATTGTCTGTATTTTTTTGAAAAAAAAAATATAAACTAAAAAAAGAAAACATTTAATGGCGAGAGCCAAAGGCTCTACCTACCCCGACCATCCCACATTTGTGGGTCTCGGCCTACCCTGCGACCTGCACAATCGGTTGTACAGTCGCAGGCTCTCCTGCGGCGTGCACAACATGGTTGTGCAGTCCCGGGCACTCCTGCGGCCTGCATAGCTCAGTTGTGTAGTCGTGGGCACTCTTGCAGTCTCCACAGCTCGGTTGTGCAGTCGCGGGCTCTCCCGTGGGTAGGAAGGAAAGAGGGGGGGTTTTCGGCTCTGCCGCCCCCCAAAAAAAAAATTATTAAATTTTTTTTTTAATAATTTTTTTTTAAAATAATTTATTTAGTATTTATTTATTTAAAATAAGTTTTTTTAAAAAATAAAATCTATGCTAAGTTAACATAGTTTTTGTGGGTTTTTAGATTAAAGTCTAAAAACATGTACATTGGTATAACAATTTATTTTGTAATTAAACTAATAATGTATGATTAAAAATAATAAATATACATATTCATTTATATGCATTTAGTTTCCAGATTTGTCAATGAGCACATTTCAATAAGATTTAAATAAAATTTCAGAGAGGTGTAGTAAAATTATGAACAATAAATTCATCATTCCAACAAAGTAAAAGATGAACATGCTATATTTTTTTCTTTTCAAGGCATCCAAATAGAATTAAAATTCTATTAACATATTTCATAGAAGATTATTTTATGAAAGCATTGTAGCACTATGAACAAATTTCTTTCTATTGTTTTTAAAAATAACTATATCACCTATTTAATCTTTAAAATAATTTTGTAAAACCTATTTATCCCTAGAAACTTCATAGCAATTTCTATTCATAATAATATGTAGGAAACACTTGCACAATACTTTTCTAAGCCCTTTCAAAAAATTAATCTCACTACACAAATATGAAACTCTTTCACAAGAAATAAACTTTAATAACACAAGCATTTACCCATTAACCATAATGAAAGGTATAGAAATCAGTTTCTGCACTCAATCATTTTCTTAGGGAGAGAGAGAGAAGAATTCAATATTTACATTGATAAAAAGACTATTAAAAATTCATGTCTTCTAATTCATAAAATGTACTTATGATGGTAATATGCATTCTTTAACAAGTGGAACTATCAAGGAAAACTTCTACTTAGTTACTCACATAAA
Source organism: Chamaecyparis obtusa (assembly GCA_027943335.1). NCBI lineage: Eukaryota > Viridiplantae > Streptophyta > Pinopsida > Cupressales > Cupressaceae > Chamaecyparis > Chamaecyparis obtusa. The sequence continues at coordinate 1,500,086 of BSBK01001505.1, forward strand.
ACATTTTTACAAATATTCAAAATGAAGATCGCAATAGGACTCTTTTCTACATGAGATAGCTACTACACTTTACATAGAACAAAATACAAATGAGCATCCTCTCTCTTCAAGAATACAATTTCAAACATGAAGTCTTCAATGGCTTCTATACCTACAAATGAAAAATGGATGAGCCATGGGATGCTCACCTCCCAACCTAGGCTTCTAAGAAGCCACCCCCGAGCTAGGGGAACCAGCACATAGACATGATTACATTCATGCATAACCAACAACAACATCAACACAAGAAACACATAAAACTCCCAACCAAGGATGAAACAATGGGCCTCACATTGACCCTATTCTTAGGGTGAAGGTGGACTAAATACCAAGGGGAGAAAGCTCATTTCTAAAACATGAGACAAGCCTTCACATGGCTTTCCCAAAACATATTTTAAACACATTCTCACAAGCCCAAAAAATCCCTTATGTCCCCCAAGGCATCAAGCCATACAATCCCTTATGACCCCCATTATAATGAAAGAGAAATGGCTACATGGAGCCCATACTTCCATGTTTTCTTCCTTCTCCTTACCAAGGAGAGACTCTACACCCATGGATGTCCAAAGAAGAAAAATCATTCACCCCCAAGGCTAGTCTTCCCCCCCATGGGTGAGTGTGGCCTTGAGACTCCCATAACATTTCATAAAAACAAGAAATCTACAACACAAAACTTCACATTGACAACACAAAAGACTTGCACATAACAAGCACAAGATTTACACTAATAACATATAAATAACAAGATCTTCAACATCTAGCAACATGAAGAACAAACTTTCAATTTTCTCATACACATAAGAAAATAAACTACATGAGAATTTCAAGTGGAGAAACTGACCTAGATCCAAGCTTATGGAAGAAATTTGATGAAGAGCCTCCTCTTTTCCTAAGCCTCCTTCAAAATTAGCAATGTCTCTAAGTTGGAGAGTGGGTGTTCAACTCTCCAAAATGAAGAATTCCCACTAAAAAGACCTCTACACTTCTTACCAAAAACTCGTAGAGATAAGATTTTCTTCCCATTGGATGGTCTTCCCTGAGCTCTTACAAGATTTCCAAAAATGGGTCTCTAAAAAGGTTGGCCAAAAGGTGGGCAAAGACTTTTCATCCCAAGGGATGGGTGTGCTAACCAAGACCTTGCTTTCAAAAGTTGATTTTCAGCCATTTTGAAAATCCAACTTTTGGAAGGGTCTTTTGGTCAACAAGGGGTTGTCCTATGGTGAAAAATGTCCCTTACCCATAGGTATACCAAGTGGGCTTACTAAAAATGGCCTAAACACACCCCTAGGCACCTTTTAAGCCCCCCAAAAACTCATGGCAAGATCAAATTCGAAATTCTATGATAAGACACTACCTCAAGTTCCCTATCCAAGGGATTCACATGGGGATCCTAAAAGGGGTACTATCCTAGGTTGGTGGACAACCAATCCTCAAGTGGAACATGTCATGGCCACATGTACACTTTACAAGTGTCGAGTGACACAACACATAAATCACACATCACAGGCCACATGGCATTTCCACTTGAGCATTCACATACATAAAATGAAATAACAAGTTTTCAAAATAAATTAAGACATACAAGCTCAATACATTTAAAAAACAAAATATAATTACAACAAGGTTTTTACCTCTCATTAGAAGCAACCTTGGCTCGAACAGATTTCACATAAGTCTATTCTTTAGTTTCCTGAATTTACCATGGTCTAATTCCCTACACACTAAAATCCAACATCAGTAGTCCAAAGAAATATATATGTACATTCATAACATTCATGATCAAAACAATTCATTTACAATATCCCTAATTAAGACATAATTCACAAGGCTTAATAATTCATCTATGTCATACATTCAACTCATCATGAAATATACAATTCATCACTTAATTAGGCTTGTAACATAAATGTTGCATATATAATTCATTGCATGATTAAATAATATCATGACATCATAACATTCATAAAATCATATTAATCACACATGTAGGATCCAAATTAATATCATAGTATTCATCAAAATACACATAACATAATGTGCATCTAACCTCTAAGGTGATAAAATCCATAATATAAAGTGTCTGTAAACCATAATGCATCAAAATGTAGTATCAAAAATTATAACTCAAATTCAGAAACTGAAAGACTATGATGGGCTCGGGGTGAGGCCTCACATAGAGGCACTGCAGCTTCAATTTCTAGGACTGGAGGACGGGTGGCTTTTGATTCTTCTTCAAGTTTTATGTTCATATTTTCAAGCTCATCCTCTAGTGCTTTGATCTTCATTAGGCCCTTTTCTTTATCCTTTGCCAATATAATGGCCTCATCATATAGCCTCCCATACCTATTGGAAAATTGTGCAATTTTTGCCTCATTTAGATGAGTAAAATGTGTTACTTCCTTGGAGACCTTCAAGGTTTGATGTATTTTGCACTTTCCAAATTAATTTGTCTCCCTACATCTTCTCAGCAATTCTAACTAGAGAAGGCTTCTATTTTCTTGGAGCTAGAGACCACATTGCCAAAGTTTGGGATCTTGGGTCATAACCACATCCCCTGATCATTTCACCAATTTGGGTTGCATAAGACAAGCCACCCTGTGGTTACCTTCTTATTTGATCAATTATGAATGTTGAGGTTGGATCCAATCCTATAACTAACAACATTCCACTTGACTTAACCATTTGCCTAGCCTTCTCTATTGAAATATTCTCAGAAGTAGGATCATAATATACTACGGCTTGCAGGGCCTCATTGTTTTGGTCTACATTATCAATCACTTGACTAGCTATTTCCCATTGCTTCCTCCATATCAGGAAATTTTTAAATTCCTCTCCTTTGATGAGCTCATCATCACTTATCAGTTCTTCCTGGTACATCTCCCTTTCATCTCTACATAACAATAGGGGCAACTCAACCTCTTCTTGAGTATCCACTTTCTTCCCCTCTCTTCCCCTCTCTTATACTTTTTCTCAGGTGATGATAGTAGGACCTATCACTAGGCACCAAAGCAGCAATCATGTCACTCCTTTTCTCTGACCTTCTCCTCCTATATGACTCTCCTACCTCAAGTCTTTGCTTCTTTTGAGGAGGCTCATGTGTATCCTATTCCTTGGGAACATCTATTTTTTGTCCTTGAACAAGGGGCTCATTGGATTGAGGAGGACTGTCTTCTTCATATGATCCATCATTTCTTTCCTCCTACTCAGAGGATGAGTACTCCCTTTGAACCTGTATCTTTTTATCTAATTGGGTGTCAAGATGACTGTACAAGATGTCATACATCTCTATCATCCTATTTATCTTGAGAGAGGCCTGGGCAAAAACCTCCAAAGGCAATTCCTGCCTTTTTCATTTGTGTCTCCAAATCCAACAGGTCATGGAATTTTCTCACTCTTTTTTCAATTTCCTCCTCATCTAGGATATTTTTTGTGACATCCTCTTCATCACATCCTTCATGGTCTTTACTAGCATCAATGCTTGGAATGAGAAGCTTCTTATCATTATTGATGAAATCTTCAAGTTCCACATACATGTATGGAGCTAAACCTATTTTGAAGTGATTTAACCATAAACTCAGTTGTGGTAGAGCTCTTTTTCCAAGTGTTAAACTTGTCAGCTCATACTATCAGGGAGTGAATGTTCCTTTCCTGTGTCGAGCTAGGTACTCCTTGTCAATCCATATTAGCTTCCAAATGAATTCAATCATGGAAATCCTTGGTGGTACATACTTGGGAAGAATGTGTGGGGGTTGTGGGCAACCATAGACTCTGATTAATGTGAAGGTCCTACCCAAATAGAAATCTCCCCAGTTATGGTCAATAGGCCATTTATAAATATATTCTTTGGACCTCAAGAGCCTAAGCAACCTGACATGGATCCTTGTAATCTTTGTCCCTAGCATGTTTAGAATTGGATTAACAACCCAATTCTCAAAACCACAAAATTCACTTTCATTAGAAGTAAAGTTCCAAACCCTTAACCAAAGTTGTATTGGGTTTGGCTCACCCTTGATCATTATTCTAGGCCTTAGCATACCCACATCCATAAAATAAATGTTGTAGAACAAGATTAGATGCATCAATAAGGAATAATGCATGAACCGGGGTGAATCACTACCCTCTCTAATAGCTATCAAACCCTCATGCATCCTATCAATTACATACTAGATGTAATCATAGTCTATGTTAACATGGGAATTTTGTATATCCAAAATTATCATTATCAAATCTATAGGCATCCTCTCTGCATTCCCATCAATTCCTAAAACCTAACATAACCCGTATGCAAGATAATTTATGTAGAAATGGAGATATTTGAACTCATATGGACCTTTCATATGGCTTGGGAGAGGGGCAACATATTTACCAGTCTTGGGCATGTGGTGGACAATTTGGGACTTCACAAGCTCTACTTGGCTTGCATATTTCTCCTTCTCCTTTGTTAATTCAATTTCTATTTAAGAAGAGGTGTACATGTTGAAGGCTTTCATAAAAGACCCCCTATCAAGAGTAACTAGGGCTGATTGATCACTTCTCCTAATAGTTTTAGAAATAAGGTCATAGTTTCTAGCCAATTCAAATAGAAGGTCAACATCAAGGAAAATATCAGGGACTATGAGCTTTCCCATGCCCAACTTCTAGGCATTGCATACTTGAATTTTCCTAGACCGGTTGCTACAAAAATAGTTGAAAAGATGAAAACCAAAGCAAGAAGGGGTAACAGGGTCCCTAGAATTAGCCATAGGATCAATAAAGGTTTCATCACTTACCTTCTTATTTTGTGTGCATCTTGGGAGAAAAGTGATGAATTCCTCAGAATAATTGGGCTTCCCCTTCTACCCTTGTCCCTGTTCCTTTATTCCTTCACTAGATAAAGCATGACTAGATTCTAGTTGGCTCATCTTTGCAACTCTAGACAATTCTTGACTCTAGAATTGACTCTTTGAAAATCACTCTTTGCAACTCTTCCTCTTAATTGCTCTTCTAAAATCTAATATGTGCGAAGAGGGAGTGTCTCTTCTATATATCTTCTATTAATGAATGCATAGAACTGCCAAAATCATAGAAAATCTACTCTAAGTCACCTCAGCATTCACTCTAAGTGAAACCAAATTCAAATCTAGGCTAGCCATAATGTGTGAAGTTGACAAATTGCATTCAATTTTTGGAAAGAAACAAAAAAGGCCATGATTACTATTTTGGGCCATAAAAGCCCTTGAAACCTATTAAAAACCCCAACCAAAACATGATTGGCCAATTCATTACCTTTTCCACCTTAGAAAGGTACTCTCCATGTTAGAATCACCTTTTATATCATCCCTCATCTGAACTAAACCATATTTTATCTGGAGAACACGCGGAAACATATATCTCATGATCTCTGAGTGTTAAACTTAACTGTAGTTGATCATGAGATTCAATGACTGAAGCAATCTCACAATCTCAAGATCTTTTCTTTAACCATGGTTTCCTCATGAGAATCAACAACCAATACATCTCCTAATCTCTAGGCATTTACTTTAAATCATGTATGATTAGGAGATTCAGTGACCACAACATTCTCATAACCTATAGATATTAATCTTAACTCCGGTCTTGTTATGAGATCTAGAGATAACATACATCTCTCAATCGCTGGATACTTTTCTTAACCCAATATTTGTCTCGAGATTTAGTGACATTGGTTGATCTTGATCTTTATCTACGATGATCTTGTAATCACTGAATGTCTCATGCCTTAACCATGAAATTGAGACTTGGGAGATGACCTTATTCTCACTTTACCTCTTAACCTTATCACTGAATCTCTAAATGTTTAGTCACTAACTGTCGGCACTTGGAGATTCAGAGATAACCACATTCACAAAATCATTGAACACATTGACTTAACTGCTAAGAATCTAGAGATCTGGAGATGACTACTTCTTGTTAGTTCTTTTAAACCTTGTCGCTAGATCACCAAATGTTAGATAACTAAACCATCGGAACCTAAGACTTAGAAAATAAAAGGGAACAATAGCCATGTGCTAAATAAGAAACATAAGTGACACGTAAAAGTAGTGCACAACTAGATATTAAGTGGGGTTTTTTTCAATTAGGCAGGGAAAATTTTAAGAAACCCTACGAAGAACAAAAGGATCTATTTTCTCAAGCTAGGGTATTTTTAATAAATCTCAAAATCATGAAAATTTGACTAAAAGGTACCGAGACCAAGTGATAAAAATATTATTGGAACAAAATGGATATTTAGAAACAAGTTGAATGAGAATGGTGAAGTCACTAGGAACAAAGGAAGACTTGTATGTAAAGGATATGCACAAGAAGAAGGAATTGATTATGGTGAGACTTTTTCACTAGTTGCTAGACTTGAAGGAGTTAGAATATTACTTGCATATGTTGTCTACAAAGGATTCAAATTATATCAAATGGATGTCACATGTGCATTTTTTAATGGGATACTTGAGGAAGAGGTTTACATTGAACAACCTAAAGGTTTTGTTGATCCAAATTAGAAAAACATGGTATGTAACTTGCACAAAGAATTGTATGGACTGAAACAAGCACCAAGAGTATGGTATGAAAGACTATATGCATATCTTATTAGTATTGGATTTGTGAGAACAAGTGATAATAGCAATTTGTATTTGAAAGGAGAAACTGATGACAAGATTCTTATTGCTAAAATTTTTATTGATGATATCATATTTGGAGGACATGATAATCTTTGCAAATCATTTGCTAATGAAATGAGAAAGGAATTTGAAATGTCAATATTTGGAGAGATTAAATTCTTTGTAGGTTTGCAAATTCTACAAAAACATGAATGGATATGCCTAACACAATCAAAGTACATCAAAGAAGTGTTGAAGACCTTTAGAATGGAAGATTAAAAATTGGTAGGTACACCAATGGTCAAGAGATGAAAATTGACAAAGGATGATCAGTCAGCTGAGGTAAATCAAACACTATATAGATCAATGATTGGAAAATTGATGTATGTTGTGCATAGTAGACCTGATATTGCACATGTTGTTGGGATTGTAGCAAGATTTTCTACTAATCCCAAGGAATCACGTATGACTGTTGTTAAAAGGATTATAAGATACTCGAAGAACATAGAGAATTATGGATTATGGTACAAGAAACAAGGCAATTTTGAAATACAAGTTTACATCGACATAGATTGGGCTGAAAATATTGATGACTGGAAGAGCACAACTGGTGGAGCATTCTTTTTGGGAGAAAGAATAGTTACTTGGATAAGTAAGAAACAAGCATGTATTTCTTAGTCTACTGCTGAAGTAGAATATGTTGCTATTGCTTCTAATTGTTCAAACATTGCATGGATAAAATAACTTTTGGAAGGAATGAATGTAGAGATCACTATGGTGCAGGAGCATCCTAGGATTCTTGGAAATCCTATATCACCCAAAAATATGTTTGTTTTGGAAAGGCAGATCGGTAGTTTTGATCTTAGTTGGTGAAGTATTTTCTCAGTCTTGGAGTATGGTTGCTCAGTTACAGTGTTTACTGGGGTTCTCAGTCTCTGAAAAACACTCAGTAACTGAAGGTGTCAGTTCTCCTAGCACTCAGTGATAACTACATTGCTCGATGATGCTTGGCGTGGTCAGTTCACTGGTGCTTAATTATTTCTTTGCTGCTAGGTAAATGGTCTTACTGACTGGTGTTCTTCTTGAAGATTTGCTTGGCTGACTTGGTGCATTTATTATTGGTAGCTTTTGTTGGATTCTCCTATGTGGATCTAGAGGCTGACATGTTGAATTTAATAATTGTAAAGCTATTTGAGAGCCGAATTGTATTGCATTTAATATTTTTTTGTAATATTTAATTGTTTCATCCAACCGACTTGTGGCTGATGATTGGTATTTAAAAGAGTGTTGGGGTAGTTGTTTAAAAAAAAAAAGGATTGGGGAGGGATAGAAGTGAAGCTGTAGAAAAGATCTTGCGAGATCTTGCAGACCAGATTGATTTTTGATATCTTGTGATAACAAAGCTAGTGGTTGAGGCTTGGAGACAAGGAGATTGCTTGGTGGCTTGTGAGCATAAGTTCAGATCTACCTTAGGGTTTCCATCATTTGCTGATTGTTTCAGGACTGGACTAGCTAGAATCAGACTGGATCTTGTTGATCTCTCAGAATTTACTGCTTGTTTGTATTTGGCCATAATCAGGAAGGCGTTACAACCCTGCACATTGCATGTAATTAGTGAATTTATGAATAAATATTTTAGTTCTCTTTTAGATCTAGTGTTATTGTTGTGTAATTCTATTGTGTTGTGATTGGTTGCAAGTTTGGATAGTCCTTAATTGGACCCTCCATACTTGACTGCATCAAGTGGTATCAGAGCCAAGTTGATCTTGAATGTGTGGACAAATCACTGAAGGAGAGGTAGTTTGCACCAGGACCTTGGATTAAAGATGCCTCCAAGGAGAGCTCATGAGATCTCTGAGGAAGAACTTGCTAGAGAATTCAGTTTTGATGATTTTAGAGCTTTGTAGAAACAAGTACAAGATCTACAAGAGGAATTGAGAAAGAAGACTACATCGAAAGAAGATAGTGATGGTGAATCTGAGGAAGAAGATCATTTTGAAGAAGCTGTAGAAGAAGCTAGGGATCCAAAAGAAAATGGAATCCTGAAGGCTATGTCTAAAATTGGGAAAATACCTAAGATTGAATTTTTTGCATTTGTTGGAAGCCTTCGGCCAGAAGAGTTGATTGATTGGATTAATGAGATAGATAAATACTTAGAGTATGAAGAAATAGAAGATCCTAATAGAGTTAGATTTACAAAGACTAAACTGAAGGGTCATGCAAATATTTGGTGGAGGGAAGTTCAGTTGGAAAGAAGTAGGAGAGGGAAGGAAAAGATCACTAGATGGAACCGAATGGTTGACAAGTTGAAGAAGCAATTCATTCCATTGGATTATGAGTTAGACATGTTTAAGAAGATGCAAGCCTTGAAGTAGACCAACAAATCAGTGCAAGAGTATATTGAGGAGTTTTACAAAATCCTGATTAGGACTGGTCATTCTGAAGCTGATAAAGAGAAGGTTTCTAGGTATGTTTATGGTTTGAGACCTATTGTTCAAGAAGAGTTACTTACTATTCGGATGACAAAAATAGGAGATGCTAATAAGATGGCATTAAATATTGAAGAGAAGATGAACAAGAAGTTTGAAGGAAGACAAAACAATAGGAATAAAGATGGTAAGACTGGTGAAAAAGTTGTTGAAAGTAATGTGGTAGAGAATCCTAAGAAGACTGATGTAGGATCTTGTAGTGGTCAAGTCACTAAGAATTTCAATACTAGACATAGAGGGAGGTGGAAAAATGAGTTCACTGGTACTTGTTATCAATGTGGTGAAGAGGGTCATAGAAGTTTTCAATTTCCTAAGAAAAGATTTACACTAACTACCGAAGAAGACATTGAGAATGTTGCAGAAAAAGGTGAATTTCTTATCACTAGGAGGTTGGCTACATGTGTCGAGGAACCAGTACAAAGAAGAAATTTGTTTAGAACCATATGTAAGTGAAAGAATAAGGTATGTAATGTTATAGTTGATGGTGGCAATTTTGAGAACTTTTTTTTAGAAGAGATGGTTAGTAAGTTGAATTTGGAAAGAAAGAAACATCCTAATCCTTATCAGATTAGTTAGATACAAGATGTGTCTAAGGTTAGGATTGAAGAACAATGCTTGGTTAATTTTCAGATTGGATCTTATCATGATGAAATATTATGTGATGTATTGCCTATGGATTCTATTCATCTATTGCTCGGGAGGCCTTGGCAATTTGATAGAAATGTTTTGTTTGATGGTCATACAAACACCTATGTGGTTAGGCATGAAGGATCTAGGCATAAGTTGTTACCTTTACAGGAGGCAGGGACTAAGGAATGTGGAGTTGTCAGGTATTGTCTATGTGACCATGAAAAACCTCAGGAGCATAGGGTTGATGAACTTATTCCTACAAAGTCTAGTTTGAAAGAAAAGGAGATATCTGAAGAGTTTGTTGAGATTAAGAGATAGATGGTCTTTCTTACAGAAATCATATAGTAGATAATGAAATTGATGACACAGAGAGATGTAGATGATACCGATTTGATTGAGGAGTCCAGAGAGGATGGGATTTACCAAGGTATTGATGTGATCAATAGTGGAAGGGATGGTTAGAGTCGGTTGTTATCAGTTGCAGACAAGAAAGATAAGAAAAGTGGGAAGCAGGAAAACTTGCTACAAGGGACAATGGATAAAGTGAAGACAACTTGGAATGAAGGACAAGAGGAGATACGGGTTAAGAATAGATATGGCATACCTGTTCTGATTCCCTCAAGATGTTCCTAATTTCCTTATGAGAAAATCTTCTTTACCTAGGGTGTCTGATGCAGGAGCATCCTAGGATTCTTGGAAATCTTGTATCACCCAAAAGTATGTTTGTTTTGGAAAGCAAGATTGGTAGTTTTGATCTTAGTTGGTGAAGTATTTTCCCAGTCTTGGAGTATGGTTGCTTAGTTACAATGTTTACTGAGGTGCTCGATCTCTGAAGAACACTCGGTAACTAAAGGCATCAGTTCTCCTAGCACTTGGTGATAACTGTGTTGCTCAGTGATGCTTGGTGTGGTTGGTTCACTGGTGCTCAGTTATTTCTCTGCTGCTCGGTAAATGGTCTTATTGACTAGTGTTCTTGAAGATTTTCTTGGCCGACTTGGTGCATTTATTGTTGGTAGCTTTAGTTGGATTCTCCTATGTGGATCTAGAGGTTGACATGTTGAATTTAATAATTGTAAGGCTATTTGAGAGCCCACTTGTATTGCATTTAATATTTGTTTTTAAGAGTTAATTATTTCATCCAGCCAACTTGTGGCTGATGATTGGCATTTAAAAGAGTGTTGGGGTAGTTTTTTAGGAAAAAAAAGTCTGGGGAGAGATAGAAGTGAATTTGTGGAAAAGATCCTATGAGATCTTGTAGACCAGATTGATTTTTGATAGCTTGTGATAATAGAGCTAGTGGTTGAGGCTTGGAGACAAGGAGATTTCTTGGTGGCTTGTGAGCACAAGTTCAGATCTGCCTTAGGGTTTCCATCAGTTGCTGATTATTTCAGGACTAGACTAGTTGGAATCAGACTAGATCTTGTTGATCTCTTAGAATTTACTGCTTGTTTGTATTTGGCCATAACCGGGAAGGCCTTACAGCCTGATATATTGCATGTAATCAGTGAATTTATGAATAAATATTTTAGTTCACTTTCAGATCTAGTGTTATTATTGTGTAATTATGATGTTTTGTGGTTGGCTACAAGTTTGGACAGTCCTTAATTGGACCCTTCATACTTGACTGCATCACACTGATCTAGTGATAATATATTGTGACAAAACAAGTGCTATAAATATTTCCAAGAATCCAGTGATGCATGCAAAGAAAAAGAACATATCTATTAAGTATCACTACTTGAGGGAACAAGTACAAGAAAAGAAAGTAAAACTAGAGTTTGTGAAATCTAAAGAACAACTTGCAGATATATTTACCAAACCCTTACTGAAGGATACATTTGAGTACTTGAGGACTAGACTAGGGGTCCATCCCCTGTCTATCAGTCACTAAGGTGATCAGAAGGTTTCATCAACCTATACTTTATCATAAAATCACATGATGTTGATGCATATTGTTCACACTTTAGGCTTCCTAAACATTTGGAAGTTGGAACAAGAAAACATTGTATATTGGTACATGAAGGTACTTGATTTGAACCGAACAACAAAGACAATATTTTGGCTACTACAAAGCTATGTACTCTTTTTTGGCATTGTTGTCAAAGGGAGCGAAAGAACAATGAAATAGCAATCTAGTGGGAGAGAAGAAATAGAGAAGCAAAAGATCAAATCCATAGGGAGAGTCTGTTTGAAATGTTGAAATGCTATGTAGTGATTAAACATATAAAATGTACAAGCTAGGGAGAGCTTACCGAGCTATAGCATTTACCTATAAAGTTGTAGTAAAGATGTTTGGTATATTCTATGGCATATTTCATATTTGTGTTGCCATCAATGCCAAAGGGAGAGATTGATAATCTACAACTGATTGAATATCTTGATGAACTGAATGGAAAAGTATAAGACTGTGATTAGAGATCACCGAGCTACTAAAGTGATATGTAAGGCAATTAAATCAGTCAATGTATTGTCATTGATGTCAACTAGTTTTGATTGTACTTATCATGATAGTTACAAACATGTGAAGAAGAAAATGATAAAGGAATGATAAAGGAATGAGATATCTACATGAAGATGAGATGGATATGGAAGATATGGCTATTAAGGTATACATTGGGTAACTTATTGATGAGTCTATGGCATCATATTGTTGACTTGATTGTATTATATGAATTTTTTATGTATTTAAGATCAGAACTGAACAAGTTTATGCGGTTCATAATTCAATATTTTAGTATACACTGAGCTAGTGTTATGTATACCAAGTAATAGTAATAACCAAGTTAGTTATCATCGACACATTTTGTATTAACCGAGTGAGAGAAACAAATAAATTTTATATCAGCCGACTGAATTGATGAGCTAGATGATTGCTTATGATTCCAAGGTAAAAGATAAATTTTGTTATGATGATCTAACACCTGACAAAATTCAAGATTGATAGAATGGAGAAGGATGAAATGTGTTATAGATACATCTGTCGAGGAAGCTTGAAGCGGAAAAAGGAACGATGGAGATTAAGAGGAAAAATCTAACGAATGATATGAAAATGGTTAATGAAGGCTATTTAAAGAGACATGAGATTCATTATTGATTCTAGAGATTATTAACACTATAGGACAATTCATGTGAAAGGACTATTTTCATGCACCACCAATCAAACTGGTTACAGACATAACTGAGCTGACCTGCAGGCATCGCCAAGTGTCTGAGTATTATTCACTGAGTTGAATATGTTGGAGGATATGTGTGATCAGAGAAAACATAACCTATTTAGAACAAGTGTATACATTCAAATATTATCCTAACAACATATTCCTAGAATATAGTAAAAGCAATTTGCAAAGACACTTTAGATAGAGCTCAACGCGAGCACCATGTCACCGTTCTATTTTCTCTCAATTTAGGGATGTGGGTGTGCTCTCAAAACACTTGGAGCATGTCCCTAATGTAGATTATGAAGGTTTAGGATCAAATAGGGATAATGAGAACCCCATAGTGGCACAAAATTAGGTATAGAACACTTGATTTTCCCCTAGAGCCTCAAGGAGCCTAATGAAGCTGAAATGCAGATTAAGATAAGAATGATTATGCTAAGGTTGATTTTAAACCAAGTGAAGTGTGATGTGATGAAATAATATGAAAAAAAATGAAATAAACCATGTTATTCCATTAATGCTAAGCTGAGTGTGAGTTAGAAAGCTTAGAAATGAACTAAATCTAACAATTAGGAAGTAAGATAAGATGATCTAGATACAAATGAGAATGATAAAAATGCATGAATGATATGAACTAAGCTAATAATTTTCTCTTGGAAGGAGGAGTATTTATAGGATTTTCCTAATGGCTTGGGTTAGGAAGGAGAGTTAGGCTCAAAGTTAGGGTTTGGGGTAGAGTCTAGGGTATGGTTAGGGGTAAGGTTAGATGGATGAGGGTTAAGGGTTACTCACACATGTGTGAGAAACACTAGGGAAGTTTTCCTAGGGAACCAAGGTGAAAGATAGGATATGGGTCTCATTATGAGGTTGCAAGAAGCCTTAATGAGGGTTTAAGAGGCTATTAATGAGTCTGTAAGGCTATTTAATGAGGGGGGTTTGACCAAAAGTGAAAGGATGAGGGTTAAGACTAAGAAGGTTAGGAATCACCTTCTAATCAAGTTTAGGAAGGGTTTAGGAAAGGTTAGAAGGGTTTAGGGTTTTCTAGAAGATTCTATGGTTTTAGGCTTTAAATAAATATTTAATTTATTTAAGGTTGGTGACATTATTTATCAAATAATGATTCAATAAATAGGGGGGAAAACATTTAAATTTGATTTAAATGCTTTTGGATAGGGTTTCTTAATTAAATATCTTTAATTAAAATAGGAGAGGATAATGACATAAAAACTAATTAATTAATTAAATAATTAATTAATTGATAAATGATGATGTCATCAGGGGTTTTTGCAAAATAAAATATTTTTATTTGGCAAAGGCATTTTAGGTGTCTATATTTTTCCCCTCTTTGATGTGATGTTGCAAGTGGCCTGGCATCAAAGATGAGAAAATAAGATGCCCTAGGCTAGAATTAGAAGAATAAGGGGTTGTGCCACCTTGAGAAAATAATGCAAAGAGGAAATGTGGAATTTTCTCAAAAAGAACACAGAAGGGAAAGGAAAGGAAGGGGGGATAAACAAACATCCTTCCAAGAGAAAAGATGTGTGAATGTAATATGATGTGAGATGCGGGATGAAGCTATATGAAGAATGCAAGATTAATTTATATGATGTTGGATGGGGGATATGGGGAACTCCTTGTGTTGGATTTTTTTTTGAGATCACAGCCTAGTTTGATATAGCAATGCTAGAGACCTACCAAGGTTACTGGGAACACAAGGCCTTGTCACCAGTGTTGCATAGGACTGACACAAAAAAAAACATGCAAAGGGTTGCCCCAACATCACACATGAAATCTAAAGGAGGCATGGTGGAAATGATGCTGGAGAAACCACAATCACACGACTGACTCACAGGAAGAAGCAAAAGATCAAAAGACCTTTCCCAAGATTTTCCTCATTCGTAGCACACCATGATATAAATGATAATGGAAACTTTGAGGAGAGGAAAAATGAGAAGCCATAAAAGATAAACAAGATCCAAAGGAGAAAATCCAAGATCAAAATGATGACTCCAAAAGACATCCTTTTCCAAGGAGAGATATTGATGGTTGATTGAAGGGGGGAGATTAGGTTTAAACATGGCAAAGGATACATTACCATGGACCCAGTTTGATTTCTTAGGTTATAAAATATAGAAGGATACATCTATGTGGAACTGGTTTGATGAGGAGAATGTTGTGTTTCTGATTGGAAAATGATGAATCAAGGATAATCGTTGAGATCAAGGATAGTCAAAAAAAGATGTTTTTGAAGTACAAGGGTGGGTGGGACAAGTTATCTAATCAAATTTTGTTGCATGACTGATGAGGATATGTAAAACAAGATGCAACAATATGTACAAGAGAGATCAAAAGATAAGAAAAGATCTAAAGGAACTGTTGAAATAACAAGTATCTTGACGCAGGGTAGATCTGGATAATCTAATAATGGATAGTCCAAGTCTACACCAGCAATAACAACAACCATAGTAGAATAAAACAATATAGTGTTTCAAATAGAATTTCATTCAACATGCCCCACTGTAAGGCCTTCTGAGTTAGGGCCAAATATAATCACTTACAAAATTATTTATGTAATCTCCTAGCTAGTCCAACTCTGAAACACATTAGAAACTAATGGAAATGCTAAGGAAGATCTAAACTTCAACTTGCAAGCCACCAAGAAATCTCCTTGTCTCCAAGCATGCAACCACTAGCTCTATTATTACAATTATCAGACAATCAATCTGATCTTTAAGATCTCGCATGATCCAATTTTTATCCTTGTCCTTCACTGACTCTGACCCCCATAAACATCTACCCAAACACTCCTTAAATACATTTCCTCAACCCCAAGTTGACTGGAAGAAACAATTAACTCATAAGCCAAGTCAGTTTCTACTACAAACAAATATTAAATGCAACAACAGTCGGCTCTCAAATATCCTTACAAATAATTAATTCTCCATGTCGGCCTCTAGATCCACATAGGAGAATACTACACAAGCTACCAACATTAAATACACCAAGTCGGCCAACCAAAACTCCAAGAACTCCAGTTGGTAAACCAAAACTACCCAACACTAGTAAAACAACCGAGCACACAAGAATCACCAAGAAAGTACATCGATCGAGAACCACAAGCATCATCAAGTACATGTTCCACTAAGCACTAGAGGTTTTATCAAGTTCCTTCAGCGACTGAGCCCCTTCAATGATCAAGACCATTGGTCAAAGCTACAACTGAGAAACATAGAATTACTTCAGCACACCACAATGTAGATTTGATGAATACCCAAGAATGCCACTACATCAAACACCCCAGGTTCAAAAAGATGTTCTCATAGGCTAGAAGAACATCTTCTGGGATTCAACACATAAATCTTGAACTGGTTCTTCACATACAAGTCCTTCAAGTCCTCATCTTGCATACTCTTCCACTTCTACTTCCTCTTTCTTTTCAAGTCTTTTCTTGATAACACACATGTTTGTTCTCCATACTGATCAATCCATTCATAATTCTTTAAGTCATCTCAGCTACCAAAGCTCAGGTTTCTCCTATCGAGTGTTGTATCTAGCAAAGGCATTAGGGAAAACTTCCTTTCATTCTTCTCAATAATAAATACATTCTTGACATAGTCATGCATAGCTCTGCAATCATGCTACCAAGGTCTATCGAGAAATAAGTGACAACTTTTCATCTCCATAATATCACACAACACTTGATCCTTACACTGGCCAATCTGAAAATCAACAAGACATTGCTCCCTCACTTCTAGATCATGAACATCTTGTAACTAGCCAATCCTATAAGGATAAGGATGTCTCACTCTCTTCAAACCAAGTTTCTAAACCATCTCCTTGGCTACAAGGTTATCAGTACTACCATTTTCCATAATCACATCATAAAGTTTACCTCCTGACTTGCACCGATTTCTAAACAAATTAATCCTCTGACAAGGTTCCACCTTTGCACTGAGCAATGTTCTTTGAACCAGCAAGCTATCATATTTAGGCTCATTTAGAATGTTGTCATTCCCCACAACATTCCTTTGATCACCAAACTTCTTTTTTGTACACTCAAAAGATATATGTCCTTCTTCACCACAATTATAACAAGTACCCATAAAGATAACCCTACCTGTCTTATTTTTTAGCTCCATAGGTTTCGGTTCATCTTCAATAGTTGGTTTATCCTTCATCAAGTGATCAATATTTTCCTTCCCTCAGGAATTACCATGTTGTCTCCTCTTCAACTTATCTTCTTCCTTCAGAGCATACTGATAAGCATCCTTAATCGAATCAATCTTCAGCATACCAAGCTCATTGTGAATATTGAATCTCAAACCATTCACATACTGAGCTACCTTTTCTTTACCAATTTCTCTATGTCCAAACCGAATAGCCAACTTATATAACTCCTCAGTATAATCCTCCACAGTCAAATATTTTATCTTCAGATTCTACAACTTCTTTAAAAAGTCAAGCTTATAGTCGGCGGGTATAAACTTAGCTTTCAAATTAGTCACCATCAACCTGCACTGATTGATCTTCATTTCACCTTCATCTTCTCTATCTTGTTGCAATTCTTTCTAGCAAAGAGTAGCATGTCCTTTCAACTTAGTCTATTCCAATCTTACTCTAAGAGGATCTTCAATTTCTTCAAGCTCAAATAAATCTTCTAATTCACCAATCAAATCAATCAAATCCTCAGGTCTCAAAGTACAAGAGAAAGTAGAAACTTTCATTCAGTAACTAGTACTTAACCATGCTCCAGATCTATGCAACCAACCAGTTCTTTCTTCACTAGATCTATCCCTCTAGTCATCTCTACTAGATCCAGTAGCTTCAAAGTCTTGAGTAGCTTCCTCATAACCATCTTCCATACCAAGATTCCTTGTCATACCAACAATAGCTCTCATGACCTTAGAGATCATGTCATTGTTCATCAGTTCCATATCAAATCTGAAATTAACTTTAACCTTCTCTGTAATCTTTGATTCCATAGCATCACAGAGGTTTGTAATCACCTAGGGTCTAATCTTCTCAAAGGCATCCTTCAAGATCTTCAAAAACCCAAGGCAATAAATCACCAACCAAGGTCCTGGTGCAAACTGCCTCAACTTGGAGATCAGTTTATACACTCAAGAAATTCATGCTCTGATACCACCTGATGTAGGGTAGATCTGGATAATCCAATAATAGACAGTCCAAGTCTACACCAGCAATAACAACAACCACCATAGTGGAATACAACAATATAATGTTTCAAATAGAATTTCATTCAACATGCCCAGTTGTAAAGCCTTCCATGTTAGGGCCAAATACAATCACTTAGAAAAGTATTTTTGTAATCTCCTAGCTAGTCCATCTCTAAAACACATCAGAAACTAATGGAAACACTATGGTAGATCTAAACTTGAGCTTGCAAGCCACCAAGAAATCTCCTTGTCTCCAAGCATGCAACCACTAGCTTTGCTATTACAATTATCAGACAATCAATCTGATCTTTAAGATCTTGCAAGATCTAATTTCTATATTTGTCCTTCACTGACTCTAGCCCCCCTAAACATCTACCCAAACACTCCTTAAATACATTTCCTCAACCACAAGTTGGCTGGAAGAAACAATTAACTCCTAAGCCAAGTCGGCTTCTACTACAAACAAATATTAAATGTAACAACAGTTGGCTCTCAAATATCCTTACAAACAATTAATTCCCCATGTCAGCCTCTAGATCCACATAGGAGAATACAACATAAGCTACCAATATTAAATACAACAAGTCATCCAACCAAAACTCTAAGAACTCCAGTCGGTAAACCAGAACTATTGAGCACCACTAAAACAACTGAGCACGCCAGACATCACCAAGCACCACCAACATCATCGAGTACATGTTCCACCAAGTGCCAAAGGTTTTATCAAGTTCCTTTAGAAACCAAGACCCTTTAATGACCAAGACCATTGGTCAAAGCTGCAATCGAGCAATACAAAATCACTTCAACATACCACCATGTAGATTTGTTGAATACCTAAGAATGCCATTGCATCATATCTCACAAAACCTTTTTCCATAGGTAGGATGATGGAGGATTACTAAGTGTTGGAGATGAGTTGTTTTTTCTTGATGTAGGATCAGATAGGATAGGATTGGATTTGTCAAGCTAAGATAGACTATTGATCTTCGGAAGATGGGATTCTTGCCAAGGTCAACCAATCTCTTGCTCGAGATGATGAGGCCTACAAAGACAAGTATAGGATTCCCTAGACAATTCTTATTCAAAGGGTAGTGTTGGGATGATTCTAATTTGGGATAAGGATTGAGAAACTCAAAGGATATGACATGAAGTGTATGGTTAGATAACTAGATAAGGATTCCTATGCCAAGAGATAGGTAAGGCACTCAAACCTCAAAAAGGACCAAGGGATGATTGTTGAAGTGCTGAGCTAGATAGGTCACGATGACCCAAGGGATAACTAATGTAGAGGATGAGACCTAAATATAGATATGTACAAATGAGCTTAGGTGGAGACATGACTAATGCAAGGGTACAAGACTCAGGATAGGATATACAATAGATCTAGGGATGAAGTTGAAGCTCCAAAGATATGCAAGATGATGTCCCAGTTAGGCTAGAGAGCCAAGATGGAATGATGATGGCTAGGATAATGATGGATGATGTGTCCTCTAATGACATGGATTTGTGAAGGATGCATCCCAATGATGATGATTGGTTTGAGATCAAGGCTTTCTATAAGACTAAGAGTAAGACTAAGGATGTGATTGGATGATTTGATTGGATGGTGGATGTTGGTTAGCTAGAGGATATGGAGAGGAATATTAGATGTTGGAAGATTTCTAGGAATGATTGGATATGGATGGGATGGCATTGGATTTCATGGGGGTAGCCTATATCTAGATACCAATGACAAGGGAAGATACCAGGTGATGGAAAGATGGAGGAAATGCTAAGGATTGGGATTGAAGAACCACTTTGGAGTGCTAATAGAGGATTTGGATAGGAGAATGCTAGAAGATTCTTTGGATAGAGGAAATGTTGGGAGATGGTTTGGATAGAAGAAATATTAGGAGATGCTTTGGATAGAGGATTTCTAAGGATTGCTGATAGAGGAAATGTTGGGAATTATAGATATAAGAAACTATTGAGGGATTGGGATGGAGGAATGTTGAGGATTTGCAAGATAGGTGATTGCTAAGGATTTGGATAGAGGAATGTTGAAGGATTGGATGGAGGAATGCTTAGGATTTGGGTAGAGGATTTTCTAAGAGATGGGGATAGAGGATATGCTAGGATTTGTTGTTGGAGGAATTGTTGGGAGATTTCAGATAGAGGAAATGTTGGGAGATGGAAGACAAGGATTTGGGAGATGGAAGATTTTGATTTGGATAGGTCTCCAAGGAATATATCACCAAGGAACAAGATGCCCCCACTTAAGATAGTTTATGAATTCATAGGCATTAGGAAGATGGGAAAGGTAGATGGAAGCTAGGAAGAATGGATGAATAGATGATAGGTAGCTAGAAGATGTGATAGGAAGATGGATGCATGAAAGTTCCCAAAAGCATGTATACCTAGTGGTCTCTATTTTTTTATCAAGATCCAAAGGAGGATGGAGGAAGCGAGAGATAAATAGGATGGAGGAGATGTTGGATAAGATGTGATAGAAGGGAATTGCCCCCAATTATAGAGAGGAACTAGGGGATTAATCATGACACCTGTTTGCCAGGTTTTCACCATGGTATTTGTCAAGAGTGCTTGAATTACCAAGTTTTCACCATTGGACAAATTTTATTTTTCTTTTTTGATATTTTTCTTGATTTTTCCAATTTTTATGGATTTTATGATTTGTTGCTGATCTTTCACTGATTTTATGATTTGTTACTAACTTGTTGCTAATATTTTGTTGACTCACTGTTGACCTTCTGATTTGTCTGGATGTTGGTATAGCTTTGTTAGGATGGAGGAATTATACAAATGCATTAATGGGATGGGGTAGATGGGAGATATGGTGGTAGAAAGTGTTTGGATGGAAAGATGGAAAGTGATCATGATAGGGAGATGTTGTCAAGACCAACATTGACACATGTTGTGAGGAAGGTGGATGAAGTGGATGGGATTTGGAAGATATATCTGGATATGACAAAGGATTTGTGCTAGGAGATCTCAGGACATAGGGACCCAAAATGGATTTGGAAGATAGAGGAGGAGAATGAGTAGCTGGTGGATTAGCAACCTTGGATGCCATTGAGGATGTTTCTTTTAGATGCATTGCATCTTTTTGCTTTCGGATCCACATAGTTTTTTCATTTTCTTTGGTGGGCCTTTGTGGCCATTGAGATGCATTGGATTTTTATTTTGCTTTGATGGGCCTTTGTAGCCATTGCCTTTGATTTTTTTTTTCTTTGCAAATTTTTTGATTGGAATTTTTTTTCTTGATCATGTCTCTTAGGGTGGACATGGAAATCTTTGGATCTTTTTGGATATTTCCCTTGATGCATCTTTGATATAGCATCCAAATTGTGAGGAGCATTGGAAATAATTTGCAAATGTGTTTGGGATGAGGGAGATATAGATGGAGAGATGAAAGAAGATTGGTAGATGGGAGATGTGGGAATGTGCATTTATTGATCCTGACTAGGAATGTTTGGATTTTGGATGAAGGATTGAATAGGATAAGATAGGGGATGATATTTTTGGATGTAAGGCCCCAAAATGGATTTGGTATGTAGAGGATATGTGCTAGTATATTTTGGGATATAGGGACCCAAAAGGGATTTGGAGGATGAAGGAGGAATATGATAGGTTGTTCTAGTTTGCAATGATGGAGGAGGAAGAATAGAGTTGTATGCTTTGGAGAGATGATTGGAAAATGCAATGGTGTTTTTGGAAGGATGCTTGAATATGGCTTTAGTTGTACCAACATTTTTGGAGTAAGTGCCTTCTTTGGATGTATAACCAATACCACATGAGCACTTATGTTTCTTGTTTTTAATGGTTTATAGATTTCCTTTTTCATGGACGCCTAGGCCTTTGCCTTGATAATTCCATTTCTTGAGCATTTTATCCAAATAAAGATATTTTTGACTTGGGGAATAAGATAAATATCCAATTTTAGGTGTTGCAGTTGAAGATATGAATCTAATTTCTTCTACTTTGAGTGGGCTTTCCTTGACAAATGTAAGTGGACCAAGGGAATAGAGTGATGGAAGTGGGATAGTTTGGATTGGAGGATCATCAAGTGGAGAGGATGGGATGATAGGATCTTGACTGGGATTGGAGGATGGTGATGGATCTTGAGATGGAGAATTTAGGCTAGTAGGATCTTGAATTGGAGCAATTTGTACAATAGGATCTTGGATTGGAGGATTTGGAACAATAGGATCTTGGATTGGGGGTGATGTAAGAAATGGTTTATGCAATAGAAGAAGTCAAGGGATAGGATCTTGATTTGAGTCACTAGATACTTCAATATTCTTTTGGACAAGATCATGACTTGATAGGATTGGTGTGGATAGAGTGATGTGGTATTTATGGATGGACTCTTCAAATGGAGTGGGTGGAAGGATGGGAGATTCCACAATTGTGATAGCAGGAAGAAGGGTGAGCTCTTGAAGCTCCTTGGATGAAAGGATGGGAGTTTTTGTAATTGTGATGGCTAGAAGAAGGGTGAACTCTTTAGATGATATAGATGAAAGGATGGGAGATTCTGCAATTGTGATGGCAGGAAGAATGGTGAACTCTTTAGAATGTATGGATGAAAGGATGGGAGATTCTACAATTGTGATGGCAGGAAGAAGGGTGAAATCTTCAGATGATATGGATGAATGGATGGAAGATTCTACAATTGTGATGGATGAAAGAAGGGTGAACTTATGAGGCTCATCAAATATGTTTTGGATAATGCTAGCAGAAGGAGATGTTGGTGGAGATTGGATGAAGTCAATATATGGAAATAACTCAATGATGCTAGGAGATGGAAGAGGATCAATAAGTGGGCTATATGGAAGAAGGATAATAGATGTGGGAGGTTGATGGGGCTCATCAATGATGACTTCACTTTTGAAATGGCATGACTCTTCAGCTTTAGTAGTGGGATTTGTTGTTGGCTTCCTTGTGAAAATCCTTGGAGACTTTCATGATGGAGGTTGGGGTGAAGGATTTGAATATGAAATTGAGCAAGATAATGGAAACTTCTTACTTCTATCCCTATGGTTTGTGTAGACCAATTTGTGATTGTTTCCACCTTGCTTGGGTCCATTTTTAGTTGACCTTTGAATACCATAAAGCCCAAATAAAATAAATCTTGCTTGAGGAACTCACATTTCTCTAGGTTCATTGCCAATTGCTCCTCATGAAGTCTCTTGAGTACAATATCCAAGTGTGTCAAGTGCTCCTCCTTTGTCTTGCTAAAGATAAGTATATCATCAAGATATACCACCACAAATCTTCCTATGTGGTCCTTTAGCACTTCATTCATCAACCTCATGAATGTGCTAGGGGCATTAGTAAGCCCAAATGGCATTACAATCCACTCATATATCCCTTCATTATTTTTAAAGGTTGTCTTCCACTCATCTCCATCCTTGATCCTAATTTGATGGTACCCAATCTTAAGATCCAACTTGGTGAAGTATTGTGCTCCTCCCAAACAATCCATCAAATCCTCAATCCTAGGTATGGGGAGCCTATACCTAATTTTTATCTAGTTAATGGCCCTTGAATCAGTACAAAGCCTCCATTTTCCACCTTTATTAGATGCTAAGACCACTGGTACTACACATGGGCTGATGCTCTTCTTAATGTTCCCTTGATCAAGCAACTCTTGGAATTTCCTAGCTACCTCTTGGTTCTGCTCTAGTGTAAGCTTATATGTTGCCTTATTTGGCAATGAGGCTCCTGGTATGAATTCAATTTGATGATTTATGGACCTATTAGGTGGTAGGGTTTCTAGTGTTCCATCACTCACAATGTCATTGTATTTTCAAATTATCTCTTGGATCTCCTTTTTTAGTCGTACTAGAGTGGACTTCTCTACTTCCTTTGGCTTTAATATTATGGTGTATCCTTCACTATCATTTTCTTGGAGTGCATGTAAAATATCCTTCCCACTACTCAACAATACACTAGGATTCTTGGACTTCTCCCCTTCTTCCTCTAGCAGATATTAGAGTTTGAAAGTTTTTCCATCCTTCTTGAAGGTGACAATGTTATCCTTGCTATTGTAAATGGCTTCTCTGTCAAACTGCCATAGCCTTCCTAGAAATACATGACATGCATCCATAGGTATCACATCACACAATAACTTATCTTTGTATCCCCCAATAGAAAACTCAATCCATGCTTGCTCATTGACTAGAACACTTTGCCCTTTGTTTAGCCATGTCAATTTATAAGGATTGGCGTGAGGTACCTTGGGAAGATTTAGTTTCATCACTACCTCTTCTACTATGATGTTGTTTGTAGAGCTAGAGTCAACAATCACCTTACACACCTTTCCCATGACCTTACATTTCACTCTAAAGAGTGCTCTTCTCTGCATTGGTTCTTCCTTTGCTGGTTTCCTAATGAGAACCCTCCTAAACATTAGATTCTCACCCATTTTTTATTCAATGTGGCTAACCTCTATTAAATTGACACTTGAAGTGTCTTCTTGAGTGTATGCCACTATCTTCTATGTATTGTAAGAAGATTCCTTATCTGGGAACCTATAAGCTAGATGTCCCATTTCTCCACAATAGTAGCATTTCATGCTATCAAAATATGAACTGATCTTGCCTACACTTGTACCTCTATTGGAGCTTCCTTGGTTTCCTCTACCTCTATCAAAAATTCCTCTAGAAGATGACTCCCCACCATGTTTTGCTAGCTTGGGTTCTGCCTAACTTCTATGTTCAGTCCCTCTACCTTGATATCTTCCTCTATGTCCTCTTTGATCCCTTCCTCTACCTCTACTCTTGGAGGTTTGATCTTGTTTCCTTCTGCTCATGTCTTCAATATTGATAGCCAATTGGTAACATTGGTGCACTATCTTAGGACTAAGAAGAGTCATCTCCTCTTGAATGCTCCACTTCAAGCCATTCAAATACCTAGATACTTTAATGCTATCATCTTCTGCTACATTGGACCTCATGTAAAGTTTTTGAAATTCCTATGTATAGGAACTCACATCAAGTTCCTTTTGTCTCAAACTTTGTCTCTTTTTATGTAGTTGAATCTCATAATCATATGGCATAGAGGCTTATCTTATTTTACTCACCATGCCCTTCCAAGAAGAGATTAGATTCTTGCCCTCCTTTTCTCTCTCAATTTGAATAAACTTCCACCATGTTAAGGTAGAGCCTCTAAGCCTAGATTTTGCCACTCTTACCTTTTGTGCCTCACTAATCCCATCACACTCAGAGATTTTCCATGCCCTCTATCTAGTACATGACTAGATCTACCTCCATATTACCACTGAATAATGGTATTCCTTCTAAAGCTTTCCAATTCATGGCTTTCAATGCTTTTAAGAGTGGTTCTTCAAGAAATATGGGGTCTGGCTCTAGATTTTTGTCCTCCATAGGGATCTCCTTCTCCTTTTCCTATCTCCAATCTAGTTTGTCACTAACTTCCTCAGTCTTCAATTGTACTTCACCCAATGCTTGTTCCAATTGGGCTATCTTTTCCCTTAACATCCTAGTGTCTAGTTCTTGGTCCTCAACTTTCTTGGCTAACTCCACATTGCTCACCATGATTGAACACCCACTAGATTCACACTTTGACATGCACTATGCAATCCCAAAAACTTTTGGGGCTCTGATACCAATTTCATAGGGAGGTTGGGAAGACCTAGTCCCAAGCCCTTTCTTAGGTTCACCTAGTGACCCTTAGGTGTACTCATTAACACCACTAACCTATAGGATGCCCATAATGGCTCAATCCCCTAGTCCTACACCCCAACCAAGCTACCAACACTAATCAACCAAGACAATCCAACATTCTTGGTGCTTAACACTTCTACACACATAATGACCCTTAAGCTAGGATAAGGGTTTGACACCTCCAAATGAGCTTTGTAACTTGCAGAGGTTAGGAGGTCTTATAAAGTGTCTCAAATGATGTTATTAGACATGTTTCAACCTTTACTTCATCAATCCTTCTTATCGATCTCATACTTCCTTTGTAATCTAGGGCTACAAGGAAGAGCCCCAATTAGGCCTCCTCTCTGAGAAAATAGGGCTTTTCACCTATTTGTCTCCAAATGACCCTAAAAAAAAATTATGGATTCTCACAATGTGAGGTTTTAGGTTCCTCCCAGTCCGTACAAATCCCTAGCCAAAAATAGGTGTTTTTGGTAGGTTTTAGGGCCTTCTCTGATTGCATGAAGTGCCTCCTACCTTTGGGTGATCATATGGATTGATCACACCTTCTCCTTGCATATAGATCTTGGAAATGAACATATCCAAGACCTCCAACCCTTAAGTCTCAGTTTCCATTTCACCTTTGCAACTTATTTCTCCTCTTTGTTCAGTCCTTCCTAGCTGGTCTCACCATGGCTCACCTAGGGCTTGACTGTGAAAACTCATTTTATGCACTTTAGGGATCCTCCTTCTACATATGATACACACATGGAGTCTACTCACTATCCCCAAAAGGCCATACAGATTGAACAGTGGGATAGTGAGTTAGACCCTCATGTCTTCAGCCCTCCTAGTAGAAACCAGTGAGCAGAGACTTTGGAGGAATTAAAAAAAACAAGGAAATGAAAGGTAAATCCTAATATACATGTAGAATATCAATATAGATCCACACACTAACATCTAACATGTATGATGAGTCCAAATCTAGTTCATCATTACATCCATTAATTCATTGATAGCTGAAATACAATCAAAAGCCAAAACTATCCATAGTTCCAAAATTGATCCTCCGCACAGTACTCCTTCCAACCTTGGGATTTGAGCCAAACTTAACGTATATAGCCTTAGGTTAGGCTTAGGATATCTTTAGATCACTTAAAAGATGATTAAGACCTTAAGGCTATTTTTTACCGAGCAACTTTTGAAAGTTGCAAAAGTTTCTAAGCAACTTTTGCAACAAATGTGACAACTTTTTCAATCTTGCTTCCTAGTGGATTTGGGAAACTTCCATGGATTCTAAGACCACACCTAGACTCCAAAAATCATTCCACATCCTCAAAACCTCATGACATCACTCTAAAATCACTTTACTTCATTGCTAAGAGAACAGCTAAAAGACTATAGCCTTCTACCTAGAACCTAAGGACCTAGAAGGACCTCAAACCCCTAGTGAATTCCAAGACTTGGTCAACATGACCTTAGGGAAATACTTACATGCCAAAAGGCTTACAATCCAAACTAAAATAAAGGTTCTCTTGCACCAACCAAGATGACTCTTCTAACCTAGGAGAGGAGGAAAGGAGGACAAGACTAGATGCAAGATGACCGAAAGACCATGATTAGGAGACTAGGATGACAAGATTCTTAAAGCTTGGATGACTTCGGGTTTTTGGAGGATTTTGACTGACATGGAAAAAGGATTTTTGTGTAGAATTATTTTCTTGTGTATTTTCAATAGATGTTTTGCACTAATTCTGGAACTTCAAAAACACATCAAGCGTGAACCACCTAAAAGATAGGCTAGTATCAAAATATTTTCCCACGGCTTGATATCCCAAGAAGGAATACATATGGTTAGTAATCTTAAGGTGATCTGGGAAACCACTTGGATCAATCCTTCCATAAATATTTTTATACCTTCAGCAGTAGATCAGGAAGCCTCTGATTTATCAAGTGTTTAGTTTGATCTATGGTGTCCTCCCAATCGGTTTGTATGCACGTGACTCACTTAAGAGCCTAGTTTACCATGCCAAAATAGTAGGGATATTCACCTACCTTAGGCAACCATCAACACGCATCACCCAAGCTTGAGGGGATGAAGTGAGAGTTTGATCAACTCTTTATTTATATACCAGATGGGGAAGTACCAGTTTGAAGTCATTCTCCAAATAGGAAGCATTTTTCTATCTGGACAAGCTTCTCTAAGAGTAAAACAAGTGAACTCATCCAAGTCCAACTTTTTTTACGTTATTTAATTAACAAAGATTTTGTAGAATTGAAACTCCTAAAAAGCACACCAAGAAGATTTATTTTCCCAAATTGATTAAATGAATTGAAATGAAAGCTTGCAAAAACATGTGTTTATGATTTTTATTTGTTCATTTCTCTGAAGACAAGAAAGGTTTTGAAAATATATTGCAATCTTTTACCCTTTGCATTCAAGATTGAGTTTTTCTTTCTAGGATCCTGATTTGAACTTCGAAATGAAATAAAAAATGCTTTGTTCTTCAAATTTAGGACATTCAAGATTGTGTTTTCTATGGAATCAAAGAAAATGACTCTTTTGATTTGGACTTTGGTTCATTTCTTTAGATTCATTCAAGACTTTGTGATCTAGAATTCAGTTGTACACCCAAAAAGAAGTGTTCCTAGAGTGATTTATGCATGAAACTTTTGAAAGAATCCAATATTTTTGCAAAAAGAATTTTGTTTTAACCAATAAAAATGCATTAGGATTTATTTAGGAAATCTTAGGATAGTTTAGAATTTCTTAGGAACTGATTAGGAAGGAGATGCGGTTTTGTTCCTAGATTGCACGAAACTTGGAAAATGCTTAAGATATGACAAAAGAAGTTCACTTTAACTAAGAATAATGTACCAAGATTGATTTAGGAACACTTAGAATGAACTATAATTGATTAGGAACCAAATAGGAATGAAATGCAGATTTCGAGTCCCTTTTAAACACCCAAAAATTGAAGTGTTCCTAGTTTGCATTAAAGAACCCTAAAACTTTCGATTTGAATGCATGAAGTTATTTTTAGACAAAAGAAAGACATTAGAGGTGTGTTTAATTGATTTAGAATTGATTAGGATTATATTTGATTTGTTTAGGAAAGATGCATGAAATTGTTGATTTCTAGGCATTCAAGAGTGGATTAGAGTTCATTTTAAGCCCAAAAATGAAGTGTTTTATGTTCCTAAACATGAAATATGGTTGATTAGACTTAAGGCCTTAGTTATTTAGTGATTTCCTTTCCTCAAATGATTTCTTTCAAAACATGGGGTTAAAAATTAAAAATTTACAGTCAAGAGGCACCAAGAGGCCCCAAAGAACCCTAAAAACCAACTAAACCCATGCTTAAGGCCTGACACATGCCCCCTATTTCCCATACAAGTAAATATGGTAGATTATTTTAGGAATTTCACTTGTAAAATTCAGGATGAGGGCTCATACGAATCACAATGACTCTTGGTATGAGTAAGCAGGGCCAGTAGACTTAAAATAGGCCTAAATTACATGCAGAGGTCCCATACAAGTATTTGGAACCTATGGTACAATCCAAGGAGATTAATCATATGAGAAACTATGTCATAGAGTTTACCCATATCATAATCCACATAGAACAAGATGATTTTGGTCAAAACATGGGTTTTTAGCTCAAAAACCCCTTAAAAATGTAGTTTTGAAGGCTTGTGGTGTCCCACTGAACATGCCAAAATGTGATTAGAGAAACAATAACTTGTTTTGAAAAATAATAGACATTCAAACATTATCCTAACATCATATTCCTATCATATAGTAAAAGCAATTTGCAAAGACACTTCAGATAGAGCTCAACGGGAGCACCATGTCACCGTTCGATTTGCTCTCAATTTAGGGATGTGGGTGTGCTCTTGAAACACTTGGAGCATGTCCCTAATGAATATTAGGAAGGTTTAGGATCAAATAGGGACCATGAGAACCCCATAGTGGCACATAATTAGGTATAGAACACCTGATTTACCCCTAGAGCCTTAAGGAGCCTAATGAAGCTGAAATGCAGATTAAGCTAAGAATGATTATGCTAAGGTTGATTTTAAACCAAATGAAGTGTGATGTGATGAAATTCTATGAAAAAAAATGAAATAAACTATGTTAATCCATTAATTCTAATCTAAGATGTGAGTTAGAAAGCTTAGAAATTAACTAAATCTAACAATTAGGAATTAAGCTAAGATGATCTACATACAAATGAGCATGATAACAATGCATGAATGATATGAACTAAGATAATCATTTTCTCTTGGAAGGAGGAGTATTTATAGGATTTTCCTAAAGGCTTGGGTTAGGAAAGAGATTTAGGGTCAGAGTCAGGGTTTGGGGTAGAGTTTGGGGTATGGTTAAGGGTAAGGTTAGATGCGTGAGGGTTAAGGGTTGCTCACACATGTGTGAGAAATACTAGGGAAATGTTCCTAGGGAACCAAGGTGAAAGAGGGGACATGGGTCTCAGTATGAGGTTGTAAGAATCGTTAATGAGGGTGTAAGAGGCTATTAATGAGTCTGTAAGGCTCATTAATGAGGGAGGTTTGACCAAAAGTGAAAGGATGAGGGTTAAGACTAAGAATGTTAGGAATCACCTTCTAATCAGGTTTAGGAAGGGTTTAGGAAAAGTTATAAGGATTTAGGGTTCTCTAGAAGATTCTAGAGTTTTAGGCTTTAAATAAATATTTAATTTATTTAAGGTTTGTGATATTACTTATCAAATAATGATTCAATAAATAGGGGAAAATCATTAAATTTTGATTTAAATGCTTTCGGCTAGAGTTTCTTAATTAAATGTCTTTAATTAAAATAGGAGAGGATAATGGCATAAAAATTAATTAATTAATTAATGATGATGTCATCAGGGGTTTTTGCAAAATAAAATATTTTTATTTGGCAAAGGCATTTTAGTTGTCTACAATATGAAGGATTGAACTAAATATTGATCAGAGGAGGTATTTTGAGCTTAGCATAGATCTAAAAATCTGTAATCTAAGTTTTATTTGAACCAGATCACTATTGTATCAGTTTAACCATTATTACAGAAAAATATCTTAACCGAGTGGACTTAACAGTCTTTTTATATTTCAACATGACATTTAATGAATGTTGTTGGTTTTCTTGTTGACCCCATAGTGAATGCTGGTCAAGAGTTAAATGTTAGTGATAAATCCTTTAATTAGATCACACCTCACAGTGTGTGTTGTAACCTTTTCTGGGTTTGGCTCCAAACCGAGCTCACTTTAGAACAGTGAATTATTTTGGGTTACCGATCCCAGGTGGTTTTTCCCCTAACATGGTTTCCACATTAAAAATCTATGTGTTATGTGTATTTGATGTGATTGGATTTTTATTTTACTTTACACATTTCATATTTAGTCTGATCGGCAAACACAGTATTGAAATGACTTTCAATCGGTAGATGATAGCTTACCGAGTTGATTATTTATTTGAAAATTTTGAATATATAAATCTTGGAGAATTGGAACTATAGGATAACTGGAACTAACTAATTCACCTCCCCCTCTCAGTTATCTAACAATATTAACATTAATTAATACACATCCAACATGCCAATTTCCAACAATATGGATGCCAAATAAACCTTCCTTATTGATGCGGGAGCATCTCGGGTCCTTGGCAATCCTGTGTCACCAAAAACAATTTGGAGTTTGTCTATGTTGCTTGGTTCCTTCTTTGACTGAATTTTTCAATAGTTGGCCAGTTTCCTTTGGTTGCCGAGTGTGGTCAGATATCTCCTTGGTGGTTGGTTGTTTCACTGGCGCTTGAAGTTGCCTATCTGTTGCTCAGTTATCTTGCTCACCGATAGGCTTAATTTAGTTTTTGTGGTGGCCAGCTTGTGCATTTATATTGGATCATAGATTTAATGTTGGAATCCATCATTGACATGTGGTCCCAGATCTATCCATTCCTTCCATTGATTGTGGATCTGAAGGCCGACTCAATTCGGTAGACTCTTGTATAAATGTAGTTGTTTGGTTGTAGTTTAGAGGGAGTTTTTGGATAGGAGTTTTATAGAAGATAGAAGTAGAGATTTTGGAAAATCCTCGCATGTTTGAGGACTTTTTTAAATCATTGTAATATCTAGCCCTAACCAAGAAGGCCTTACAACCTGGCATGTATGGTTCTAGTTCATGAAAATATATGAAAGTTTTTGCATTCTCTCTCTCACTGTTGTGTTTTCTTTCTTTCGCATGTGTTGAGTAGGCTTGGATCATTAGGGTGCACCATTTTTTGGGCCCTCTTTCTCCTTGCCTTGCATCAGGTGGTATCAAAGCGAGGTGAGATCTTGATCTAGGTCTACAAATCTAGGTTTGTAGGTTCCTCTTGAAGCCCTAGTTGATTGTTGTGGTGTAGCAGATTGCAATCTGACCTATACTTGTAGAGGGTTGTCAAGATGGTTCGTGGTAGGCGAGATGCAAATCTAGGATTGGTAAATATGCTAAGGTAGATTGTTGCTAGGTTAGAAGTTGTTGAAATAGCCCAAAGAAGAGGCAGACATCTTGAAGATGTTAGTGATGATGAAGTTGAGGAAGAACAGGTGAATGCAGAACCTGCACCTATTATGGATCAAGGTGAAGAGATATTTTTGAAGGCTTTGACAAGTTTGAAGTCAACACCACATTTCAATCCTCCTGAGTATGGTGGAAAGCTAGATTCTGATGAATTGGTAGACTGGATCACCGAGATGGAAAAGTATTTTGAATATAAAAACATTTCTAAAGACAAGAAGGTGAAGATTGCAAGCACAAAGTTGAAAAGTCATGCATCCTTATGGTGGGAACAACTACAGTTGGATAGGAAGAGGAAAGGAAAAGACAAAATCAAGGTATGGAATAAAATGGTGAATAAGTTGAAAGGAATTTCTTACCTTGTGATTATCAGATTAACCTAGTTCAGCAAATGCAAAGTTTGAGATAGAAAGATAGCTCGGTAAAGGAATATGCTGAGGAATTCTATAGATTAGATATCATATCTAGACATGATGAAGATGATGTGGAAAGAATCAGTAGATACCTGAATGGTTTGAGAGTTTCCATCCAAGAGGAAATTAGTATGGTCAAGTTGGAGAACATTGAAGAGGCTTATCAATTTTCTTTGAAGGCCGAGGAGAAATTGAACAAGAGACATGAGAAAAGACAAAGAGGTCAAGGTGGTAGATTCCCTAGAGGAAGAGGTAGATCTAATGGTGAAAATGGTAGATTTGAACCAGAAAAGACAAATTTGGACAAAGGCAAGACTGAGTGGAAAGGTGAAATTTTATCTAGAGGTAGAGGTAGTAACTACTGAGGTGGTTATAGCAGAGGAATTTTTTGAGTAACTTGTTACAATTGTGGAGAAGAAGGACATAGATATTTTGAATGTACATAGGCTAGTAAGAAGGCTGGTAGCAGTAGAAATGCTTTGGTGCAAGAAGAGTCACCTAATGAACCTGAGAAAGAAAATAACTTGATGGTAAGGAGAGCACTGTGGAATGAAAGCAAGAAGGAAGATTTGGTAAGGAAAAGTTTGTTCAAGACTAGATGTAGATTTTTTGATAAATTTTGCAAGTTAATCATTGACAGCGGTAGCTCAGAGAATCTGGCATCTGAAGAGATAGTCAAAAAGTTGCAGTTGGAAAGGTTGGTACATCTAAAGCCCTATCAGATTTCATGGATCAAAGATGAGCATACACTCCTGGTAAGTGAACAATGTTATGTGAATTTGAAGATTGGAAAATACTATGATAAGGTGTTATATGATATCATACCTATGAATTGTTGTAATATTTTGTTGGGTAGACCTTGGCAATATGATAGACATGCTATATATCATGGGAGATTGCATAATTATACTATTGTGGCTGATGGAAGGAAACAAATCTTGTTACCATTGATGGAAGAACCTATTAGTAATGTTTGCACATCTGTGAAAGTTTGTTTGATGGAAGGAAGAAATTATGTTAACTCTTTGAAGAAGAATGATGTATGTTTTGTTGCGATCCCTAACAAATCGAGTAATAAAATAGAGGATAATGTCCCTAAGGAGATTGATAAGTTACTCACTGAGTACAATGATATCATTTCTAATAATGTACCTGATGGTTTGCCACTAAAAAGAAGAATTGATCATTGCATGGATCTCATCCCTAGAGCTAGCTTACCGAATAAGGCACCTCATCAGTTGACACCTACCGAGAATCAGGAATTGAACCCATAGATTCAAGAGTTGCTAGAGAAAGGTTTGATTAGAGAAAGTTTGAGCCCTTGTGTAGTACCTATTGTATTAGCACCAAAGAAGAATGGAGAATGGAGAATGTGTACTAATTCTAGAGTAATCAATAAGATAACAGTGAAGTATAGGTTTCCTATACCAATAATGGATGATATAATGGATAGTTTGATTGGAGAAAAGTATTTCACAAAAATTGATTTGAAAAGTGGGTATCATCATATTAGAATCAAAGAAGGTGATGAATGGAAGACTACTTTCAAGACAAAAGAAGGTTTGTATGAGTGGTTTGTTATGCCTTTTGGTTTAACTAATGCACTGAGTACTTTTATGAGGTCGGTGAATGAAGTTTTGAAGAAATTCTTGGGCAAGTTTGTGATTATATATCTTGATGACATTCTGATATTCAGTAAGACTAGAGAAGAAAATTTGTTGCATGGTAGACAAGTTTTGTAGAGATTGAAAGAGGAAAAGTTGCTGATAAAGCTAAAAAAGTGTTCATTCATGAAAGAGGAGATTGTGTATTTGGGATTTGTTATTTCAGCTGATGGTTTGAAGATGGATCCTAAAAAGGTGGAAGCTATTTTGAATTGGCCTACACCTAATAATGCTAGTGAGGTAAGATCATTTCATGGTTTGGCAAGTTTTTACTTAAAGTTCATAAGAAATTTTAGTTCAATTTGTAATGCTATGACTAAGACTATGAGAGGAGACAAAAGAGAATTCAAGTGGACACATGGAGCTGAAAAAAAAATTTAGACTTTGAAGCAGAAGGTTGTTGAATTACCTATTTTGGCATTACCTGATTTCAGTAAATTATTTCAAGTGGAATGTGATGCAAGTGGAAGTGCAATTGGAGCTGTGTTAAGTCAAGAAGGTAAACCTGTTTCTTTCTTTAGTGAAAAGTTGAATGATGCTAGAAGGAAATATTTTGTGTATGATCAAGAATTATATGCTATTGTTCAAGCACTGAAGAAATGGAGACATTATTTGATACCAAGTGAATTTGTGTTGTATACTGATCATAAGGCTTTACAATATTTGGGTAGTCAGAATAAATTGAATCAAAGACATATAAAATGGGTTGAGTATTTACAGAGTTATACATTTGTGATAAAGCATAAGAGTGGAGTTACTAACCGAGTTACTGATGCATTAAGTAGAAGAAGATCTTTGATGACCGAGATGAAAATTGAAGTCCTTGGTTTTGATGGGATGAGAGATTCTTATGAGTTTGACCCTAATTTTTCTAAGCCATGGAGAAAGTGCAGAGCACCTATTCAAGATCAACAAGACACTAAATGGGATGAATATTTTATTCAAGAAGGTATGTTGTTTAATGGTATTCAGTTGTGTATACCGAGAGGAGTAATGAGACCTAATCTGATAAAGGAGAAACATAGTAGTGGTTTGGCTGGACATTTTGATGTTGATAAAACATGGAATTTGGTTAAGGAGAAGTAATTTTGGCCATAGTTGTATAAAGATGTTCAAAAATTTGTGAAAATTTGTGGAATTTGTCAAGTTGCAAAAGGAGTAAGTTAGAACACTGGATTGTATACACTGATTGTTGTTCTTGAGAAACCTTGGATTGACATCAATATGGATTTTGTTCTTAGCTTACCAAAGACAGTAAGAGGTAATGATTCAATATTTGTTTTTGTGGATAGATTTTCTAAGATGGCAAATTTTATACCTTGTAGAAAGACATTAGATATAGTACATGTAGCAGATCTTTTCCTTAAGGAAATTGTCAGATTACATGGATTACCGAGGAGTATTATCTTTGACAGAGATAGTAAATTTTTTGGATACTTTTGGAAAACCCTTTGGAAGAAATTTGGCACTGAGTTGAAATATAGTTCTACATTTCACCCACAGACCGATGGATAGACTAAAGTTGTGAATAGAAGTTTGGGAAATCTTTTGAGATGCTTAGTTGCAGATGTTGGCAAGTTGGCTATACTAATGTTTATGACTTGATATAGTGTTTTCATTATGGAAACAAAGTCATATAGCATCTTGGAGTCAGCGCACCTGATGAGAAGATTAGAAATTGATTAACTGTTGAAGACTGGATAGTGTACAGAGTTCCTACAACTCAGAGCATCAGCACATGCATATGGAAGAATTATGGTATGTGCCCTAGAAATTAAGTTTTTTAGACTATATTCATGCTTAGTCTATGAGCACATATCATATATGCAAGGATGAGAAAGATATAGTCAGTTGAAGTTGCACAACTAGTGTGTGCCAATGAAGAACAGAGTAAGCAGCCGACAGTTATCATTTTGAGTTGTGACTATATTATAATGTTGTAAAGGCTATGCACCTATTGTAATTAGTTTTCCAACATGTATACTTTTTTAATTGTAAACACGCTTAAGCCAATTCATTTGGAAGTGTATGTAATAGGTTTAAGGGCCACCCTAGTTGTTTATATTTTATGTGCGTATAAATATAAGATGTGCCCATTGTATCCGGTATGGAAAGTGATAGAGATTTGTGATAAGTAGAGAAGAAGTGTGCGAAGACACTATAAGATGTATTAGAGCTTTTCTAGAGGTCAAAGCATCAGTGCATCAAAGGAACTGATCTGACAAGAAGTGTCACAGTGACAGTTCATCCAGTAGATATAGTGTGTATCTAAGATCAGAAGATTGTAGCCTTCACCACTTGAGTAGTGAGCTCTAGGACAGTGTGTCCACTCCCCTAATAGGGACTATTGTAAAAGAATCGTAATAGGTTCTGGCCCTTGACAAGGTCTACTGTACTTAAAGCATTGTAAATCAACTCCTAACATGGTTAAGGATCTTCTAACAAGGATCACAAAACACTAGTGCAAAATATTAGTGGTTGTCAATTCCCACCAGGGTTTTTACCTATTTGGGTTTCCCCGTAACCATATTGGTGTCATCTGTTGATTTCATGTTTCATGTTTATGTGAATTTTTATTTCAGTTCTTAAGCATATAAGCTCAATATAAAGATTAAATTCAAAAGATAAAATACAGTGAACACTGATTCACCCCCCCCCCCCTCTTAGTGTTCCCATTCCTAACAATTGGTATCAGAGCTCTGGTCCTCAACAAAGAATTTTAACCACTTGAGGAGATCATAGATAAAGTAGAAATGAAACATCTGAAAAGAAATCTGGAAGCTGCTCTTGAAGACCTGGACAAATTAGAAAGATAAATTGAAGAACTAAAGGAAAA
This sequence comes from Chamaecyparis obtusa, assembly GCA_027943335.1. NCBI lineage: Eukaryota > Viridiplantae > Streptophyta > Pinopsida > Cupressales > Cupressaceae > Chamaecyparis > Chamaecyparis obtusa. The sequence continues at coordinate 1,537,325 of BSBK01001505.1, forward strand.
TGTCAGTGATGCTCAATTAGCTATCAAAAGACTAAGAAAGGATTTGAAAGAATTCTCTAAGAGTGATCTAGGAGAAAAGTTCAAGAATTTAAATGAAGAAAATAAATCCTTAAAAGAACAACTTGAATATTTTGATGATAAACTAACTAACAATCAAGAAGTCTATAATGAACAAGTCAAAGAGAACCTTCAACTCAATGAAGAACTAAGGCAAGCAAACATGGAAATCTTGGAGCTAAGGAATAACAAAGAAAGATTGGAATCTGAATTGAAAGAAGCAAATAATCATATTGACAAATTACACACCATTTCTGATTTGATAGAATCTTGGTTGTATGCAAGAATAGCCAAAGGAGACACTAGCTGTATTGGATACAATGAAGCACAAAATCAGATTGACAACATGCGAGCAAGAAATGATACACAAAAAGACTCTACAAATACTAAGAAGACTAAAGATCAAATCATAGTTAATGGTGAACCACCTAAGAATGAGCGCAAGCCAGTAGATCACACTTGTTTTTCATGTAACAAGCATGGACACATAGCAAGGAACTGTACAGAGGTAAGACCTTTTAATGGTTACTATTATTGAAAGACTAGTAAGAAGAATAGGATTCAACATGATCAGAGAAATCAAAATCAAACAAATGTAAGAAATTCTCAGAATGTTACATGTCAGATATGTAACTATAATGGTCACTCAGCTAGACAGTGTAAAATGGTGACTCATGTCAATGAGCCAAGGAATATAAGACCTCCAATCATTTGTCACTCTTGTAACAAGGCTAGACATATCTCAAAGTTCTGTAGATCAAGGATGTAATGTCAGGAAAGCCCTAAAAAGGCCCAAGAATTAGTATTGGATCCTGAAGGAGAAGTTAATTTTGTCAAAGCCTCAGATGATGTGAGCTTGATTTGGTCAGAGAAAAAGAAGGACAAGATTGATGAGTATGTATTGGATGCATCCACAGTCGACGCACCCTCTACATTTGGATGAATGGCCCTTAGGATCATAGGGGGAGCTAATTTAGCTCTAGACCCTTGCATGGCTGGTATACTCACTCTCAAGTATGCTTCTTTAGACTTAAGCTTTTGGAGTATAAAGGAACCTTCATGCAAGAGTGCACATATTGATTGTTAACAGAACAAAAGTTGGAAATGTTTAAGTGACAGCCTAGTTTACGTGGCAAGCATTAATGGTGGAATTTTCACTTTAAATACATAGAAAGTTATTTGATTACTCATTGCATTTGAATTCAGAGTGATAGGAAATCAGAAAGAGCCTTAGAATTTATTGTGAATACTTTCAAATTGATCTATCAACAATTTACAGTACACTTGATCGGTTGCAGAAACCCTAGTTCATCATGCCAATTAAGAAGTCTTCGGATTATCTTAGAGTACAATTGGAAAGCAATAAAACAAGTAAGTGATGGCCACTCCCATAGTTTTTGATGTTGTAGAAAAAAAAAGATATATCTTTAAGAAGCTTCCATTTAAGTCTACCCTAGATGACTTAGAGGGAGCATTCTCTCATATGCCTATGGGCATTATGCATGTGGAAGACATTAGGGCTTACATTTACTGCAAGAAGGAACCAGTTGGATTGGATAGACTAAGGGTGCACATGGAAACTATGTTAAAACTAGACAAAACCTTCCTAGATGAATATGCGAAGTGGAATGATCAGCCATAGTATAGTATGCTATGGCATATGAATCATGTGAGATAGAATGGATTAAAATACCTTTAAGAAAAATTCATGATGAACTATTTTGGATAGGTGATGTGCTGGTCAGAATTACCAGTGACTTGATATATGAGATGACATGCCTATCTAAGACTAGGGCCATCCTTCTTGTGGGCAAGGATGTCAAGAAAATTGTTGAGAAAACATGTAAGTCAAGAAGTGATAGGTGCAGGATGACAATTGAGCCTATTGAGCAAGCTAACATCAAATTGATGTCTATGATGCTTGGATACAGGTTTCATCACACCAATAGGGTGAATAGTGTGTCTATGGGCACAATTCTAGCAGCCATTAGACTTGTAAAGGAAGATGGAGAGTTAAACTTGTGTGATATCTTGCATGCATAGTTGATTGATAACATCAAGGAAATCAAGCATGACAAAACCAAGATATTCAAGTTTGGGTCATTGATCATTTACATGTACCTTCATATAGTTGGGGAAGTATCAGATTTGTATTTGGACAAGTCCATTCCAACCATGCCATAGATATCTAACAAAGCATCCATTGAGACTACATTAAGAGATTATATGACATTGGAATTGAAGACCTTCAGGGCCAAGATGCAAATGAGGTACAAAATTCTAGAAAACATTGTTGAAAAGTACAAGGATACAATTTGTTTTATGGTTGAAATAGATACAACATGCATGGAGTCATTAGTCCCTAGAACAAAGTGGATTCATCCACTTGGATATGAAGTAGAGGAACAAGTTTTAGAAGCATATGCTCAAGTATTGCTTTCATCTCCTACTGACCCTAATGAGCCTAGATGGAAAACTTATGAGGAGAAGACAAGAGAAATAGATGCCAAGCTAAATAGCGTAGCAACAAAAATAAAAGTTGCTAAAGTCACATCAGAGATCTTGAGAATACATGGTGTGTCTCAAGTAGATCTTGACAAAGAAAAAGAACAAAAGATGGCTTTGGAACTAAAGAGCGCAGATGCAGCAAAAGAAGATTCACATGATCCCAAATTGAAGAAGGTGAACATAGAGAAATCTGATGAACAGAAGGATATAACTGATGATACTCTTTCTGTGCCCAAGAAAACCATTGACCTTACTACTCCTCCTGAGTATAAGGCAATGCCAAAGAGGAAGAAAGAAAGCAGAACTAGTCATCCATCCTCAAGAGTCACAAGGAATAGAAGGAACACTCAAGCACCTCTTGAAGTAAGTTTCAAACCTAGTCTCAGTGTGCTAAGTGTCAGAATAATTGACGAGGGAAGAATTGATCAAGTAGGGAAATTTTATGAAAAGTATAGTGAAATTGACAAGTCAAAGATTCATAGCATGATCATAAAGCACATGATCAAGTTCAAAAGGATAGTCTTGGAACTAAAAACAATGATCCCTAAAAATGTATCGAATATCCTAGAATTCCAAAAGAGATAGACTATTGAAGAAGATCTACGGATAAGGGAAAATATCTTAGATGAACCCCTTCCTATATGTGAGCTAGAAGAGAAGAAGTTGTTGTTAGATCTAGTGAAGCCTCACCTCAGAACCAAGACAAGAACATTGAATATAATGGATAAAAATTATGAGTTAATTTCCAAAGAAATAGAGAAAGCCTTTGAGAAGGTCTTTATGAACAAGAACATGTATCCACCTATTGCACCCATAGCACATGTACCCATAGTGGTTACCAAAGGGTCAGAGACCATCAAGATACAATCTACAGGTCCTTAGGATTCAGCACCTATAGTGGAAGCACAAATAGACTTAGATAAGTTTGCGCCCATGACAGAGTCACTCAAGGATAGCACCATTATCATTGGTAATGTTGAGATAGCCATGGCAGCCACTAACACTGAGTTGGACAAGTTTGAGGAAGCTTTTTTTAGCACACAAGAAGCTAAAATTATATGTAGCAACAAACCTCCCATTCATCAAGAAGAGGTATTGATTGAAAATATAACAGATGAGAAAGAAGAAGAAAAGATGGAAGAAAAAGAACAAGAAAAAGAAAAAATAGAAAAAGAAGAAGAAAAGAAAGAAATAGAAAAATAAAAGAATAATGAACCTTCAGTTGAACTAGTCAAGGTAAAATAAGAAGTGATGGATAGCACTCCCATCACTCCCTCTGCAACATTGTTGTCAAGTTTGACACCTGACACATCCAGTTTGGACTAATGGAGAGAAGAAGACCTGATTAAGTTTAGAGTCTTAGCTATGGAGAAGGCCAAAGAAAAACAAGTGATGAGGAATCCCCTCCTGGTAGAATCAGTAAATATTCTGAACAATTTATTACATGAAGACAAGAAAGTGTCAAAGATACACTTTGTTGATGATGTGAGTACAGTCATCTCACATTTCAAAATCAATTTCTCAAGCCTTGAAGAATTTGCATCCCTAGTTGCAAAAGAAAAGTATCTGAAGAAGAGATTGAATGAATTGGTTAGCAAATTTTCACTTGACCTTAGCTCACTCAAGACTGGTCAAGCATCCCTAAAATAATTTTTAGATCAAGGAAGAAGAATCATTGCAGCATCATGGATCAAGATAAGCTCACTGATGCTCATTTCAAGAAAATAAAAGAGCTTGAAGCTATGATTGAGCAAGTGAAGAGTTCAATGAAAGAAAAATCCATAGATGTGAACATGTGCAATAATGTCTACCAAGGACAGATAGACAAAATTGAGAAGGCAAAGAAAGAGATGACAAAGATAAGGTCTAGACAGACTTAGTTGAGGAATGCTCTTGTGCCCTTATTAGACATTCTAAATCAGAATATCAAGGAGATTGATGCCACTATGATAACCTATGATCAAGGTCCTTCCACAAATTTAAAGAATATGGAGAAGCTTTAGTATGCATTATGCGCCCATCTCCAGATAGTAAACTCTTTGATCGCATTTTGGAAGAAGGAGATCTAGAACCTAAAGATTGCATATCTAGATGTTTTCCCTCAGTATGTATAGATACAATTTTTGTAACACCTTTGTCATTAATTTCAAAGGGGGAGTTGTTTATAGAATATGGATCATAATATGTATAGGGAGATAAAGTATATGTATAGAAGATAAAAAGTTTTTTGTATTAAGGACAGTTAGCAACTTGGCCATATTCCTTTGTTTCCATCAATGACAAAGGGGGAGATTGTTGGCAAGTTGGTTATAATGATGTATATAACTTGATATAGTGTTTTCATTATGGCAAAAAATTCATATAGCAGTTTGGAGTCAATGCACCTGATGAGAAGATCATAAATCAGTTAAGTGTTGAAGACTAGACAGTGTACAGAGTTCTTGCAGCTCAGAGCATCAGCGCACATTCGTACGGAAGAATTATGGTATGCACCCTAGAATTTAAGTTGGTTATACTATAGTCATGCTTAGTATATGAGCCCATAATCATATATGCAAGGATGAGAAAGATATAGTCAGTTGAAGTTGCACAGCCAGTGTGTGCCAGTGAAGAACAAAGTAAGCAGCCGACAGTTATCATTTTGAGTTGCGACTATATTATAATGTTTTAAAGGCTATGCACCTATTGTAATTAGGTTGCTAACATGTATACTTGTTTGATTGTAAACACACTTAAGCCAATTCACTTGGAAGCATTGTATGTAATAGGTTTAAGGGTCGACCTAGTTGTTTATTTTGTATGCACATATAAATATAAGATGCGCCCATTATATTCAGTATGGAAGTTGATAGAGAGTTTTGATAAGTAGAGAAGAAGTGTGTAAAGACACTATAAGATGTATTAGAGCTTTGCTAGAGGTCAAAGCATCAGTGCATCAAAGGAACTGATCTGACAAATAGTGTCATAGTGACAGTTCATCCAGTACATATAGTGTGTATCTAAGATCAGAAGGTTGTAGCCTTCACCACTTGAGCAGTGAGCTCTAGGATAGTGCATCCACTCCCCTAATAGGGACTATTGTAAAAGAATCCTAACAGGTTCCAACCCTTAACAAGGTCTACTATACTTAAAGCATTGTAAAGAAACTCCTAATAGGGTTAAGGATCTTCTAACAAGGATCACAAAACACTAGTGCAAAATATTAGTGGGTGTCAATTCCCACTGGAGTTTTTACCTATTTGGGTTTCCCTGTAACCATATTGGTGTCATGTGTTGATTTCATGTTTCATGTTTATGTGAATGTTTATTTCATTTCTTAAGCATATAAGGTCATTATAAAGATTAAAGTTAAAAGATAAAATATAGTGAACACTGATTCACCCCCCCCCCCCCTCTCAGTGTTCCCATTCCTAATAGGAGACACACCAAATAATTGGGATTCTGTGTTGGCACAAACAAAGTTTGCATACAATAATTTAGTGAATAGAAGTACTGGAAAGACACCATTTGAGATTTTGAATGGCACACAACCAAGAGGTATATCTGATTTGAGAGACATTGCTGATGAGAATAGGAAAAGTGCTGAAGGAGTAGAATTTGCTGAGTACATGAAGACATTGCATGAAGATGTGAAACTGAAGCTGGTAGACAATAATCAAAAATACAAAGATAGGGATGATAGATCAAGGAGACATAAAACTTTTTATTTTGGTGATGAAGTGATGGTTCATTTGAAGAAAGGTCAATTCCCTGTTGGAACATATGGGAAACTGAAGATGTAGAAGTTTGGACCTTGCAAGATTTTGAAAAAATTTGACAGTGGAAATGCATATGAAATTGAGTTACCTGATGACATGGAAATATCACCAATTTTTAACATTGTTGATTTGTATAGGTATCATGAACCTAATGAAGAAGTGATAGTACTGACAGAATATCCTAAGAAGCAGAATGAAGAAATTGAACAGATTTTGAAGGAAAGAGTTGACAAGAGTACAAGAGGAAAATAGTATATGGAATATATGGTAAAGTGGAAGAATAGACTAATGGAAGATAATTCTTGGATTTCACAGTCTGGGTTAGATGCATCTCAGACTAGACCTACCAAATGATTCAGAGAATCATTTCAAAACAAACTCAGGTGTCTGATGCGGGAGCATCTTGGGTCCTTGGCAATCTTGTGTCACCAAAAACAATTTGGAGTTTGTCAGTGTTGCTCAGTTCCTGCTTTGACCAAGTTGGTCAGTTTCCTTTGGTTACCAAGTGTGGTTGGATATCTCCTGGGGTGGTCAATTGTTTCATTAGCGCTTGACATTACCTATTTGTTGCTCGGTTATCTTTCTCACTGACGGGTTTAGTTTTAGTTTTTGTTGTGGCTGACTTGTGCATTTATATTGGATTTTGGATTTAATATTGGAATCCATCATTGGGAGACATGTGGTCCTAGATCTAACCGTTCCTTTTGTTGATTGTGGATCTGAAGGCCGACTCAGTTTGTTAGACTCTTGTATAAATGTAGTTTTTTGGTTGTAGTTTAGAGGGATTTTTTGGATAGGAGTTTGATAGAAGATAGAAGTAGAGATTTTGGTAGATCCTCACATGTTTGAGGACTTCTGTAAATAATTTTAATATCTAGCCCTAACCGAGAAGGCCTTATAGCCCAGCATGTATGGTTCTAGTTGATGAAAATATATGAAAGTTTCTACATTCTCTCTCTCACTATTGTGTTTGTTTTCTTCCGCATGTGTTGAGCAAGCTTGGATCATTAGGGTGTGCCATTGTTTGGCCCCTCTTTCTCCTTGCCTTGCGTCACTTATTTGTGATCTAGAAGAATAATTTTATATGTGAAAACTAAATGTATTTTAGCTACCAAAGGATTTGGATATGGTTTGTAGAATAAAAAAGCTTTTATATGGTCTCAAACAAGCCCTCGAGACTCGGCATGCAAGATTAGAATAATAATTAGTTTAACAAGGTTTCAAGAAAGGTACTAAAAATAGAAATACTTATACTAGGATAGGAGGAAGAAAGTTTTTGATAGTTGTGGTATATTATGATGACATCATCATTGGTGGAGATGATGTTGAGTGTAAGAAGTTTGTAGATAAGATACAAAAATAATTTGAGATGTCTATGATTGGTGAGTTATCATTCTTCCTTAGACTTTAATTTTCTCAGTCAAAAGATGGTATCTTTATTTCTTAGGCTAAGTATGTTAAAGAAATGTTGAAGTTCCATATGGATGATCAAAACTAGTAGGTACCCCAATGGATATAGGTTGAAGTTTGATAAAATATGATGAATGTCTCCCTATTGATCAGACTCTTTGTAGGTCTATGATTGGAGAGTTGTTGCATTTGACTACTTCAAGACCTAACATAAATCACATGAGAAAGATCTCAAAAGTATATTCACATATTTTAAGGGCACTTTGATTATGGTTTGTGGTACAAAAAGGATGCTAAATTTTCATTGATGACTTACACTAATTCTGATTGGCTAATTGGTTAGGTTGATGATAGAATAAGTACTAATGGAAATTCATGTTTCTTGAGAGATAGATTGGTCTCCTAGTTCAGTACAAAATAGGATTTAGTATTTGTATCTATAGAAGAGGCTGAATATATTGTTTCATCTTTTGGTTTCACTCAAGTTCTTTGGATGAAGTAGACTTTAAAGGATATAAAAGTAGTGTATGATGAGCCCATTCTAAATATGTTTAAAAATAAAATTTCTAAAAAATATTTAAAAGAATCTAGTATTGCATTCAAGGACTAAGAAAATTTCCATTAGATATCACTTTTTGAGAGAGAAGGTTGCAAAACAATAAGTTAAGTTGGAGTATGTTCCCACCAAGGATTAAATTGTAGATATTCTCACAAAGGAACTTTGTAAGGTTACTTTTGAGTATCTCTAGGAGAAGCTAAGTGTTATTTCCCCTCCTAACTAGATGCATAAGATGGTGCATTTTTTTAAGGAGAGAATATCTTTAGATATGTTCCTCATCTCTTGGACTAATGTAATCTACTCCTCATGGGAGTAGGTGGTCTAATTGTTTGTTGATGATACAAGGAATATGATAGAAAAGTAGAAGTGACAAGTTTTTGTAAAGGGGGAGATTTAAAAAATGTGGCTCCTTTATCCTTGATGTCAAAGTGGGGAGATTGTATAGGCTTAGTTTATAGAAGAGATATTAAGGGTGAGACAATGTGAAGATCATGTTGAATAATAATAAGAATATTTTGTGTGTTGCCACAATGAAAATGGGAATATTATTAGAATTTTGCATTCACGTTGATGTCATCCCACTACTTGTTGCAATTGTATAATTGTGAGATCGTGAGTTGATTGATGGTGATGTGGTGTTGATAACTTGTTGATATGTGGCATTCATGATTGTGTGTTTATCTCTATGATGAGATATATGTGGGGTGATTGATGATTGTATTTTCATCCCTCTACAAACATATCCATGGGGTGATATAGGATATATACCATACATAGTGTTTCTCTCATATTGAAGTATCTCTTTAGGGATGATATACTTATTAATGATAAGAATCTATGAGGATTAGAAGCATGACATAATTAATATGAGGATTAGCAGATAACGATTGGAAGAATGAATTTGTTAAGATGAATATTAGAAGAATTAAAATAGAGATTATAATCATGCCACAAATATAGATAGTAGTATGTTGTTGATAAAAAAATAATGTGTTTTTCTCATTGAGGATTGTTGAAGCATGTGTATTTGTAAAAAATTACTCCAATAGATGTGTGATCAAAAGGTGACACACTTCTATAAACCATTGTTCTTGAGAGAATCCATGAAGAGGAGATCTCAAGAGGCGGCTTATATCTTCTTATATATGATGTGCAAGAATGTAAGCATTATGGATAGTGGCTCTCAAATGAACCTCAATAAAAAACCCTTGCAAGGTGCACCATAGAATGAAAGATTCAAAATGAAGATGCAAGTATGAGAGATCTACATGAAATGCAAGATCTAAACTTGAAGGAAAGTGCAAGAACAAGAAAGAAAATCTAATCTAACAAGATTAAAATGCCTCCTAGTTAAGCTATGTGATTTAAGATAAATGCAACAAGAAAATTCTAAGCTAAGAATGCAAGATAAACTAGAATTATCTTAGAATACAAGATTAAGATTCTAAAATTAGGACTACTGGAGATTGCCACTAGCCAAGAATGAGGAGAGAGTCTCCTTTTATAGAATTTATAAATGAATGGATGGTCAAGATTAAGAGGCAAAACCTAAGGGTGGAGAATAATCCCCATTTTCACTTTAGGGAACAAGATTCTCAAGAGGCAAAATCAAGTGTATGAGAATGGTTTGGAAGAAATGAGTGGTGGAGATTAAGAGGTAAAAGAGATTCCACTCATGTGAAGACAAAAAGCCTTTTTCTTTTATTTTTAAATTAGGAAATTCCTTTTTCAAGTGCACACAGGATAAAGTGGATTTTATTTAATTAAAAGGGTACATGTTCTTTTAATCAAATAAGACTTAGGATAAAGTGGTCAAACTTTAGGATATCATCAAATAAATGATTAAAGTGATAATTTGATTAGGAGATAAGATATTAAACCAATACACAAAATTGATTAAGCATAAGATAAGGTCTAGTATTTTTAATGTTTAATGTTAGAGAGGAGCTCAAGGATTAATAGACCATTTTTTGGGTGATTACAGTAGCTACGTAGAGTGATGATTTACATTCATCTTCATTTACTGATATAAATTTTATATTGGAACATAGATTGTATGTTTTATACATATTACACTCCTATCCTTTTAGTTCCTTGGTGTTGTCATTTTTGTTTCAAAGGAATATATTGTTTTGGTAGTTTTCGGTGCATCTCAGGGATGGTCTAAGAAATTTTCCAAATTTCTCTATATTTTTTTTGATGTGCTAAGTTTTGGAGGTAATGTTCATAATGTTTGTGCAATGTATCAGTTTAGATTTTATAAAAATATGTGTATCGCAAATATGTTTTTGGTGATATGTTCTTGATTGTGTTTTCTTAGCTTTCCAATTATGAAGAACTCTATTTCATTCTATTTTTGGAAACCTGAATCATTGAGGAAATATGATATATGTTCTTGAAAATAATGTTGGATTTTCAAGGAACATCTCTATGTGATCTACATAGTAGTAATTGTGTTCTTTGGTGTTGCATTATGTTTGGCTTGTTGGTTGATAAGGTTTTTTGTGGCTATTTGGTCGACAAGGTTTGTGTTGGTGTTTGAAAATGCTTATGCCATCTAGGGCTACCAATATGCCTTGAGACTGATGTTAGGAGTGGTTAGCTCCAAGTGTGAAAGCTCTGCAAGACAACTGGACCAACTATAGGGACAAGACTACCCTCTTCACTTTTGGCTCTGCAAAACCATGGCGGGTGCACCTAATCCAGTAACTTATTGCATTTTAGGACTTTGGACTGGATTAAACAAAGCAGATAATAGCAAGAGACTACTAAATGTTAACTAGACATTCATTGAATCTCAATTGCTATTGGGTATAAAATGGCCTTGTGAAGGGTATTACTACCAACAACAATACTTAAAACTTAAAATGGTCTTTGATTAATGAGGATAGGGAATGTAGACAAGAGCCAATCTGACATTGGACTCAATTAAATGTACTAATCCTTGATCAGTGCCATTATCCATTGGGTAGACCTCACATACAAACAATGAAACATGAACCAACTATTGTCAAAGACTCATAGCCATAAATATAAACATTCCAACCCATCCAATGCTTATAAGATCCTTCTGTAGACAACCAAGATGAATCTATGTCCCTTCTAAAGTAAATTTCACTTGATCCTAGATCAAGAACTAAAGACAAGAACATATGCAAAGGTAACCCTATGCAATGGATCAAAAAATCCAAAACTCACATGAATGACACCAAGGAGAGACTTGTAAACATGAAATAGTTAAATTAAGTATGATGAGTCATGTACATGATCAAAGTAGGATAGAGATCAAACCACTTCAATAACCTACAAAAGACTTCCAGAAATTCTATTCAGCTTACATGCAATGTCATACAACCCTACTACAAACCCCTAGAACTGATAAAATTCAGAACCCTTACATAGTCAAAAAATCAAAAATTTATACCACTAGCCACCTTAGGAATCTCAAAGAGATTACAATAAGCTTAGGGTGACTAGGGCCAAGGTTTCAACCACCAAACCCATTGAAACAGTCAAAACTTAATTGCAAGGGAAGAATAAGAGGTCACCTAGAGAAAGAGATCTCAAACAGATCTTACAATCATGACAATCATGGAATCAGTACAAAACACCAAGAAGAACCATGAAGAATAGTACAAATCACCACCCACAAAAACTCCTCGAGCTCAAAACTACACCTCACTAGGTGCAAAACACCACTGGAATCGACTGTCAAGCACATTGGACCACACCGCGACAGCAACCGCCACCAAACAAATCAAAAACCACTATGGAAACCATAAATTTTGGTACTTCTAGGTCACAGGAAACACTTAAAAATTCAAATCTATAGGTTAACGGCTACATTCATGGTGCCAGAAGTGAATCGGTGGTCATCATTCCAAATCAAATCAACTTTAAGTCCTAACCGCAAATCATTTTATCTTTCCTAGGCTTCGCAACTTAACCTTTATCTTTAGTCATGTAACCACATGATCATGAACTTCATCACCACATCGACCAATCAAAAATGCCCATGACACCACCTGCCAACAGGCCCCACATGATAGATGTCAACCAGTCACATGATCGCATATCAGAAAACTCTGACATGCGATCATGCGATGGCCAACCATAGGCCACCACATAACCACCAGCGGGACCACTGCCATCCCACCAATAGGCACCACGCGCAAGGAAGGAACCGGTCACATGGTCGCATGTCAAAAATTTTTGACATGCGATCATGTGACAACCAATCAATTTAAAACCCTTGAAGACCTGGGCCCACCATTATGAGATTGTGCAACGAAGGCAAAGTAAACTGCCAGCCAGGTCGCTAGATGTTAAGGGCTTAACCGCCAGAATCAAGAGACTAGGAGATAACCATGAGTCACCAGATCATGGAATGAAAAACTTAACTGCCAGTCAGCTGAACATCATGAAGAACTAGGACCCACGCAGACAGGTGGCAATCGGTCACAACTTCGTAAGAAATAAACATCGTGCAACTTTTCTATGTGAACAAGTGACAGCCCATTGATTCTATCCAAACTTTAACCATGTCGGGCAATGAGAAGAATTGGGACCCACCAACGATCACACTTGTGCAGTTAAGATCGAGGTCGAAAACACATAAAGTTTTTGACACAGTGAAAGACTGAAAACACATAGAGTTTTCGATGCCAGAAGACAAGTGCACAAAAGTGGGAAGGCATAAGGTTGAAAACAATGAAGGTTTTCACACAGACTGAAAACATCATGGATTTTCAAAAACATTGTGGGTTTTCGACACTATGGTAGATTCTAAAATTTATTTCCTGCAGACCTTAGAACTTGAATATCTCCCTGGGTTTTGCAATTCAGAACGTGTGATTTGAATTGGAGTAAGGTGACACATGAAGAACATAGGGCTAAGGGCGCACACCATGAAACATTATGGATTTTCATCACACATTAAAACTATGACTTGCAGGCATGGCAGAACAACATGACAAAACATTTGCAGGGAACAGGCCATTTTCACAAGATTTTGCACTGATAGGAAAATGGACTAACAGTGGCTCTTTCTGGGGATGCATGCCTCTTGTAGGCATGGAAAGAATTTAGATCTCTGGGAAAAGTAGACCATACCTAGACAAAACAATTAGGCCCTCTCCCCACTTTAAATCCAAAAATTTCACAGACTGGCTCCCTACCAAAAACTCTAACACCATTATACAGGATATACAGAATATACACAAGCAACATCTGGACACCAAAGGAATGCCATCCTTTTCCTCTATCAAAAATTTGGTTTCTGCTCACAAAATCAAACAAGAGTCTGAAACCTTTACCACATGCATGATGATAGAAATCACTGTTAAGCACAGACTGCAGAACAACTCTGGATTTACCATCACCAATGCCTTCCTTCACATGTCCCCCCACAAACTCACTATTTGGAAAACAAACATCATCAAAATCATCATGCATTGAAACACATGAAAGGGGACAAGAAACCGATACTTTTTCTTCTTGGCTGCAAGCATCCAGCTCATCTCCAATGCACTCTTGCATATCAAAAGAAAAGCAACTATACTCACTTTCACTTACCTCAGCCAAGGCAACTGAAACATGCTCATATATCAAGTTACTTGGGTTTATCAAGTTTTATTTCTCTTGATAAATCACACCTTTATCCTCATAAGGATGATTCACATGATCAACATCATGAATTAAATTATCACCATTATTTTCACTACTAGGTGGCAGAAGAAAAACATTGTCACAATGTAATGCATCTTCATCAACAAAGCAACATTCATCCTGCATTACCTTTCTTTCAACTGGCCTCATTTGTGAGGGAGACTCCAGATCAACCGTATGTGAAACTTTAAGTACAGAAGGTGAGTAATCCTCAAAAATTTCCATCCTCTGAGCACACTCCTCAAATAGTGGGTTAAAAACAACATGGAATTATCTCTCATAATAATTTGGACAAAGTGCCAACTGGTTCTCACTAGTGTCCTCATTAAATAACTCATTGGAAACCACACTATATATGTCTTTATTTCCATCATCATACACATCTTCAAAAGAAGAAGAAAATTTAGAGTCAAAGCTAGAGCATGACTCACCATCACTACTGTCAACATATGAATAATCGGTGTTGTAATCAATCTCATCATCATCAAAAGTACCACTCAATGGATTTCCCCACAAATCTTCAATCTCCAAGACTTTACAATCAGCATCATTACCACCCACTGGCATAGAAGACTGTGAAGAAAAATCCTCTGCAATATGAGAGAAACCCTGTGGCATATCATCAGAAAGTAATTCATTCTCAACCTCATCCATGCTCCCACAGTCAACACTTTTCTCAGCATCTTTGGCAGTAGAACTCATTTCACCTTCATATACAACACTGTGATTAATAAGAGCACTAATGTTTCTCAACCTCCTCTTGATCATTCACCCTACTCTGAATATGCAAACTAGTAGAGGCATGTTTTCTTATAACTCCATACTTCAGATTGCACTCAATATCCAATGCAACCTCAAAAGCTTGATGTAGACTTTGTGGTTGTTTATCCCTCAGCAAGAAACCCATTTTTTGGTTAAATGAACTCAAGTATATAACTAAACAAATCTGATCATGTGGTCTACAATTTTTAGGGATATCCAATAATGTCCTAGTGAATCTGCTATTAAATCTTTGAATCAACTCACCTTCCTCAATCTGAATTCCCATCAAATTGTCCAACATTGATTTTACATCTACCCAGCTATCAAAATAATCAATGAAGTAAGAACTCAACTCATCCCATGAAGAAATAGAGGCTATAGGCAAAAATGAAAACCACTCCCTTTCATCTCCCTCAAGAGTCTACACAAACAACCTCATCCACAAATCCTCATGGCAGACATCAAAATCACACATTAAATCATAAAAAGCTATCACATGTTTTCTTGTTGATGGACACTGATTCCTATTGAACTTTGGTAGATACTCTCTGATTTCATTAGGGACTTTGTTGGGGAAACCAGGTATGCCATTATAACAAAATGGTGCATAACCCCTACCAATAGAACCCCTAAGCACATCCATCACTGATATACAACT
Source organism: Chamaecyparis obtusa (assembly GCA_027943335.1). Taxonomy (NCBI): domain Eukaryota; kingdom Viridiplantae; phylum Streptophyta; class Pinopsida; order Cupressales; family Cupressaceae; genus Chamaecyparis; species Chamaecyparis obtusa. Next base: position 1,552,704 of record BSBK01001505.1, read on the forward strand.
TTGTGCCTATACACTTGATTATTTGTAAATCAAAAATAGGGAATCAAAACACTTGTAAATGACTCCCACCTCTCACTTAGCTATTCTGAGATACTTCAAACTTGTCTTATCCCTTTAATGACATAGTCATTTGATTAGGACCATGCTTATACATAAAAATTTGATGGAGAATACCTGGATTGCCCTGCTAAATGTTGTTGCCTTCTTCTCAGCTAAATGAAGTCCCAAAAAAACTTCACAACTCAGGTTCTTTCTAGCATAGAGTCACCACCTCTCTTCAAAGGACACAAACTTTCATGATCCATCTTGAAACACCAATAGACTCTAGGCTCTTCCATAGAAAAGTCACATATAACCCAATCAACAAATCTAGGTAGCACACTTGTAAATCTAAAAGACAATTTTTAGATTAGAAAACTTATGAGACTCTTCCCCAAAATGAAAATAGCAAGACTCTGGGATACTCTAAATGGTAAATTTATTTCATCCCCAGCAGAGTCGCCATCTTGTTGGTGTTTGAAAATGCTTATGCCATCTAGGGCTGCCAATATGCCTTGAGACTGATGTTAGGAGTGGCTAGCTCCAAGTGTGAAAGCTCTGCAAGACAACTGGACCAACTATAGGGACAAGACTACCCTCTTCACTTCTGGCTCTACAAAACCATGGCGGGTGCACCTAATCCAGTAACTTATGGCATTTTAGGACTTTGGACTAGATTAAACAAAGCAGATGATAGCAAGAGACTACTAAATGTTAATCAAACATTCATTAAATCTCAATTGCTATTGGGTATAAAATGGCCTTGTGAAGGGTATTACTACCAACAACAATACTTAAAACTTAAAATGGTCTTTGATTAATGAGGATAGGGAATGTAGACAAGAGCCAATCAGACATTGGACTCAACTAAATGTACTAATCCTTGGTCAGTGCCATTATCCATTGGGCAGACCTCATATACAAATAATGAAACATGAACCAACTATTGTCAAAGACTCATAGCCATAAATATAAATGTTCCAGCCCATCCACTACTTATAAGATCCTTCTATAGACAACCAAGATGAATCTATGTCCCTTCTAAAGTAAATTTCACTTGATCCTAGATCAAGAACTAAAGACAAGAACATATGCAAAGGTAACCCTATGCAATGGATCAGAAAATCCAAAACTCACATGAATGACACCAAGGAGAGACTTGTAAACATGAAATAGTTATATTAAGTATGATGAGTCATGTACATGATCAAAGTAGGACAGAGATCAAACCACTTCAATAACCTGCAAAAGACTTCTAGAAATTCTATTCAGCTTACATGCAATGTGATACAACCCTGCTACAAACCCCTGGAACTGATAAAATTTAGAACCTTTATACAGTCAAAAAATCAAAAATTTATACCACTAGCCACCTTGGGAATCTCAAAGAGAGTGCAATAAGCTTAGGGTGACTAGGGCCAAGGTTTCAACCACCAAACCCACTAAAATAGTCAAAACTTAATTGCAGGGGAAGAACAAGAGGTCACCTGGAGAAAGAGATCTCAAATAGATCTTACAATCATGACAATCATGAAATCAGTACAAAACACCAGGAAGAACCATGAAGACTAGTACAAATCACCACCTGCAAAAAACTCCTCGAGCTCAAAACTGCACCTCACCAGGTACAAAACACCACTGGAATCGACTGTCAAGCACATTGGACCAGACCACAGCAGCAACCGCCACCAAACAAATCAAAAACTGCCATGGAAACCATAAATTTTGGTACTTCCAGGTCGCAGGAAACACTTAAAAATTCAAATATGTAGGTTAATGGATACATTCATGGCACCAGAAGTGAATCAGTGGTCATCATTCCAAATTGGATCAACTTTAAGTCCTGACCGCAGATCATTTTATCTTTCCCGGGCTTCGCAACTTAACCTTTATCTTTATTCATGCAACCGCACGGTCATGAACTTCACCACCACATCGACCAATCAAAAATGCCCACAACACCACCTACCAATGGGCCCCACATGATAGATGTCAACTGGTCACATGATCGCATGTCAGAAAACTCTGACATGTGATCATGTGATGGCCAACCATAGGCTGCCAAATAACCACCAGTGGGACCACTTCCATCCCACCAATGGGCCCCACACGTAAGGAATGAACCAGTCACATGGTCACATGTCAAAAATTTATGACATGCGATCATGCAAAAACCAATCAATTTAAAACCCTTGAAGACCCGGGCCCACCATTATGAGATTGCGCGATGAAGGCAAAGTAAACTGCCAGCCAGGTCGCTAGATGTTAAGGGCTTAACCACTAGAATCAGAAGACTAGGAGATAACCATGAGTCACCAGATCATGGAATGAAAAAATTAACCACTAGTCAGCTGAACATCACGAAGAACTAGGACCCACGCAGACAGGTGGCAATTGGTCCCAAATTCGTAAGAAATAAACATCGTGCAACTTTTCTATGCGAACAAGCGACAGCCCATTGATTCTATCCAAACTTTAACCATGTTGGGCAATGAGAAGAACTGGGACCCACCAATGATCACACTTGCGTAGTTAAGACCAAGGTCAAAAACACACAAAGTTTTCGACACAGCAAAAGATTGAAAACACATAGAGTTTTCGATGCCATAAGACAAGTGCACAAAAGCGGGAAGGCATAAGGTTGAAAACAACAAAGGTTTTGATACAGATTGAAAACATCATGGATTTTCAAAAACATTGTGGGTTTTCAACACTGTGGCAGATTCTAAAATTTGTTTCCTGCAGACCTTAGAACTTGAATATCTCCCTGGGTTTTGCAATTCAGCACGTGTGATTTGAATTGGAGCAAGGTGACACATGAATAACATAGGGCTAAGGGTGCACACCATGAAACATTATGGATTTTCATCACACATTAAAACTATGACTTGCAGGCATGGCAGGACAACATGACAAAACATTTGCAGGGAGCAGGCCATTTTCACAAGATTTTGCACTGACAGGAAAATGGACTAACAGTTTGTTCTCTTACTTTTTTTGTGTTCCTAATTGAAAAGGATGATGTAATAAATTTTCTTTTGGTCCCATCTATCTATGTGGAGAGCATTAGGTGATTTCATGTTGAAGATGTATTTTAGTCCAACTAATTGTTGTTGCATGTTACCTTGTTCCTAACTCTTAAGAATGTGCATCAAGAATGTATAATGTTTGGGATCACATTTCATATTATGTTATGATGTTTATGTCATCTTTATCTCTTTGATAGGACTAATTTTTAAACAATTATGTTTTGGTGAGTGACCTCTGGAATTTCCTTCTTGTCCCTTGTCTTGGATGAACTAATTATTATTTGGTAGTGATCTAGATATTATAAATGGGAGATAAAAATGAGTTACAAAGTGTAGAGTATGTTTTGTTTGTGGAAGATGGAGTTTCGAGTGAGTAGTCATGTGTATTAGAAGTTCTGGAACAAAATTGATAATGGTTTCTTGATACATAATGTAAATAGTATTTACATTCTAAGGATAATGTTCAAAGTCATATATTTAAGGACTATTTCATTAAAATTCATTTCATGTATCCTTAGTTGATTTAGTGAGTTTTCTCCTCGGGTCCTTTTGTATCTTTCCTTGAAGAACTAAATTTAAATCTACAATTCCTTTGTATCTTTCCCCAAGGAAATTATCATGGAAGAAAGTTGGGAAGTGGGCCACTCATATATTCTGAGTTGATTCTCATTTTGGTTTTTCTCTCCATTTTTCCACATAAATTTTGTGTTCTCTTTTCATTGGCGATGAATTTTTTATCTTTCATTGTTGTTGTATAAAATTACATGTTTGGAATCAAAGTAAAAGTTTCAATTTATTAGAGACTGATTCAACCCCTCCTCTTAGTCTTTGTGTTTAATTAACATGGTTTTCTATTTGATTTTTGTTCAATTCATGCTTCTTCAAAGGAACACTCATAAAGGCAATAGGCACTTTAACTATCTTCTCATCAACTTGAAATAGGATGGCGTACATATTATGTTAAAATGCATAGAATTCAATGATTGAATCTTTATTGAATTTGTATGTACAAGCACAAGATCATGCACAATAGAACTCTTGATATTTTCAAATGCTTTCTTACTAGAATTGTTCCATTTGAATCCATTCCTTTCTTTCATCATGTCTTCTATGTGTAGTGTGATCATAGAGAAATTTAGATAAACTTTCTAAAAATGAACTTGACAAAAGAAATATCTTGCCCATATTTAGATAGATGGTAAAATTAATAATTGAATAACTCTATCTCATTCAAGATCAATGTGTACACCCTATAATTTTATCTTTGGTAATACAAAAAATAGACATCTTGCAGTTTAAAGAGATACCATGTCATTTGCATCTTTATAGGATTTTTTATGGGTTTTCTAAATGATTTTTTCTTTTATAAAATCAATCTAGTCATCTTATTAGATTGAAATTATTTTTTTCCTCAAGTCCCCAAAGGATAATTCCATGGCCCATAGGAATGGAGCTCCTGCATTGATCAGAGAAAAAGGTATGTGATTGTACACAAATATTCCCAAGGATATAATAGAAGTTATCTTATGTTGATATTTATTATCTACAATGATCTGATTATAGCCAAATAATCCATCCAATATCAAAATCATCTCATCTCTAGAAACTATTTACAACACACTATTCATATTTGGTAAAGGATAATAATCCTTAAGGGATGGCTAGTTTAGATTCCTAAATTTTATGCATATCCTTATCTCCTTGTTCTTTTTGTCTACTATGACTATATTTTCCATCCAAGTATAGTGGTGGATAGGATATACGATTCTCACTTTTAACATCTTATCAATCTCCTTAAATATTGCATATGTAATATTTGGGCTATAACACCTTTGTTTCTATTTGAAAGTATAAGTTCTTGGTTTAAGAGTTATGTAGTACTGAAGTTGGCCTCCCATGAATTTTTTTAGATAATCTTGGCACTAGGTAAATAAATCTTTGTATTTGATCAAAATATTAACCAATTCATTATTTTCTTTCAGTACATAACAATTACCAATACACACTAGTTTTGGATCATTTGTATTCCCAATGTTCATTGTTTCATATTCTCTAGAAGTGTTAACAAATTCTATCCCTTTCCTCAATATATTTTTTACACCTATCAAAAAGGTACTCCAAAGAATCCAATCATTTGGATATTTTTTCCCCTTTAATTGTATCATGCCTTCCTCTACCTATTTTTTTTGTTAGGGAAAAACTCTTTGCACTATGATTCCCTTCCTTCAAAGAAATTTTCTATGAATATCTTTGCATTTTCCAAAGACGCTCTAATTTTTCTAACATTTTCAAAAACTACTTGCACTCATCATTTGTAGGGACAATTGATTTATAGATCATCTTTATCCTATATTAGTCATATTCAAAACCAAGGTGAGGTAGAAGAAAGGATGTCATTACAACTAAATAATCTACTATGGAGTTTTTATCCCTTGGGACAACTTCAATGGAGATGGTATAAAAATGTTTAATCTCATTCCACCCTATTTTTCATTAGTTCTTCAATCTCTTAGTTTTAGTAGTAAACACATTTCTCACCTATTTGACAATTAAATTTACATCTATGGATACCATTAATATCTCAATTACCCTTTATGTTTCTTCCTTTACTCTCATTAGTAGCACTTCATATTCAAGCATTTTGTTTGTGTTCTTGAATTCCATCTTGTAAGAGGAGGGAAACTTTTCTCCAATTGGTGAAACTAACACTATCCTAGTGCCTAATTGAGAGTCGGAACAACTACCATCAAATGCCAAGACCCATAAATTTGAATATATACTAGTGCCCCAAAAAATTAATTTAAAATGTCATAAAAAATAGCATATAATTTCCAAATTTCATCTCTTTATAAAGGATCTAAGACTTGGGATCATTTGGATTTAGAAATGTAAACTTTTGCTTAGCCTGAGGTTCTAAATTCACATGTTTATTTCCTAGAGGGATAAGTGCATGGAACCAATACATATGGATCTCTCCTCCCAAATCCTTGGTTAAGAAGCATGTCATAGCTGGTAGGTATGTTGGCAATTAGGATGGTTAAATTGAGCCTCTTTCTCAAGTAGGCTACTAAAGTCATCAAGGCATCTTTGATTTGGCTAATTAAGGGTATTTTTTATACTTTTATCATTTTATTTGTTGTGGTCATATGCATATACCATCTCATCTCTAGGAAATTAATTCCATCCTCATAAGTTATCAAATGGAATACATACATGTTATTCCTTGTTACACCAATTGGTGCTTCTATGTCCAACCTCTATTGTATAGGTGGTATTTGTAATTTCCTATTACTAGTTTTGAACTACTAGTTGAAATTATTCATTGAGGTATCTTGGTACAATTTTTGACAAGATTGGCCAATTTTGGGAAACTTCTTGTCTAGTATAATGATGTCATTGGCTAGCCTTTGTATCATAAAATTTGAAGATTTGTAGATTGGGAATTAGTGAGTATAACTCCTTCCACTTTCATGTAGTGATGAGATCATCTTCTAGCTTAATTGAACTAGATTGTGCAACAAACAAGTCCACCACCCTAGCCCTTCTCAAATTAAAACTTATATTAGGTGGCATAGAGTAGATGAAGAAACATTTTTGGTTTTCAATAGTTAGTCTCTTTGATAAAGGAATTTTATTTATAATATTATTGAATTCAGCCACAAATTCTCTCATTGACTCATGGATTTCTTTCTTTATTTTGGTGATTTGAGCTAGAACAGAATTCTCATCTTCAACATTCTTGAATCTATCTTTAAATTTTATTTTCATGGTATCTTATGAATCTATCGACCTAAAAAGTAGACGATAAAACTAATATGTGGCCATATCAACTAAAGACTCCACAAATAACCTCACTGCAGCATTTTTTTGTTGTATGTCAAAGACCCTATAATTAGCAAAGAAGGTTGCTAGATGCTTATTTGTAGAGGTTTTCCCATCACCTCTAAAGTTAGATAGGTTATTTCTAGGTACCTAAGGTAGAGAATTTAATTTTCCTCCCAAATTGAGAGGAGCAATTTTTTCTCTCCATGGCACTGGTTGGGCCACTTCTAGAACAAAACTAACTAAAGATGAAAGGGTGATACCATGTAATATCAACACTTCACAAGTAGGAGATTGTGAAAATTTTATTTAAGGAGGAGGATGTTGGATTCTATCCCTCCAAGAAGGAACTATGTATGAGAATTTTACTCCTTGTAGCACCTCAGAATTTGAATATATTACACCTCTACTATATTCTCCCCTTGTAAACCTTCTAGGCTCTAGGTTATTTTTTAAGAAAACATTCCTCTATTTCTCTTGGTGTTGAGGTTGGTTCTAATTTTTTCATTTTAGTTGGTTCAATTACAAGGGGAGATCTTTCAACCACTCTCTCAAAAACTACTTCAAGATTTAGGGTATTCTTTTCTTCTTCTTCCAAAACAAAATCCACTTTCAAAGATAGTGAACCTCCTTTTTCTCCAAGACAAAGTATTAAGTTGTGAGAGCATGTCTTCCTACTCAGTGTAAATCCAATTGAGATCTAGTTTTACTATAGGGAATACATTCTCATGTGGAAGCAAGAAACTAATATTTAATAATTTCTTTTCATATGCTCAGCAAAGTCGCTAAAAATATGTTGGTGAATAGATTTTTCTTGTTGAAAGTAATAGCTAAAATGACTTTTTTTATCTAAAACAATGACAAATTGATGAAGGGTAATCATGTTATTCAACCAAACACACACAAAACAACAAAGAAAAAAACAAAAAAATGCAAGAATAGAAACATTTTCTTTCTATTATCCTCAATGAAATGAAATGGCATTACAACATTTTGGAAAATAACTTGCTACAGCCACATTGGCCTTCTTATTACAGTTATTTTCAAGACAAATCCACAATCTACACTTCTTGAATTGAGCCATGAAACCCTCCTTCATCTCTATACATGTAGCACCAATAATTGCCTTAGAATATTCTAGAAATTGAAACTTTCCTCTTTTTGTGCTCAACAGTTCATTAGTTCAATTTCCCACCTAAGTAATTTTTTTGTCTCTTCATTTTTGTATTGAAACTTGAGTCTTGATGGCACAACTCTAAAAGCCATAACTTTTTACTCAGGTTCCTGATTTTCTTATATAACATATTGTTCAAAATCTTGTGAAGATATCTATAATTGCACATAGATCTTTAGATCTACGTGTCTAGATTTTGAACCTTTCTAGGGACTCTAAGGTTTTCAATTTTGAGTTTTAAGCCTCATTAGATAAATTTTCAAGACAAAAACATTAATATATTTCAAAGTGCTCAAGATATTGAGGTTATTCTTTCACAAATCTATTAATTTTTCAATTACGCTCCTTGGAACCAATTTTCATGTCCACACGATCATAATTGAAAAATTCCTAAAACAAGAACCCAAATCATAAATTTTCCCAAAAATAGAACATGACTTTTTTACGTGGTTTTTAGCTTCTATACAACTTATATAGTGTAGATATCAAAGTGGGATCCTAGAAAGCTAAAGAAAAACTACAAAACAAAGAAAAAAACATAACATTTCTTTTTGGTTGATGCAAGATTGCTCCTACACCCTAGATGCTCTTGCATCAAAAATTGTGACTAACAGTTGGAGAAATCATTATTAAATTAATGTTCTTTCTTTAAATTTTAAAGGTATGACTCTGTCATATGATTAACATTTTTTATTTTTTAAAAGATTAATTGGGATATACTTTTAACCAAAAATTATTAATGGCATCTAATACTTGTATATCACTATACAAAAAGCATGAATGGCAAAACTAAAAGTGAATTTTAGACAAAGATTTAACTTAATGATTCAAAGATCATTCATATCTTTGATTGAATCACACTCACCATCAACATATACATAGATAAGTGATAGCACTATGAGCAAGCATTACAATTTTAAAATGAATTTAGTTGCAATTCTTGAAAGAAGTGGGAGTTTATTCAAATGGATATTTTTACTCACAAAGAAGTACAAACATCTATAAGCTCACTTAAACTCATTGATTTAACATGAACACCAAATAAAATTCCACATTTATTCCACACAGACAGTAAATATTTTAATAGATGAACAATAAGATTATTATTAGTCTTCTTCTTGATTGAGTTTGACTTTTACGTCATAGTGCAATGGGAACAAAACTTTAGACCCTTCCAAAGTCCATAAACATGCATATATATTGCCCATATTTTTAACTATCAAAGCTTCTTGAAACTAATTATTTTAAAGAATCATTTAAAATAAAATTTAGAAGTTCATTTTCAAACATTTGTAAATAAAATCCCAAGAGACTTATGAATAAGACAAAATATCACTAAGGCTGAATTGACATCTCTTGGTTGGGTTGGAATTTATTGTTCTTTCTTGGTTTTTTAATCTCGGGAAGCTTTCAAATTAGTTGGGATCTCCTACTCATGTTAGATAAAATCACTCCTCATCCTCAATCCCCACAAGGCCATATGAATCTAATGGCTTGGTGTTGAAGGTTCTCGCATGATTAGCACACTAGGTTAGAGAGGAATTTATCCTAGAAAAAATTTATTATTATTTTATTCATTAAATTCTTTTGGATTAGATAAGGAATCAATTTTAATATAAAACTCTACTTTGATCTCATCTTTTAGCATCTTTAGAGTTTTCTTCTTTCCTCACTCGAAAATCAATATAAAAAATCTCTAGCACAAGACATCATCTTACCTTATTAGCGTCTCTTAATAACTTACTATGATTAAAAATGTTTTGTTGTAGGATTGAGAATTTCAATTTGAGATTTTCTATCCACACTATACAATGATTGATCGAAGCATTGGATATTATCTTCTTAGCGAAAACAAAATTGAACCCAGGTCAACAATCTATTGGATTTCTTTAATAGTTTTCATATGTACAACCTATTCTTTCTTAGTAGTCTCAATTTTTTAATTGACAACATTTCTTGGTATAATAAGGTTATTGTATGATTTTTTCATACTATCAATAAGAGGGTACCCTTTATCCTTAATCCTTTTGATCCCATTTTGAGTAACTCAGCCAAAATGACCATCAATTTTCACCTTTGTCACTAATTCCTAGTTGGCATCAGATCTGAGGTCTAGAAAAAATCTTGAGGAACTAGATGATTGTGAACATGGGCCTAAAAATGACTTCAAACAATCTATCAATAGATTTACCATCATCTTTAGCTCTTCTTTATCATATTTATCTCTGTTTAATCTATCCATAAATTTGTGGTTGTGACATTCAAATTGTGCAATTCATTTTCCCTATTAGGGGGGCCAATGTCAATATGGGTCATGTTGAAATATGTTATTTTAAATAGGCCTAGATCTTTATGCACAATATGATAAGAAATTTCTATAAATAGGTCATTTAAATTCTCATCCTCCATAATCCTAGAGGCATTTTGGAACTTCTTGATTTTAGGAGTAGAGGAGGATTGCAGCAACAGTTGCACAATGTCATTCAGTGGTATCCATGCAACTTCTATCTATTTTTTCTTAGGGAGAAATGCTTCTAACCAAGAAGGGAAGGAGAGTATTTTCATTTCATTTTTTAGGGAATCAAGAGTAAATAATAGGGATCTCTTTACTATAGGTGTTCCCCCAACATTATGAAAATCGAAAGGGGAAAAAATCTTACCACTCTTGGTATTTCTAGTATGATTAGAGTTTGTCACTATTCTCAAATGTTCAAGTTCATTAGCTACAATTTTTCCTTTATCTTTATTTCTTTCTTCCTTAGATCCATTCCACCCTCCTTTATCCTTCTCTCCTATTTCAATATCAATATTTGAGCCTTCTCCATACATCTTCTTGAGAAGATTATCCTTATTGGGAGTTTTTCCAACTCCCACATCTCCACCTAGGGTTGTCAATTTTCTTGGAACAATAAGGTGGCAGTAGAAGTAGTATATGCAACACTAATATTTCTCTATTCCCCATCATTTCCTAATTTCTTACTAGTCAAATTTGAGTCTCTTGATTTCTTCTTATCTATCTAAACTTGGGTTCTTTTTAAAACCTTAGTAGTTCATATTAACAAATTATTAATTTTGGGAAAATTCTAGTTAATAGGATTTTATGGTTACATATGAATAGTGGCATTTTAGATAACTAAGAGGGGGGGTGAATTAGTTAAGCACAGTTATCCTATAGTCCCAAATACTCTTAGATGTATAAAACCAATTTCAACATAAAAACTTAAATAGCTCGGTAAAAACTTGTTTGTGTATTTCTGTTCATTAACCGATTGATAGTAAAAATAACTAGTATATATACCGATCAAACCAGTAATTGTTATGTGTAAAGTAAAATAACAAATCATCACATGCATACACATTTAACACTTTATTTTTAACATTGAAACCCTATTAGGGGAAAAACCACCTGGGACTGGTACCTGAAATAATTTCACTCTTCTGAAGTGAGATCGGTTAAGAGCCAACCCTGTTAAAGGTTACAAAACATACTATAAGGTGTGACCTTGTTAGAAGATTTATCACTAACAGTTATCTATGACCATACACTCACTTGGGTCTAAAATTAAAAAAATCAACATTCATTGAATGTCATAATGAAATAAATAAAGAATGTTAAGTCTCACTCAGTTAAGAGATTTGGTCTATAGCAATAGTTAGAATGCAACAGTAAATGATCTGATTGAAATACAACTTCCTTTGTAGATATTCAGATCTATGCTAAGCTCAATATACCTTTGGACATCATAATCTCTTCAATTTATTTCTATCATCCAAATATATTATGTTTGGTTAATCTCATTTCTAATGCTCGGTGTAGTCTATAGAATTACTCAGTTCTCACTTTAGCCTGTCTAACCAGCTTCACATGAATGAAATCTTCTTCTCATGTGAATCATCTCATTTTTAATCTCTTGTCTCCTTAAATAGAAATGATAAACCATTTTCTCCTCAGCCATATATTTTTCCTCTTAATCTCCATCGTTGATTTTGTCACTTTAACCTTAAATAGATTTCAATCTTCATCATCTGATCTTTCTTTAAAAATTCAGTCGTAGATCTTCATAACAAACTTTATCTTTGTCCTTGGAATCATCCCAATTTGTCCATCTCATCATCTCAATTCAGAAATCATATGTTCTATATTATTTCTTTCACTCGGTCAATACCGTGATGTGTCGATGACTTCTTGCTTGGCTAATATTTTACTCAGTATACACTACACTTTCTCGGTGTACATTGTATCAACTAGGTGTATACTAAGTTCTTCATATACCAACCACATAAACTTGTACATTCATGATCTATAATTCTTTACATAACCATGTAATATAATCAAATCACTATTATAATGTCATATGCTCATCAATAAGTTACCCAATTAATACCATACTCATATCTTTCTCATACATCTCATCTTCATGTTTTTTTTTTAAGTAAAGAAGGTTTTACAGGGTTCCTAAAACCCACAACATCTTTAAAATATAGCAATAAATAAATCAAGTCTTAAGGAAGAAAAAACAAAAGATTAAATAGGCCATAGGCATGCCAAGAGACAAGAAACCACTGAGATAGAATAGTCAAAATGGATAAAAAAAGAGACAAGAAAAATGCACCAAGAGGAAAGGTCGAGAAAGGTTCCTAAGCATCATTGCAGCATTGGTTTTGAGAAGCTCCATCTTCTCTGTCACCTCCTTGATCTTCTGAATTTTGTTGGAGTCTTCTTCGTCCTTATTTTTCTTTGACCTAGCCCTTGTTCTCTTACCTAGACCTTCATTGCGCTTCTCCTTTTTCCTCTTTGATAATCTACGCATCATTGCCTTCCATCTTCTCTTCCATTTTGTCTATGAGAAAATTGATGTTCTCATTTGAGGCCTTCACGATGTTGAAGTTTTTCTCAGCAATACCTTTGAGGGTTTCCTCAAGGCTCTTCATCTTATCCTCCATCTCATTAATCCTTGATTCCAGGTGACGAAGATCCTCAATGGCTTTGTGATCCTTGTTGTTTTCAATGCCCTGTATTTTTTCCTTGAGGTAGCCAAGTTCATGAAAGAGCCATTTAAATGACTTGAATTGGTCGAGCATACTGTTCTTTGCATTGTTGAGAATATTTAGCTCCATTTCTTTGTCCTTGTCACTGAGGATAACCAGGGAAGGGTCTATCAGGTCCTCCTTCTGGATTCTACCATCTATATCCTCAAGGATTTTGGGGTTTACATCTTCCCTAATAATCCCCATATGCACAGTGTTCATGTTGAAATTATGCCACACTTGCCCTTTGGACTGGTTCTTATCATCTGAAAAGTCATGTGGGTTTGGAGACTGGGTTGAGGGATCTTCTTGGTCATCATTAAGCACCTCAGTATTAGGGTCCTCAATATTTTCATGGGCTCCAAAAGGAGGAGGGGGAGTGTAATCTTTTCTAATGGCCAGATCAACAGAAAGATGGCCAGAGCATTCCCCCTTTGAAATGTTTTTCTTCATCGTGGTTTGTTCCATATTCTTCCTAGCCTCACCTCTAGAATTATTTGCCTCATCATCAGTGTTCATATCTTCCACATTGTCATTATAATCCTCTTCTGAGGAGATCTCCATTCTAGCCTACTTTTTGAAGGGTTTTTCTTTTTAAACCAAGCTCGTAGGTCTCTTCTTAGAGGAAGAGCCTTGTTTCATCTTTTTGACCTCTTCATCCTCATGGTCCTCTGAGTACATTCCCACACTATCTTCTAGGTCCAAGGGGACATAGTCCAAACTAGAGCAATCTTCTCTTTCCTTTTTGTCCACAATCTCCTTCCCCAGGGTTTGGGCTTTGAAATATTCATAAATTAATAGTAATAGACCCTCATGTAAAGAAACATTAGCTATATTCTTCTCCCTAAAGCCATTTATATTATCATTTATTGAAGAATACAAGTAGAAGAGGATGGAAACCTTCATACTGTGTTTGAGATGATTCAGCAGCATGAAGTGGTAGGTCCTGATCCTGTCAAACCTAGTGTCCAACATGACATAAGAGATCAGGGATTTGAGAACAAATTTCCATAGCATTTTGATACCTTCATGTTGGTAGTATGTTTCCATTTTAACAATAGCTTTCTTCTCATCCTCATCTTTCACAAAATCATTGACGAAAATGTCAGAGATTTTGTGGTCCCTGTAGAATTTTTTTCCCATAATGGGGATACTGGTGACTTTCGAGATAACCTCCTCAATGACTATGAAATTATTTCCCTCTATCTCCACACACCCTTCATTCCATCTCTTCACAAAAATATTAGTGACTGCCTTCTTACTTCCATGTAACCTTTCAATGAAGGTCGTGATTTCCCCTTTTTGTAGAGCATTCCAAACCTTAGTATGCCTCTTCCATTTCACACTATCATTCATGGGCTCCCTTTTATGTCTTTCCCCTCCCATCACTCTGAGATAGATTTGGGAAATTCTCTGATTAGACAGATAGCTATTGTTCTAATTTTTTCTAACAACGGTCATCCTGAGCTTTCTTCTTTTTTTCTTTTGGAAATAGATAAAAATATTGGGAATGTGTTAGGAATGAATGATAAATATATCCTATGGGGGAGTATTCACAGCCATTCTATAGCAATTTTTTTTGCATTCATGACTATGATTGTCATTAATGTCAACACAGTGATCTACTGGAGATTAGCAGGAAGCAGATAGTGTTTGAGTTAGCGCACTTGGGATATTGAAGATGAAGCTATGTGAAGTTGAGGACTTAATCTAGGATTTTCTATGAGATCATGGTTAAGAGTGCAGATGGAAATTCATTTATTCATGACAGTTATGAGGAAATCAGTGGAAGCAGTATTAAAGCAGTGTTCCAGAGTAGCAGTTTGTGGAAATCGGATGATATTTCCTAATCGGGATGGAATCTAATCATGTGTAGTTATGAGTCAGTTGAATACATGATTTTAGTGAAGAGGACATGTGCACAAGATTTGAGGTCACACGAGTGAAGAATTATCTTAAGTGGAAGTTGACAATTTTGTGTAATTTTTATGTAACGTGTGGAAACTTTTATTTTATAATTTGTATGCTGACTAATTTGTAATTACTTGAGTGTCATATAAAGGAAGGAATTTTTCCTTTTTGTAATGTAAGTAAGTGAATGAAGAAATTGTGAAAGTGAATTTGTTGGAAGAGGATATGTGAAGTATAGAGATCTGACATTGAGATCTGAAGAAGCAATTGGTGTGGTTTGGCACAATTAGAGGAGTATTGAATTGTTGAGATAAGTAATCTTGTGGTATTATTCTATTGAGTAATACTAAGATCAGTTGGATGGTGAGTTCAGTGATCTTACCCTGAAGCTATTTGGGCAGTGGGTCCTTTTGTCTTCCATAACTCCTAATAGAGTTATAATCTTTTAATAGGGATTCAAAGTCTCCTAATAGGGACTCATATGTACTGAATATTTCATAAGACTCCTAACAGAGTCCATCCTCTCACAAGGAACTTTCATATTAGTGCATCTTTTGTGGGCATCATTCCCATCAGGGTTTACTCTTTGATCAAGAGGTTCCCTAGTCAACATATCTTGTGTCATTGTGTTATTGTGCATGTATATCTTTCTATGGTTGTTGATTACATTTCTTACATGGTTAAAATCTATTAAGGTTGATAAAAATTTTATTTATCTGATAATTGATTCACCCCCCCTCCTCTCAGTTATCTTGGTAGACTTTACTTTCTAATAGAATGAACACCCAGAAAGTGTGCAAAAGGGACATGTAGTTATTGACCTTTATGTCCATTTGGTACTTGCCATTTATGGAATGGTACATCCAATAAACTACATTACAATTCATTATTATCATTAATGATTCCCTCATTTCCTTGATATCTATCCCTCTCGACTAAATCCTTCACCTCACAAGGGAAATCTTCATCATGATGGCACCTCATCATTACGTCCTTTTTAATAGCTAAGTTGGAAAACTAGTTAGCTACATGGTTGGCTTCTCTGTACATGTTGGATATGTGAACCTCTTCAAAATAATTTAAAAGAGCCCGTGTTTCTTCTATCATGTTGGATATAGTCCATGAAGAGGAATGGTTTAAGTTTAAACATTTTATGATGTTCTTGGAATCTCCTTTGAGCCAGAGCTTTTTGACCCCTATGTCATGGGCTAGTTTGGTGACTTGGAGGGCAACACTCACTTTAGAAAAGTGGTTTTTTTGTGAGCCAAGAGGTAAGATGACTATAGTAGTCCTAAAATCATAGCAATTCATGATCACACCTCCACTACCTACCATGCCAGGATTCCCTTTGGCCGCTCCATCAAAGTTGGCCTTGGACTAGCCTTGTGAGGGATAGCTCTAGGTGCAATTCTATCTTTTCTCAATGCTTCTCTTAGGGATAGCAGCCTGGATCTTTCCTACAAAAGAGTTAGAGCCACCACATAAAAAAAAAAGTTTTCTTTCACAGCAAAGTGGATATTTTCAAAGATAATTTTGGGTGGAGTAGAGCTATCTTGAAAGATGTGATTATTGTGTTCTCTCCAAACTCAGCATAAGTGTGGAAGAATCCAAGAGAAAAAGTAGCAGAATTCAAAATTTTTAGAGGAGAAAGTCCAATGAGTAAAAAGATCTTTAAAAGATAGGGGAAAGAACTAAGATAAATCTAGAGCAGAAAGGAGAAATTTCTAGATTTTACTTACATAAGAGCATTGAATAAACATGTGGTCCATAGATTCAACTTGGCATCTACAAAGCACACACCTGTTGGGGATCTAGAAACCTCTCTTAATAATATTATCAACCATAAGAATGAGGTTATGAAGCAAGAGCCCGAAGAAGACGTTAATTTTGGGGGTAAGGCCAGGGAGCCAAGCTTTAGCCCAAAGAGGATTGGCTTCCTAATTCTAAAACAACTAAGAGGAGTAGGCAGAGGTGACCATGAAGGTCCCATCCAGAGAACCTTCCCATATAAGCACATCCTGGGCAGAGGATAGGGAAACCACATTAAGGGAAATCATAAGAGGAATCAGGTCTCGAGATACCTGAGAGAGGTCTACCCAAGCATTGTCCATTTTTTAGTTACTGACTTGGGAGCCAAAGATGTGGATGCATTCCTCCATCTAGATTTTGAAAGGCTCACAATATCTCAAGGGACCCAACTGAAGCTAGTTATCATACCAGAAGTTTATGGAGTGGTCATTCCCTATCTTCCATTTTGCCTTGGATTTGGAAACATCCTTAGCATTGAGGAAATCATTCCGTATATAAGAGCCTTTCGGTGAATCATTATCTTCAAAGAAATGTTTAATAGAATTGTTAGTGAGATACTTATCTTCAAAAGTGTCACACCATTCCCCAATTCTATTGAAGATGTGCCATAATTGTTTAGCTTGGAGAGCTTTGTTGTAAGGTCTGATCCTTCTTATTCTGAGGCCTCTAACATGCTTAGGGAAAAAAACTTTGTCCTAGGCTATAAGAGGGAGTCTCTTATGATCTTCATTCCTAGACCAAAGAAATCTTCTCTAAATTCTTTCTATGGCCTGCGCAACTTTAGCCAGAATGGAAAGAAGCTTAATGCATAGGTTGGGAGGTTTTGTAGAGTTGATTTGACCAATTGGATTTTTCCTGCCTGACTCAAAGTAAACCCTTTCCAACCAACCAGCTTCATGTTGAATCTATCAATTAATTTGTTCCAGAATGCCTCTGGAGGTTTAACACCTAAAGGCAGACCCAAGTAGTTGGCTGGGAGAGAATTAATACTACAACCCATGATGTCTGCAATTCTCCTCTATCTCACCTTAGGAGTGTTAATAAAGTAGATTGTGTTAGCTTATGGTAACTGATCAGGAAAGTACTATCTAGGAAAGTACTGTACACTTTTCCTCCCAACCTCACCCTAGGCAATTTTTTTTGAGGCTGACATATTTTTGGCTATTTTGGGGCTGACATATTGTAACTCATTATAACCCTAAAGTAATAAACTATTGTATAATATGGCTTAGGGTTAGGGATTTGATAATGTATGATTTTAGTACTTGCAGCGGAATTGAGCTGTAAGGGATTATAGATTGTAATCAGGTTGTAATCACTGGATAATAATAATAATGGACTCACTGTTGGTGGATTTACCCCAAGGATTGGGTGAACCACATTAAATATTTGTGTATTTTGTTCTCTTCTGTGTGGTTTATTATTTTTTGATATTGGTTATATTTGCATGTAATTGTTATTTATGTCTTGTTAATCCTAACAAGTGGTATCAGAACAAGGTTTTTTTTCAGTTATCCTCTCTAGGAAGATCTCACAGTTTAGTGGGAGTCTCACGGTTGAGTGGGAGCAATGGAAAATAAGGGTAGGCTGAAGGTTGAAAATTTTAATGGGCAGAACTTTTAGTTATGGAAAATGAAAATGGAGGACTATCTCTATTAGAAGGATCTATGGCGGTCGTTGGAAGGAAAAGCCAATAAACCAGCAAGCATTTCTGATGAGCACTAGACAATTCTTGATAGAAAGGCTCTTGGTAGTATTCGATTATGCCTGGCACAATCGGTGTCATTCAATATTACACAAGCAACGATGACTAAATATTTGATGAAAACCCTAGTGAAGCTGTATGAAAAGCCCTCCACTTCAAATAAGGTATTTATCATGAAGTGTTTGTTTAATATGAAAATGGTGGAAGGTGGGTCATTTTCTAATCATTTAAATGAGTTTAATACAGTTACCAGTCAATTAAATTTTATCAATATTATTTTTTATGAAGAAATTAGGGCTCTCTTGATTTTGTGTTCTTTACCTGAAAGCTGGAATGGCTTAGTAATGGCTGTTAGTAATTCTATTTTTGGTTCTAATACCCTAAAATATGATCATGTTATTGGTGTTATTCAGAGTGAGGAAATTCATAGGAAAAGCTCAGGTAGATCCACATCAAGTAGTGCCTTAAATGGACAAACCAAGGGTAGAACCAATGAGAGAGGAAACAACTCTTGAAATCATGGGAAATCAAGAGGAAAATCAAAGGGGAAGAGGTCCGAATCCAAATAACCAAATGATTGTTGGTACTGTGGAAAACTAGGTCATAAGAAGAAAGATTGTTGGTATCAGAAGAATAAGGAAGGAGACAAACAAGAAGGTAACAAGGAGGTAAATGTGATAATTAATAAATCTAAAGAGGATTCTTTGATTCTTTCTTTAGAAAGTATTGATGATTCATGGGTTTTAGATTATGGGGCTTCATTTCATGCTACACCCCATAGAGGTTACTTTCTTGATTATGTCCAAGGGGATTTTGGGATAGTTTATTTGGGAGATAATGAACCTTGTCAGATAGTTGGAAAGGGAAAAATTAAGATTAAGTTGCAGAATGGGAATCATTGGCTACTACAAGAGGTAAGACATGTTCCAAGGCTGAGTAGGAATTTAATTTCAGCAGGGCAACTCGGTGATGAGGGATGCACAGTTACTTTTAATGATAGAAATTGGAAGGTTTCAAAAGGCTCCTTAGTAGTAGAAAAAGGTGTGAAAGTAGGCACATTATATCTTTGTACAGGTCATATTGTTCCTTCTACTTTAATTGTTTCAGAAGATAATGAATGTTCAGGAACAGTGGTTGCAGTTGCGCAAGAATAACGTCAAACCGTTGTTGTAGATTTTGGCATAGCACTATGGCACAATAGATTTGGGCACATGAGTGAAAAATTTATGAAATTACTTCATTCAAAGAAAGTTTTACTTGGTCTAAAATGTGTCAATATGGATTTCTATGAGAGTTGTGTTTCTGGAAAAAAAAAAAAAGAGTTAGTTTTGTGAAGAGTGGGAAGGAAAAGAAAAATGAGAGATTAGAGCTTGTGCATACAGATGTATGGGGACCACCTTAGGTATCTTCCCTTGGTGGCTCTATGTATTATGTTACATTTATAGATGATGCAACAAGAAAAGTATGGATTTATTTCCTTAGACAGAAATCTAATGTATTTCAAACTTTTAAGAAATGGAAATGCTTGGTTGAGAATAAGACTGATAAAAGGTTAAAATGTCTCATATCTGATAATGGTGGTGAGTATTGCAGCATAGAATTTGAAGATTATTGTTCCTCTAATGGTATTCATAGGCAAAAAACTATACCAAGGACTCCACAAGAAAATGGAGTGGTTGAACAAATGAACAGGACAATAATGAAGTGTGCAAGGAGTATGAGGTTGCATGCTAGGCTACCCAAAAATATGTGGGTAGAGGATGTGAACACTACTATTTATTTAATCAATAGAAGCCAATCTACTCCTTTAGACTATGGTATTCTAGAGGAAGCATGGAGTGGTAAGAAGGTGAGTTATTCTTTTCTCAAAACCTTTGGTTGTGAAGCTTTTGCACATATAGATTCTAAAAATAGAAACAAGCTAGAAGCTAAGTCAAAGAAATGTGGATTTGTTGGATATGGCATTGATGAATTTGGTTATAGGCTTTGGGATTTTGAAAATCATAAAATTGTAAGAAGCAGGGATGTCATATTCAATGAGAAAGTATTGTACAAAGATCTGTTGCAGCAGCATGAGAAGAAATAAAATGACTATGTAGTACTGGATGATACTCCAAAAGATGATGTTCCAATAGTTCCTTATGCTCTGCAACAATAGTAACAACAAATACCACATAGCCCAATGAATGTTAGATGGTCAACAAGGCTAAGTAGACCTCCAGAAAGATTTTCTCCATCTTTGTATTCTATTTTGTTAACAGATGCTGGTGAACCTGAATGTTATAATGAAGTTGTGCATGTGGATACAAAGATTCAGTGGGAGTCTACAATGATAGAGGAAATGGATTCCTTGCTAAAAAATCACACTTGGGATTTATGTAAGTTACCTACAGGTAAAAGGGCTTTACAAAATAAATGGGTTCATAGGCTGAAAGAAGAGGATGGAGGTAAGAAAATATTTAAAGCCAGGTTAGTTGTAAAAGGATTTGCACAGAAAAAGGGTATTGATTTTGATGAGATATTTTCTCTAGTTGTTAAAATGACTTCTATCTGTACTATTTTAAGTATTGTGGCTACTAAAGATTTGCATTTAGAGCAACTTGATGTTAAAACAACTTTTCTTCATGGTGATTTGGATGAAGAAATATATATGGTCCAACCACAAGGATTTGAGGTCAAGGGTAAGGAGAATTTGGTGTGCAGATTGTAGAAAATTTTATATGGCTTGAAGCAAGCACCTCGGCAATGGTATATTTAATTTGATAGTTTTATGAATGAGCATGGATACAGTCGGTGTCATTCTGACCATTATGTTTAGTTAAGAGGTTGGATGATGACAACTACATTATTTTATGTTTATATGTTGATGATATGCTTGTAGCTAGGTCTAACATGGATCACATTAAGGGGTTGCAACAACAATTAGCACATTCATTTGCAATGAAGGATTTGGGGGCAGCAAAACAAATCCTTGGTATGAAATTTTGTAGAGATAGGAAAAATAGGAAGTTGTCTCTATCTCAAGCTGATTATATTGAGAAGGTGTTGCAACATTTCTCGATGGAGAATGCCAAAGCTATCAGCACACCTTTTCCTGGTCATTTGAAATTGACTAAGGATATGTGTCCTAAGACATCAGAAGAAGAGACAAAAATTTCTAAGGTACCTTATGCTTCAGCTGTAGGGAGCTTAATGTATGCTATGGTATGTACTAGGCCAGATATTGCACATGCAGTGGGAGTCGTTAGGCAATATATGAGTAACCCTAGTATTAAGCATTGGAATGCAGTCAAATGGATTCTCAGATATTTGAGAGGTACATCCAGTAAGTGTTTACACTTTGGGGGTTCTACTACTACTGTACAAGGCTAGGTTGACTCAGATTTGGTAGAAGATATAGATAGAAGGTGGAGTACTGCAGCTTATGTATTTACTATTGGTGGGATAGCAGTGAGTTGGATTTCTTGACTAAAAAAGGTGGTTGGTTTATCCACTATAGAGGCAGAGTATGTTGCTACTATAGAGGCAGCCAAGGAGATGATATGGCTTCAATTCTTCATGGAAGAATTGGGACATCCACAAATGGATAATTTTTTGCATACAAATAGCCAAAGTGTCATTCATCTTGTGAAGAATTCTACTTTTCTCTCAAAGACAAAACACATACAATTGTGGTACCATTTCATTTGGTTAGTTTTTGATGATGGGAAGTTAAAGCTGGAAAAGATTCATACAAATGATAATCCAGCTGATATGTTTACAAAGGTAGTAACAAGGGAGAAGTTGAACTCATGTTTGACTTCACTTGGTCTTCTAGACTGAACAAAATAAAGGAATAGCTAAGTCCAGGGTGGTTCAATCCATTGGGAGCCTCATATGGTAGCGGTATTGCTACACAATCAGTCTCCAAGTGGGAGATTTTTTAGTGTGGATACTGATCAGTCACCAAGTGGGAGATTGTTAGCTTATGGTGACTGATCAAGAAAGTACTATCTAGGAAAGTAATGTACACCTTTTGGCTATTTTTGGGCCGACATATTGTAACTCATTATAACCCTAAAGTGGAAAAATATTGTATAATATGGCTTAGGGTAAGGGATTTCATAATGTATGATTTTAGTACTTGCGGTGGAATTGAGCTCTAAGGGATTACAAATTGTAATCAGGTTGTAATCACTGGATAATTATAATATTGGACTCGTTGTTGGTGGATGTACCCTAGGGATTAGGTGAACCATGTTAAATCTTTGTGTATTGTGTTCTCTTCTATGTGATTTATTATTTTATGATATTGGTTATATTTGCATGTAATTATTATTTCTATCTTGTTAATCCTAATAGATTGAGCTTTTATTCCAGTTTATGGATTGGCCAGTAGCTCTAGTATAGGAGTTGAGAAAATGCTTCACCAATTTGGCTTCACCCACTAAAGCCTCACCTCCTAAAATGGTGTCATTAATGAACTTCTAGTGAGAGAAGACCTAGGTCCCTAATGATAGTTTTATACCTTTCAAAGCCCCAGAGCTCCTAGAGGCAGATATGAGCCTTCTAAGGCATTCTACAAGAATGATAAAAAGAATAGGGGAGAAGAGATCCCCTTGTCTCAAACCCCTAGTGGGTTTGAAAAGGGCCGACGGGGAACCATTGACCAAAATTGCCAAAGAGGGAGTAGGGATGATTTGATAGATAATCTTGCAATAGTGAAAATTGAAGCCAAAGGCATCTAGAACCCTAAGCAGGAACTGCCAGTCAACTCGGTCATAAGCCTTGGACAAGTCAAGCTTGAGGAGGAAGCCTTCCCTTTTACCAACTTCTAAGGAGTGAATCACTTTGTGCACCACCATGATGGAATCCAAAATTTGACTATCGAGCACAAAACTAGGTTGCTGAGGAGCGATTAAAGGGGGGAGAACTTTAAAAATTCTAGAGGTAATAACTTTAGAGATGATCTTGAAGGAGTTGCACAAACTTATGGGTCTAAAGAGCTCCATCGAGTCTGCCCCTGTGATCTTGGGAATAAGCACCAAAAAAGTAACATTAAGTTCTTTGAGGAGATTCTTTGAGCCAAAGAATTCCTACACCACTTTGACCACATCATATTTCACCACATCCCAAAAAAGATGAAAGAAGAACACCAAGAAGCCATCAAGACCAAGGGCTTTATCACTTGGAAGAGATTCTAGGGCTTTCTTGACTTCAACCATGTCTGGGATAGAACATAAGGCTTTATTTTGGCCTTTAGAGATGATTTTAGGAATGTTGTTAAGAAGCGTTTCCTAATCCTCCTTTGACATCTCTAGATCTTTAGATGGGAAAGAAGAGAAGAAGGAAATAGCTTCCTTCGCAATGTCCTTTTCCTCCTACAAAATTTTACCTCTCTTCTTAATACTGCTTATTATGTTGGTCGCTCTGTGTCTCATAGTAGAAACATGGAAGAACTGAGTGTTTTAGTCTCCTTTCCTTAACCAAATGGACCTAGATCTCTGCTTCCTAAATTCTCCACCTACCCTATAATGTTATGATACTCTGAAATTATAGAGTTTTCTTTAGTCGGTCAGATCTCATCATAGCCCTCTCTTTGGATTTCTTCTTGAATGATATTAAGATTTGAGATCGTCTTGTCTTTATCAGAGAAAATATTGTCAAATTCTTCCTTGTTCCACTATTTGATATTAAATGTAATGTTTCTAAGATTTTTGACCACCCTAAACATGACAGTGCCCTTAACTTCTATATTCCACCAAACTTTTATTTTATTTTTCAAGTTAGGATGAGAGACCCACATTTTTTTGAATCTGAAAGGAAAGCTCATTTTCTTAGCAATCTAGTCAAGAGACATTAGAAAATACCTTGAGTATTAGAAAGTGCCTTTTCTTAGCAATCTTCCATATTAATATCTCATTCCTTTGCCATTATTACCTTCTTTAGATGTTTGCAACTATCATGATAAGTATAGTAAAAACTTGTTGACATTAATGACAATATAATAATTGATTTAATATCTCACATATACCATTGTAGTTAGGTGATCATCTTCACATTTTGTTCTCCAAGTAGTCAATCAGTTGTAGTTTGTCAATCTCTCCCTTTGGCATTGATGGCAACACAAACACAATATGAAATATGTCATAGAATACTAAACATCTTAAGTGTCTACAACTTTATCTTATATGTTGTGACTTGGTAATGCATTTAATATGTCTAATCACTACACAACATCATTTATAGACTCTCCCTTTCGGTTAGCTTCATTTCTAACTAATATGTCATGATCATCTCTCCATATTATCATGTAACCATCTCTCTCCCTTTTTCTGAATACTTCATGTAATCATCTCTCCCTTTGACAACAATGCCAAAGATGATCAGCTCTTCAGAATCCAAATCAGTATCTTTTTTGTTCAATTCAAATTCTTGTACATTGCATGTACAAATATGCAATTTTAGTTTGTCTTCCATCTTCTTCTACTTCTTCACAACCTCAGGAATCCTAAAGTGTGAACATCATGCATCAACATCATTAGATTTTATAATAAAGTACAAGATGATGCAACCCCATATCACCTTAGTGACTATTAGATAGTTGATGGACCCCTAGTCTACTTCTCAAGTATTAAAATGTATCCTTCGATAAGGTTTTTGTAAATATATCAACAAGTTTCTCATGTGACTTCATAGATTCTAATTTGACTTGTTTTTATTGAACTTGCTCCCTTAAGTAGTGATACTTAATAGATATGTGATTTTTCTTTCCATGCATCACTAGATTCTTTGAAATATTAATATCACTTGTATTGTCATAATATATTATCACTAGATAAGTGATCTCTTCAGTCATACCTTCCAATAATTGCTTTATCCATGCAATATTTGAACAATTAGCAGCAACAGCAGCAGCTACATCTTCTGCTTCAGTGGTGGACTAAAAAATGCATCCTCATTTCTTACTTATCAATGTTACTAATCTTTCTCCTAAGAAAAATGCTCCACCTATAGTGTTTTTTCTATCATCAATATTTCTAGCCCAATCAGCATCAGTGTAAACTTTGAGATCAAAATTGGCTTCTTTCTTATACCACAATCCATATTTTTCAGTGTTCTTCAAATACCTCAAAATTATTTTCACAACAGTCATGTGTGATTCTCTAGGATTAGCATAAAATCTAGCCACAATTCTAACCGCATGTGCAATATCTGCTCTACTATGCACAACATACATCAACTTTCCAATCATATATCTGTATAAGGCTTGATTTACCTCTATTGATTTGTCATTCTTGATCAAATTGCATCTGATTACCATAGGTGTACCAACTAGTTTTGAATCTTCCATACAGAATGTCTTCAAGACTTTTTTAATGTACTTTTCTTGTGTGATATAGATGTCTTCCTTTAGTTGATGTATTTCCAAACCAAGAAAGAATTTGATCTCTCCAAAAATCAACATTTCAAACTCTTTTCTCATTTCATCAGCAAAATATTTACATAAAGTATCATGACCTCTAAATATTATATCATCAACAAAGATTTCAGCAATAAGAATCTTATCATCAGTTTTGTTGGAAACTGCAATTGAAGCAATTGTTGTATTGTCATTGATGTCAAACCTTAACTGGTAAGACTATTTCTATTTAAGAAAGTACTATACCTATTTGAGTGTTGCTAAGGGGAAAGGCAAGGTTGGTAACAATAACACCTAAGGAAAGGTTGAGTTATTTTGATACTTCAATGAGTACTTGATTATGTGGCACAATGATAAGACAATGTATTGTTTATCTAAGTAAGAATGAAGACTAAACTGGTAGGCTTAACTGATAAAAAGTGAAGAAATCTAGTTTAAGTTGAGTGTTGTTTGTGTCAACCGAGCTAGTATATGCCAAGTAAAATCAGTGTTGACCGAACACCAGTTAATTGCAGAGGAAGACAGTTTTAGCTGAGGATATAGTTTATGTGGTGACCGAGCTTTCTAGTGAAGACTGAGAAGTTGAACATAGTATTGACCGAGCATTAGTATTTTGCATTTGATGAAGAATTTAGATTCCTAGCTAACATCATTGAATTCTTGCATTATGTAAAATGTGTTGACTTTATTTATTGATTGTATGAAAGCATTTAATGCACTGTAAAACATTTTATTCTAAATCTTTAAGAGATTCAAGATATTTCTAGAAGGATAGTCAAAGAACATAATGTCGGATGGATTTAATGAATCTGACCTAACCCTAAGATCTACGAAGGAGATTAAGCAGAGAAAGATGTATTGACCTAATAGAGGTAGTATTAAGGAAACCTAAGCGAGAGGTTGTCGTAAGGAGTAGATGCTTGAAGTATTGTTGATGTTATTGACTGTCTAAGCAGAAAAGGTTGAAGGAGAAGTGTTGTGATCACTTGAAGGGTTTTGAGTATATTAGTGATGGATATGGAAAAGGTTAACAATCAGTAAGCCAACATATGTTTACAGAATTGGATCTGGTATTTGCAAAGTGATTTGTATGTTTCTCAGATCAATATTACTGCTACTTTCTAACCATTGTAACAGTCAAAATCCTTTTAACAGAGGTTGACCTAACAATCATAGGTATAAATCCTTTGAATAAGATTGCATTCTAATGGAGTGTATGTAAGTCCTATAACAAGGTGCACTTTTAACAAAGTGGTTTAAATCCTTTACTCGGGTCACACCTGACAATGTGTTTGTAACCTTTGACAGGGTTGGCTTTTCACCGAGCACACTTCAGAAGAGTGAACATAATAGTAACATGTTACAAAGTGGTTTTTCCCAAATTGGGTTTCCACTATAAATCCTAGTGTTGATACTTGTGTGAATGTTTTGGTTTGAACATTTCTATGTTTTACAAGTTAGATGCTATTAGATAAGTGGACTGCACTATTCTATGTTTCTGTTATGCAATCAATAATGACCAAGTAGGTGTTGGTTATTAGATCTGATTTGTTGAAGAGATCAATGTTTGTTTTATACATCTAGACCTAAGACTAACTAATTCACCCCCCCTCTTTGTTGTTCTAAATCATATTAACAATTGGTACTAGAGCTGTTGGTACTTACAGAGAACAAGTTTGAAGGTATTTGAAGAAAATTATCAAGATGTATAAGAAGGAGGTACCAAAGCTGAATAAGAAAAACTTTCCTCCATGGCAAAGATTAATGAAGCTGCATCTAGCTGGTATTGGTGATTCTACAAAGTATTACATTGAGCATGACTATGTCACACCTACTGCACCTCTGACTACCGAGGAAATGAAAGCTAAACAAGAGCACAACCAAGCAATGTTGGAGATTGTGTCTGCCCTAAGTTATCAGAATTTGAAGACATCAAAGACTACACTACTACAAAGCAAATGTGGGACACCCTTGCAAGCATTTATGGCAGTGATGTAAATGTGTTAAGAGCAAAATCTGAGAGCCTAAGAGGTAAATTTGATGAAATGAGAATGCAAGAAGGTGAGAATGTTGCACAATATTGTGCTAGAATAAAAGAAGTTGTAAATTCTATTAAAGGAGCAAATGGAACTATTGAGGATGAAACTATAATAGGAAAAGTATTGAGAACTCTGCATCCTATCTATGCAATCAAAATTTCTACAATTTAGGAATCTAGATGTAACTCTCCTAATGCTCTTACTTTAAAAAGTTTGGTTGGTAAGCTTACTACTTTTGAACTTTCTAACTATGATAACTTCACTGTTGGTAGTATTGAATCTGCTTTTAAATCACAAATGGTTCTGAATAAGTCAAAGAAAGAAAAAGAAAGATGCAGCAGTGAAAGTGAAAGTGAAAGTGATATTAATAGTGGCACATCTGATGAAGAACTTGAGGATCTAGAAGCTCTTATGGGTAGAAGACTAAAAAGGGGAAAAGGAAGGTACAAAGGTAAACTTGCTATTAAATGTTTTTCATGTAATAAAGTTGGTCATATAGCTGCTAGATGCCCTGAAAGGGATAATAAGCATGAGGAAAGAGACAGCAAGCATAAAGACAAAAGAGAAGATAGAGGTTACCGAAGATACAAGGACTACAAAGGAAAAGGTAAGAAATCCTACTACATTGCCGAAGAAGAGACTGACACTTATAGTGATTATTTTGAAATTGAAATTGTCTATGTTGCAATGAAAGATGAATCTAATGAGGATGAGAAACCTGCATTGATATCTTATGTGAACAAAAATGATAAATGGATTATTGACAATGGTTGTTCACATCATATGACTGGAGATAAGAGTAAGTTTGATACCTTAAATCATTATAAAGGTAGGAGTGTGAAATTTGGTAATGATGCACCCTATCCTGTTAGATGAAAAGGATTGATTAAGATGACTAATAAGATCACTTGTGAAAATATGTATTGGGTTGAGGGTCTTAACTATAATATGTTGAGTGTTGTACAACTTAATAGCACTGGCTACCGAGTGGAATTTCATCATAGGAAGTCCAAAATATTTGATGCCACAGGTGAACTGATTGGAAGTGGAGAACAGACAAGAGGTAATTTGTTCTATCTAGACCTATCTAAAGAAACATGTATGATTTCACAACTTGATGATATTTGGTTATGGCATAAGAGGCTATTTAATGTTAACTTTGATAATATGGTAGAAATTATCAAGAAAAAGAAAGTGAGAGGTCTACCTAGATTGAAGAAACCTGAGAATGTAATGTGCAAATAATGTCGGTTGGGTAAGATGACTAAGTCTAGTTTCAAGAGCAAAACCATTACTTTTGAGAATATCTTAGATTTGGTTCATACTGACCTTTGTGGACTGATGGGTGTATAAAGCTATTGTGGTGCTAGATATTTTATCCTATTTTTTGATGATTATACCAGAATGATGCATGTAATGTTCTTAAAAGAAAAATCTGATGCTTTTCAATTTTTTAAGTGGTATGTGGCTAAGATTGAAAAAGAGACAGGTAAGAACCTGAAGTGTCTAAGATCTAACTGAGGTGGAAAATTTACATCAAATGAGTTTAATCTATTTTGCAATGATAGAGGGATCAAAACATGGATGTCTGCACCTAGAACTCCTCCACAAAATAGTATAGCAGAGAGAAGGAACAAATCTATCTTGGACTATGTAAGTACATTAATGATTGAAAATAATGTTGCACAGAAGTATTGGAAAGAAGCTATAAGTACAGTTGTTTATACTCTTAACCGAGTAGAGATCAAAAAAGGTACAAATCTGACACCTTATAAATTATGGCATGTGTATGCACCGAATGTAAAGTACTTTAGAATTTTTGGAAGTAAGTGCTACATATTGAAGGATAGTAGGAATGGAAAAATTGATGCTAAAAGTGATGAGGGTATATTCCTAGGCTATTCCACAAAAAGTAAATCTTATAAGTGTTTGAATTCTAACACTAACAAAATTGTGGAAAGTGTGAATGTCAAAGTTGATGAGTATGTAGAGAAAAATGAAGCTGACAGTAATAGAGAACCCGAAGATTATAGATCTTTTGTGTATATAGAGGAAGAAGAGGCAAGTGACAGACCTTCACCTGATGTTGAGTCTCGGGTAAGCAATGTTGAGCATCAGGATAACAATGTTGAGAGAGAAGAAGAATCTACCGAGTGATAGGAAGAAGTTGTCGAGTATCAGGAAGAGGTTGTCAAGCATTCAGAAGCTGAATCTGACAATCTTATTGCTGAGCCTGATGAGCAAAATGAAAGAAGAGCAGAACCTATTCTAGCACAATACGTAAGGAGACATCACAAGCTTGAATAAATTATTGGAGATAAAGATACTGGAATTTAGACCAGAAGTAAGGCAAGAGATCCAACTTGTTTACTATGGTAATATGAGCCTAAGAAAACAAAAGAGGCATTAGAAAATGAAGACTGGATAGAAGTAATGAATGAAGAGATAGACTAGATAGAGAATAATGATACCTGGACTCCGGTGCCAAGACCAGAAGATAAGAATGTCATTGGGACAAAGTGGGTATTTCATAATAAGCTGAATGAACATGGTCAACTCACAAGAAACAAGGCTAGGCTGGTATGCAAAGGCTACGCACAAGAAGAAGGAATAGATTATGGGGAGACATTTTCCCCTGTAGCAAGATTGGAAGGAGTCAGAACTCTACTTGCATATGCTGCCTATAAAGGTTTCAAGGTATACCAAATGGATGTCAAGTCTACATTTTTAAATGGTATATTGGAAGAAGAAGTATATATTGAACAGCCAGAAGGATTCGTTGATCCAAATAGAAGACACAGGGTTTGCAAACTAAATAAAGCACTGTACTGACTAAAGCAAGCTCCCAGAGCATGGTGTGAGAGATTGCACAACTACCTAATACAGATTGGATTCTCAAGGACAAATGACAGAAGCAATCTATACATGAAAGATGAAGAAGGTAAAGGAATCTTGTTAGCTAAGATCTTTGTAGACGATATTATATTTGGTGGACAAGATGCCTTGTGTAAGAAATTTTCAAATGACATGCAAACTGAATTTGAAATGAGTATGTTTGGGGAGATCAATTTTTTTGTTGGTTTGCAAGTATATCAAATAGAAAAAGGAATTTTCATCACCCAGTCTAAATATGTTAATGAGATACTGAAAACCTTTGGTATGGAAGATTCAAGGCCATTAAGCACTCCCATGGAAACTTGACAGAAGTTGTCTAAGAATGATAATGTTGTAGAAGTTAACTAGACCTTGTATAGATCTATAATTAAAAAGCTACAGTATGATGTACATAGCAGACCAGATATTGCATTAGCTGTTGGGATTGTGACAAGATTCTTTGCCAATCCTAAGGAAACTCACATGATGGCGATTAAAAGAATCATGAGATATTTGAAGGGAACTACTGACTATGGATTGTACTACAAGAAGCATGACAAATTTGAATTGAGAGTATATATAGATGTTGATTAGGTAGGAAATGTAGATGATAGAAAGAGTACTAGAGGTGGAACTTTCTCTCTTGGATAGAGATTAGTTTCCTGGACAAGTAAGAAACCAAATTGTATTTCCTAATCTACTGTTGAAGCTGAGTATGTGGCTACAGCTGTGAATTGTTCAAATTTGATATGGATAAAGCAATTGTTGGTAGGCATGAAATAAGAAATCACTAAACTAGTTGTCATCTTCTATGACAACACAATTGCTATCAACATCTCTAAATATTCAGTGATGCACACAAAGACCAAACACATTGCCATCAAGTATCATTACTTGACATAACTGGTACAAGATAAAGAGGTCTGCATGGAATATGTGAATACCAAGGAACAATTAGCATATATATCCACTAAAGCTTTACCAAAAGAATCTCATGAATACCTGAGAAGTCAATTAGGGGTCTTTCCCCTAATTGAGGCTGCCTAGTCAAGCTAGGAGCACTACATCAAATGTGTTGCAAAGAACATCTAACAAATTGATGTAGAGAAAGGTCACACTTTAGGAGCAGCCTAGAGTTGTGAAGAGCACAGCAAAGTCGACAATAATTCATAAGAAAGATGAAAGAGGGAGAAATATTGCTACTAAACTAAAAGGATGATATCTACATCTACATCTACAAGATGTATGTATTTGGTTGTTGCTTTGGCATTTTTGTCAAAGAGGGAGATGATGACAGATGAATACACAAAATGAGAAGATCAAGATAGTAGGAGAAATTCAGTGGAAGGTCAAGCATGGCTAATTGATTCTATATCAGAATGAAGCTAATGATATCATAAATTTCTTTGATGGACAGATAAGCTTTTTGGATTGGTTGGTAATTCATGTGATATTCATATGGTGTTTCCATCAATGCCAAAGAGCGAGATTGTTGGAAATTGCAATTGAAGCAATTATTGTATTTTCATTGATGTCAAACCTTAACTAGTTAGACTATTGCTATTTAAGAAAGTACTATATCTATTTGAGTGTTGCTAAGGGGATAGGCAAGGTTGGTAACAATAACACCTAAGGAAAGGTTGAGTTATCTTGGTACTTCAATGAGTACTTGATTATGTGGCACAATGATAAGATAATATATTGTTTATCTAAGTAAGAATGAAGACTAAACTGGTAGGCTTAACTGAGCAAAAGTGAAGAAATCTAGTTTCAGTCGAGTGTTGTTTGTGTCGATCGAGCTAGTATATGTTGAGTAAAATTAGTGTTGACCGAACACCAGTTAATTGCTGAGGAAGATAGTGTTAGCTAAGGAAATAGTTTATGTGGTGACCGAGCTTTCTAGTGAAGACTGAGAAGTTGAACACAGTATTGACCGAGCATTAGTATTTTTCATTTGATGAAGAATTCAGATTCCTAGCTGACATCATTGAATTCTTGGATTATGTAAAATGTGTTGACTTTATTTATTGATTGTATGAAAGCATTTAATGCACTATAAAATATTTTATTGTAAATCTTTAAGAGATTGGAGATATTTCTAGAAGGATAGATGAAGAACATAATGTAGGATGGATTCAATGAATCTGACCTAACCCTAAGATCTATGAAGAAGATTAAGCGGCAAAAGATGTATTGACCTAATAGAGGTAGTATTAAGGAAACCTAAGCGAGAGGTTGTTGTAAGGAGTAGATGTTGGAAGTATTATTGATGTTATTGACTATCTAAGAAGAAAAGGCTGAAGGACAAGTGTTGTGATTTCTTCAAGGGTTTCGAGAAGATCAGTGATGGAAATGGAAAAGGTTCACAGTTAATAAGCCAACATATGTGTACAGAATTGGATCTGATATTTGCAAAGTGAATTGTATATTTCTTAGACCAATATTACTCCTACTTTCTAACCATTGTAATAGTCAAAATCATTTTAACAGAGGTTGACCTAATAGTCATAGGTATAAATCCTTTGAATAAGGTTGCATTCTAATGAAGTGTATGTAAGTCCTATAACAAGGCACACTTTTAACAGAGTGGTTTAAATCCTTTAACCGAATCACACCTGACAGTGTGTTTGTAACCTTTGATAGGGTTGGCTTTTCACTGAGCTCACTTCAGAAGAGTTAACATAATAGTAACATGTTACAAAGTGGTTTTTCCCAAATTGGGTTTCCACTATAAATCCTAGTGTTGATACTTGTGTGAAAGTTTTGGTTTGAACATTTCTGTGTTTTACAAGTTAGATGTTATTGGATAAGTGGACTACATTGTTATATGTTTCTGTTATGCAATAAGTAATGACCGAGTAGGTGTTGGTTATTAGATCTAATTTGTTGAAGAGTTTAAAGTTTGTTTTATACATCTGGATCTGAGAACAACTGATTCACCCCCCCTCTCTATTGTACTAAATCATATTAACAATTGGTCTCAGAGCTATTGGTGCTTACACAAAATAAGTTTGAAGGTACTTGAAGCAAATGATCAAGATGTATAAGAAGGAGGTACCAAATTTGAATAAGGAAAACTTTCCTACATGGAAAAGCTTGATGAAGCTGCATCTGGACGGTATTGGTGATTCTACAAAGTATTACATTGAGCATGACTATGTCACACCTGTTGCACCTCTGACTGCTGAGGAAATTAAAGCTAAACAAGAGCACAACCAAGAAATGTTGGAGATTGTGTCTACCCTAAGTTATCCACAATTTGAAGACATCAAAGACTACACTAATGCAAAGAAAATGTGGGACACCCTTGCAAGTATTTATGGCGGTCATGTAAATGTGTTGAGAGAAAAAGCTGAGAGCCTAATAGGTAAATTTTATGAAATGAGAATGCAAGAAGGGGAGAATATTGCACAATATTCTGGTAGAATAAAATAAGTTGTAAATGCTATTAGAGGATAAAATGGAACTATTGAGGATGAAACTATAATAGGAAAAGTATTGAGAACTCTGCGTCCTATTTACACAATCAAATTTTTTGCAATTCAGGAATCTAGATGTAACTCTCCTAATTCTCTTACTTTAGAAAGTTTGGTTGGTAAGCTTACTAATTTTGAACTTTCTAACTATGATAACTTCATTGTTAGTAGTATTGAATCTGCTTTTAAGTCACAAATGGTTCTGAATAAGTCAAAGAAAGAAAAAGAAAGATGCATCAGTGAAAGTGAAAGTGAAAGTGATACTGACAGTGGCACATCTGATGAAGAACTTGAGGATCTAGAAGCTCTTATGGGTAGAAGACTAAAAAGGGGAAAAGGAAGGTACAAAGGTAAACTCCCTATTATATGTTTTTCATGTAATAAAGTTGGTCATATAGCTGCTAGATGCCCTGATAGGGATAATAAGGATGAGGAAAGAGATAGCAAGAATAAAGACAAAAGAGAAGATAGAGGTTACCGAAGATACAAGGACTACAAAGGAAAAGGTAAGAAATCTTGCTACATTGCCGAAGAAGAGACTGACACTGATAGTGATGATTTTGAAATTGAAGTTGTCTATGTTGCAATGAAAGATGAATCTGATGAGGATAAGAAAATTTAATTGATATCTTATGTGAACAAAAATGATAAATGGATTATTGACAGTGGTTGTTCACATCATATGACTGGAGATAAGAGTAAGTTTGATACCTTAAATCATTATAAAGGTAGGAGTGTGAAATTTGGTAATGATGCACCCTATCTTGTTAGAGGAAAAGGATTGATTAAGCTGACTGATAAGATCACTTGTGAAAATGTTTATTGGGTTGAGGGTCTTAATTATAATCTACTGAGTGTTGCATAGCTTAATAGCACTGGTTATCGAGTGGAATTTCATCACAGGAAGGCCAAAATATTTGATGCCATAGGTGAACTGATTGGAAGTGGAGAACAGACAAGAGGTAATTTGTTCTATCTAGACCTATTTGAAGAAACATGTATGATTTCACAACTTGATGATATTTGGTTATGGCATAAGTGGTTATGTCATGTTAACTTTGATAATCTAGTAGAAATTATCAAGAAAAAGAAAGTGAGAGGTCTACCTAGATTGAAGAAACCTGAGAATGTAATGTGCAAAGAATGTCAGTTAGGTAAAATGACTAAGTCTAGTTTCAAGAAAAAAACCTTTACTTCTGAGAATATCTTAGATTTGGTTCATATTGACCTTTTTGGACCGATGGGTGTACAAAGATATTGTGGTGCTAGATATGTTATCCTATTTGTTGGTGATTATACCAAAATGATGCATGTAATGTTCTTAAAAGAAAAATTTGATGCTTTTCAATTTTTTAAGTGGTATGTGGCTAAGGTTGAAAAAGAGATAGGTAAGAACCTGAAGTGTCTGAGATCTGACTGAGGTGGAGAATTTACATCAAATGAGTTTAATCTATTTTGCAATGATAGAGGGCTCAAAAGATAGATGTCTACACCTAGAACTCCTCCACAGAATGGTATAGCAGAGAGAAGGAATAGATCTATCATGGACTATGCAAGGACATTAATGATTGAAAAGAATGTTGCATAGAAGTATTGGAAAGAAGTTTTAAGTACAGTTGTTTATACTCTTAACCGAGTAGAGATCAAAAAAGGTACAAATCTGACACCTTATCAGTTATGGCATGTGTATGCACCGAATGTAAAATACGTTAGAATTTTTGTAAGTGCTACATATTGAAGGATAGTAGGAATGGAAAATTTAATTCTAAAAGTGATGAGGGTGTATTCCTAGGCTATTCCACAAAAATTAAAGCTTATAAGTGTTTGAATTCTAACACTAACAAAAATGTGGAAAGTGTGAATGTCAAAGTTGATGAGTATGTAGAGAAAAATGAAGCTGACAGTAATAGAGAACCAGAAGATTACAGATCTTTTGTGTATATAGAGGAAGAAGAGGCATGTGACAGATGTGCACCTAATGCTAAGTCTTAGGTAAGCAATGTTGAGCATCAGGATAACAATATCGAGAGAGAAGAAGGATGTGTCGAGTGATAGGAAGAAGCTATCGAGTATCAGGAAGAGGTTGTTGAGCATTTAGAAGTTGAATCTAACAATCTTGTTGGTGAACCTGATGAGAAAAATGAAATAAGAGAAGAACCTGTTCTAGCAGAATATGTAAGGAGACATCACAAGCCTAAACAAATTATTGGAGATAAAGATAATGGAATTTAGACCAGAAGCAAGGCAAGAGATCCAACATGTTTACTATGTGAATATGAGTCTAAGATAATAAAAGAGGCATTAGAAAATGAAGACTGGATAGAAGCAATGAATGAAGAGATAGACTAGATAGAGAAGAATGATACCTAGACTCTGGTGCCGAGACCAGAAGATAAGAATGTCATTGGGACAAAGTGGGTATTTTGTAATAAGTTGAATGAACATGGTCAAATCACAAGAAACAAGGCTAGGCTGGTATGCAAAGGCTACGCACAAGAAGAAGGAATAGATTATGGGGAGACATTTTCCCCTATAGCAAGATTGGAAGGAGTTAGAACTTTGCTTGCATATGCTGCCTATAAAGGTTTCAAGGTATACCAAATGGATGTCAAGTCTACATTTTTAAATGGTATATTGGAAGCAGAAGTATATGTTGAACAGCCAGAAGGATTTGTTGATCCAAATAGAAGACACATGGTTTGCATACTAAATAAAGCATTGTACTGACTAAAGCAAGCTCCCAAAGCATGGTATGAGAGATTGCACAATACCTAATATAGATTGGATTCTCAAGGACAAATGACACAAGTAATCTATACATGAAAGATGAAGAAGGTAAAGGAATCTTGTTAGCTAAGATCTTTGTAGACAATATTATATTTGGTGGACAAGATTCCTTGTGTAAGAAATTTTCAAATGAAATGCAAACTGAATTTGAAATGAGTATGTTTGGGGAGATCAAATTTTGTGTTGGTTTGCAAGTATATCAAATGGAGAAAGGAATTTTCATCACCCAGTCTAAATATGTTAATGAGATACTCAAAACCTTTGGTATGGAAGATTCAAGGCTAGTAAGTACTCCCATGGCTACTAGATAGAAGTTGTCTAAGAATGATGATGTTGTAGAAATTAACCAAACTTTGTATAGATCTATAATTGAAAAGTTATAGTATGTTGTACATAGCATACCAGATATTGCATTAGCTATTGGGATTGTCGTAATATTCTCTACCAATCCTAAGGAAACACACATGATGGCAGTTAAAAGAATCATGAGATATTTGAAGGGAACTGCTGACTATGGATTGTACTATAAGAAGCATGACAAATTTGAACTGAGAGTATATACAGATGCTGATTGGGTAGGAAATGTAGATAAGAGAAAGAGTACTAGTGGTGGAGCTTTCTTTCTTGGACAGAGATTAGTTTCCTGGACAAGTAAGAAACAAAATTGCATTTCTCAATCTACTGTTGAAGCTGAGTATGTGGCTACAGTTGTGAATTGTTCAAATTTGATATGGATAAAGCAATTGTTGGTAGGCATGAAAGAAGAAATCATTGAACCAGTTGTCATCTTCTGTGACAACACAAGTGCTATCAACATCTCTAAAAATCCAATGATGCACACAAAGACCAAACACATTGCCATCAAGTATCATTACTTGAGAGAACTGGTACAAGATAAAGAGGTCTGCATGGAATATGTGAATACCAAGGAATAATTAGTAGATATATTCACTAAAGCTTTACCTAAAGAAGCTCATGAATACCTGAGAAGTCAATTAGGGGTCCTTCCCCTAATTGAGGCTACCTAGTCAAGCTAGGAGCACTGCATCAAATATGTTGCAAAGAACATCTAACAAATTGATGCAGAGAAAGGTCACACTTTAGGAGCAGCCTAGAGTTGTGAAGCACATAGAAAAGTCAATAATAAGTCATAAGCAAGATGACAAAGGAAGAAATATTGCTACTAAACTGAAAGGATGATATCTACATCTACAGGATGTATTTTTTTGGTTGTTGCTTTGGCATTTTTGTCAAAGAGGGAGATGATGACAGATAAAAACACAAAATGTGAAGATCAAGATAGTGGGAGAAATTCAGTGGATGGTCAAGCATGGCTAATTGATTCTATATCAGAATGAAGCTAAGGATATCATAAATTTCTCTAATGGATAGATAAGCTTTTTGGATTGGTTTGTAATTTATGTGATATTCATATGGTGTTGCCCCAATGCCAAAGAGGGAGATTGTTGGAAACTGTAATTGAAGCAATTATTGTATTGTTATTGATGTCAAACTTTAACTGGTAAGACTATTTCTATTTAAGAAAGAACTATATCTATTTGAGTGTTGCTAAGGGGATAGGCAAGGTTGGTAACAACAACACCTAAGGAAAGGTTGAGTTATCTTGATACTTCAATGAGTACTTGATTATGTGGTACAATGATAAGACAATCTATTGTTTACCTAAGTAAGAATGAAGACTAAACTGGTAGGCTTAATCGAGAAAAAGTGAAGAAATCTAGTTTTAGCCGAGTGTTGTTTGTGTCGACCGAGCTAGTATATGCTGAGTAAAATTAGTGTTGACCAAACACCAGTTAATTGCTAAGGAAGACAGTGTTAGCTGAGGAAACATTTTATGTGGTGACCAAGCTTTCTAGTGAAGACCGAGAAGTTGAACACAGTATTGATCGAGCGTCAATATTTTGCATTTGATAAAGAATTCAGATTCCCAGCCGACATTGTTGAATTCTTGGATTATGTAAAATGTGTTGACTTTATTTATTTATTGTATGAAAGTGTTTAATGCACTGTAAAATGTTTTATTGTAAATCTTTAAGAGATTCAAGATATTTCTAAAAGGATAGCTAAAGAACATAATGTAGGACAAATTCAATGAATCTGACCTAACCCTAAGATCTATGAAGGAGATTAAGCAGAAAAAGATGTATTGACCTAATAGAGGTAGTATTAAGGAAACCTAAGCAAGAGGTTGTTGTAAGGAGTAGATGTTGGAAGTATTGGAGATGTTATTGACTCTCTAAGAAGAAAAGGCTAAAGTAGAAGTGTTGTAATTGCTTAACGGGTTTTGATAAAATTAGTGATGGAGATGGAAAAGGCTCACAGTCAGTAGCCCAGCATATGTGTACAAAATTGGATCTGATATTTGCAAAGTGAGTTGTATGTTTCTCATATCAATATTACTGCTACTTTCTAACCATTGTAATAGTCAAAATCTTTTTAACAGAGGTTGACCTAACAGTCATAGGTATAAATCCTTTGAACAAGGTTGCATTCTAATGGAGTGTGTGTAAGTCCTATAACAAGGCACACTTTTAACAGAGTGGTTTAAATCCTTTAACTACGTCACACCTGACAGTGTGTTTGTATCCTTTGACAAGGTTGACTTTTCATCGAGCTCATTTCAAAAGAGTTAACATAATACTAACATGTTACAAAGTGGTTTTTCCCAAATTAGGTTTCCACTATAAATCCTGGTGTTGATACTTGTGTGAATGTTTTGGTTTGAACATTTCTGTGTTTTACAAGTTAGATGTTATTGGATAAGTGGACTGCATTGTTATATGTTTCTGTTATGCAATCAGTAATGACTGAGTAGGTGTTGGTTATTAGATCTGATTTGTTGAAGAGTTTAAAGTTTTTTTTATACATCTGGACCTGAGAACAACTGATTCACCCCCCCTCTGTGTTGTTCTAAATCATATTAACAAAATCACATTTCAAATATAAATTGTTGTTATCACTTATTCTAAAAAATCCAATTCTTATTAGATAAGAATGCAATCTTTCATACCATGCTCTTGGTGCTTGCTTTAGTACATATAATGCCTTGTGTAGCTTACATGTCATGTTCTTCTTAGTAGGATCAAAAAAACCTTCAAGTTGTTTAATGTATACCTCTTCTTCAAGTATCCCATCCAGAAATGTATATTTCACATCCATCTGATATAACTTAAATCCTTTATAAGTAGCATATGCAAGTAGTATTATTACTCCTTCAAGTATAGCAATAGGTGCAAACATTTCTCCATGGTCAATTCCTTCTTCTTCTACATAACCTTTGCAAACTAGTCTTCATTTCTTCCTTGTTACATCTCCATTCTCATTGAATTTTTTCTGAATATCCATTTAGTGCCAATCACATTTTTGTCTTTTGATCTCAGTAAAAATGTCCATATCTTGTTGTTTTGTATTTTCTCAATCTCTTCATTCTTTTCCTTAGTCCATTCATCATTTTCTAATGCATCTTTAATAGTTTTAGGCTCAAATTCACAAACTAAACATGTGGTATTCCTTAACTTAATTCTATTCATCATTCCTGCTCCTTTGTCTCCAATTATTTGATCTTTTGGATGGTGTCTTATCACATACTTTGCAAGTACAGGTTTAGATCTCTATTCTTCAATGTTTTCTCCACTTGGTGCATGATCATCATTTTCATTAGTAACTATTTATTGTTGCTCGGTCTATAAATAGTGTTGCTTGGTATCATTATTTTGATGCTCGATAACTCCAGGTTGTTGCTCGGGTAGAGTTTCATGATTCTCAATATAAACAAATCTACCATAGTCCTTTGGTTCTTTCTTGCTTTCGTCATCATTCTTTTCTCTAAACTCATCAACTCTCACATTTTCACTTTCAATCAATTTTTTAGTAGTCTTTTTCAAACATGTATAGGCCTTAGTTTTAGTAGAATAACCTAGAAATATGCCCTCATCACCTTTTGAGTCAAATTTTCCATTCTATCATCTTTCAAAATGTAACATCTACTTCCAAATATTCTAGAATAACTCACATAAGGTGTGTAACCATACCATATCTCATAAGGTGTCTTGTTTGATTCTTTCTTTAGTTGTACTCGGTTCAGTGTGTAAACAACAGTACTAATAGATTCTCTCTAGTAAATTTGTGCAACACTTTTTTCAATCATCAGTGTTCTAGCACAATCAACAATTGATCTATTCCTCCTTTCAGAAATCCCATTCTTTTGGGGTGTCCTCGGTGAAGATACATGTCTCTTTATTCCATGCTCATTACAAAAATTAGTAAACTCATCAGAAATGAATTCACCACCTCTCTCTGACCTCAAGCATTTCAGTTGCTTACCACATTCTTTTTCCACTTTTTCTTTGTACCATTTAAACATTTTGAAAGCTTCTAATTTTTTCTTTAAGAACATGGCAGTCATCATCCTATAGAAATCATCAACAAATAAGATAAAATTCTATCTCCATAATATCTCTAAGTTCTCATTGGACCACATAAGTCAGTGTGAACTAACTCAAGAATAACATTAGATGAGTAATGTTTTCTCTTGTAACTATATTTTGACATCTTACCCATTTGACATTGTTTGCACATTACATGGTTAGGTTTACATATGCTCGGTAATCCTCTAACTTTCCTTTTCTTACTGTTCTTAACCATGCTATCAAAGTTCACATAACATAACCTCTTGTGCCATAACTAGACATCTTCATTTTTAGCCAACAAACAAGAAGTTTTAGCATTGTCCAGATAGAATAAGTTACCTTTTGATTGTTCACTAGTACCGATCAATTTTCTAGCCTCATCATATATCTTTACTGTTCTTTTCTCAAATGCAACTCGGTGACTTGTATTATTTATTTGTGCTACACTCAAAAAATTATAGTTAAGTCATTTCACCCAATAAGCATTTTCACATCTAGTCTTATTGTAATCACCTAAAATTGGGCTAATAGAACCTAAGACCCTATTTTCCCTAATTCGACATATAACCTTGATTATGTTAATTCAATTCTTGATCATTAACATAATTCATAAAATTCAATAAAATTAATTAAATCTCAAATCAAGCATTTACCACCAAGGTACTAAGCAAAATGAAGTCAATTAACTCCAGGCCCAATTAATTAATTCAATCCCACCAAATTCATGGCTAGAGTAATTAATTAAAAGAAAAAGATAAATCCCTCTTAATTCAACAAACACACTTTGAATCATTAAGAGGCAATCACATGGATCATGGACCAATCCAAGATGCATCTCAACCACTCCTCATGGATGCATCCTAACTGTCCATTTCCTCCAATTTTCTATAAAAGAGAAATTCTCAAGGCACTATTGCTCTCTACCTTCTTGAATTTGGAGCTTTCTCTCACACTTGCATTCTTGATTTTGGAGCTAATTACTTTGGACTTGGACCTAATGGATCTTGTTTTTGATAGTTAATTCATTCTTTTATTCTTTCATGTTCATTTCATATGCTCTAGTTAATTAGAAAACATCTCAGTTGGATTTATAGTAAAAGAATGTATGATCTAATGACTAATTGTGGTGTATTTTCTCATTTATAGCTTCATTCTTTCATATTTCCTTTGAATCTCTCATTTTAGCATTACATTGTCACTATTTAGGGTTAGATCTGAGAGCTATTGACACCCTTTTCACACTTGTGCTAACTAGAGAGAAATAGGATTATTTAAGTTGTTAATTTCTTTAATTTCCTTGATTAATCTT
Source organism: Chamaecyparis obtusa (assembly GCA_027943335.1). NCBI lineage: Eukaryota > Viridiplantae > Streptophyta > Pinopsida > Cupressales > Cupressaceae > Chamaecyparis > Chamaecyparis obtusa. The sequence goes on from BSBK01001505.1 coordinate 1,595,538, forward strand.
TCTAAAAATTGATGCAATGTCCTATTGAAGCATTTTGTTGTAGATCCATAACTCACACACACATTTTTGGCACCCACCATGGGGCCAAGCCCTGGATTTCCTATTTTCCTAGTTTTTTCTACTAATTTTTTCCATGTCTTTTTCTATCAGGGAATCACATACAGGAACAAGGATTGCATTCGGGAAGAACAGTCACACCCCAAATTTCCTTGATCATATCCAAGATTTCATGGATCACATCCAGTCGGGTATCATTTCTAGTCAAATTCAGGGTCGTATTTAGGGTTTAGGATCGTATCTAGATAATAGGGTCATACTCAGGAAATAGGGTCACATCTGGTTGATTTTAGGATCGCCTCTGGGGACTTTTCTTGAATTCTTGAGTTTTCTAACCCCTAGTAAATTGAATTATTGATTTTTGTGGTTTTTAGTAGCTTAACTATGGTTTGCAGGATGAAGGACAGAGACCAAAATGATTAAACTACTAACAATTGCTTGTAGGTTGCCTTAAAAGATCAACTATACTTAATACCTTTGTTTTTATGCACTTAAATACAATTTAATTTCATATTGTAAATCAATTAGAGGATTATGCTCTTTTCCCCTTGAGGGAAAATTAGAAACTCAAAAATTGAATTACATTTTAAGGTTAAATTGGGAAATGAGTGCTAATACTTGCATAATATGTCTTAGATTTGCAATTTGAGCTAGGAGATTATGCTCTTCTCCTTCAAGGAGAATCATAAATCTAGATCTTAAAATTGCATATCTACTTTCTTTTAAATCGTTATCTTTTGAAGGTTTATAAATTTGGGATTTCAAACAAGCTAATGGGTGAATGTTGTGTTTTTGCTTGATCTTAATCAGCTTAACAGTGGTTTGCAGGTCAGTTGTCCAAGATAAATATCAAGAAAAACTACTAATTCTTGTCTTGCAGGTTACCTAAAGAAATCAACTAAATTTCATGCTTATTTTTCTAGGAACTTAATACAATTTGAGGTCAATTTGCAAACTAATTAGAGGATTGTGCTCTTTTCCCCTTGAGGGAAAATTAGAAACTCAAAAGTTAGCTTACAATTTGGGGTCAAATTGGAGTAATTGGGTTAAATTTACATAATGTGTTTGGGATTCTTGATGTGAGTTAGGAGATTATGCTCTTCTCCTTCATGGAGAATCAAAAATCTAGAGCTCATTATCACTTATCCAATTTCTTTATTGTACACCTTTAGAGGGCCTGCCGGTTGAGGAAAAAAGCTCTCATGAATGACCCAAGTGGGGACAAGTCTTAAGCTGAATCTTCCACCCCACTATTAAATTTGACACTTCCTTGAGGCTAAAGCCTCAAAAGACATAATCTATCTTTTCATGGGAGAGTGATGATCAATCCCAATGACAGACTTGGATCTCGTGTAGAGCGCAGCCGCTTAAATCTCACTTGTGAGACTACACATTTTTAGGTTCCTATAGGGCTTATGGTCTAAATCCTGCTTGCAGGACTATGGGAGATGGTTATGAACGGATGCCTTCATTAAAAACTTTATGTTAGATGCTACCCGGATCACCCCCAAAAGGTTTTTATCACTTGTGCGAGGCAAATAGTAACTGCCCCAAGACATTCACCATGTCAAGGCCTCATTGATATTACTACTCGGTTAATATGGGCTCCAATATCCATTGTGTGTTATTAAACTGCCATATTTTGAGGAGTCTTTGAGTGTGTTCCTAAGTCAGTGAACAAGTGGTACTAATCTCTACCTAGCATAGGGAAGGATAGGTGTGTCTTCTTAAAATGACTTCTTGATATGTTTTTATTGAAAATTTAGATAATTCCCCCCAAATGAACAAACATAAAGCATTTACAGGCACTTAAAAACACCTAACAGTCACTGGAATTTGACAGAAATGACCCATTTTCCAAAAATTCATTGAAACAAAAAATTTCTTGACATCATAAGATCACATCTGGGGTTCTTGGATCACATCCCGTATTCCAAATCACATAAGTTCAAACTTGGATCACATCTGGTAAACACACCATTTCCTGGATCACATTTGGTAAGTACTACATTTCCTGAGTCGCATCCCGTATTTCTTGGATCGCATCTGGGGTCCAAAAACTTTGTTAGTCACCTATAAAAGATTGCATCTGGGACAGAGAGCATTTTTGTACTTTCCAAAACCAAATTTTTTGTATTTTTAGATACCCATTTCAGCCAATAGTAAGATCCTATTGTCAAAACACATCCATCTGGTAACCTTAAAGAGCTATTTTTTAGAAAGTCTTGTCATCTTGTATGGTCCAAATCTGCATTGTCTAATTATGGAGTTAGTTTATCCTATCAGTTACAATCGAGTTCCCAGCTCATAAACAGGGCACTTTGACACCCTTTGATGCTGGAACTTTCACATTATTAGACCCACTTACCTTTTTGGTTCCCATCTCATAAATAGGGCACTTTGACACCCTTTGACGTTAGATCCATAAGAAAATTTCAAACCACTCTTGCATCCTTGGATTCGCAATCAGACATTGCAAACATTTTGACCCACTTTTAATACAAGACGCTCATTAATCCCTTAATCAAGTTTTCATGGTTAATACGAGACACAAATCTTACCATTTTGAAATGAACCCATTCATAAATGAAGTACCATTTCTCACATTTGAAATAGGAGTAACCTCAAGACTTAATCCTTTATTTGGAACAACACCAAGCACCACACATACAACGACACCCATAATAATAAACATGAATAATCAGGAAGATTTTCGTTGGGATGAAAGATAAGGTGAACAAGAAGAAAAAAACAATCAAGAAGAAGCTCAACAACAAGAAATGCCTTATAATTACAATGATGATAAAGACCCTATAGAAATTGAATATCAAAGATCTATAAATAGCAAACGATTCAACAAAATCTTTGAGAGAACTTTGGAAGAAAATAAGGAGAAATAATTCCTAGAACTCGCCTCTCAAGGAGTAAAACTACCAAAGGACTATGATGTCAACCAACTTAAACAGAAAGAGGATCTTAGTCCTATATCCATTTTAACGAGGCAATTGCTTGCTATGAAAAATGAAATCAAAGAACTCAAGAAAGAGAAGGACAAACCAACAAGGCAATACTCGTTGGAACACATATGTCCTTTCCCTTTTGATAAGGAACTAAAAATGATTCCATTTCCCAAAAATGTCACAATTCCAAAATATGACAAATACATGGGAGATTCCGACCCTCAAGATCATGTGAGGGAGTTTTGCACCACCAGTATGGAGTTTATGCATGAACAAACATATCTGATGAGATTATTTCCATGAAGTTTAGATGGAAAAGCTATGGATTGGCTCTCAAAGTTACCTATAGGAATCAAGACATTTGATGAGCTAGTGTAAAAATTCATACAACAATACTCGTATAACATCCAACATATAGTCGTAATGTTGGATCTATGAAATACCAGGCAGAAAATAGGAGAATCATTCTTGAGTTTCCTACAATAATGGAGGAAGATATTTGCACGATATGCTAGGAAGATACCTGAAAATGAAAAAATGGATATCTTTATTAACAACTTGGTTCTTGAAATGAATTTTCTAATACAATTGCAAGGACCACCAAGTTTTGATAAAATGATACCTTGGAAGTGGTCTTAAAGTCACTCTTGGATAATAAAATAATCATGATTCCTGATTCTAAACCTTGGGAACCAGAAATAAAACCCAAGTGGTGGAATGACAATTATTACTCTGATTTTCATCACAATAAAGGACATAAGACCAACAAATGTATGAATTTGATGCATTTTATTCAAGACTTGATCGAAGAAGGTAAAGTCAAGGTAGATGGACATCACACAAATAATGATCATAAGGCATTTCAAACTCCACTACCTAACTATGAAAAAGGGGAATCATATAAGAGTAAAAAAATTAACTATACATACACTGATAATGACAATGTATTTCATATGGTGGAACCATGTGAATACTCCATCAATATGATCACTCTAAAAGGATTCAAAAGAAAAATTGAATCTTCCAATGTTGTAATAGGAAGTCAAGCTAAGCTCACTCTCAAAGGAGCTTCAACATCTAACACACCAGCTATGACTATAACATCTAAGCAAGTGGTGTTACCTCCAACGTCAATCTTGTGGATCAGTTACAAAAGACACCCACCCAAATATCTATCCTAGATTTGTTGAAAATCTCCCCTAGTCATAGGGAAATTTTTTCTTAAGCCCTACTTAGCACTAATATACCAAAAGATCTAGATGTGGATAGATTCCAAGCTATGGTTGGTCACTTGAATTCCCCACATTACATATCTTTTTTCTCAAGAGGATGATAAATCATTGAACCAACCACACAATCAACCTCTACATTTAGAAGTCATTATTCACAAACACCAAGTCAAGTGTGTCTTGATAGATGGAGGTGCTAGTTTGAACATCTGCACATACAACTTGGTAAAATAGTTGGGCTTATCAAAACATGCAATTGATCCTAGAAGAAACATAACCATCAAAGTTTATGATGAAGAAGAAATATCCACCAAAGGAGTGTTTGTCTTACCTATCAGAGTGGGACTGGTAGAGCAAGATGTCCTATGTCAAGTTCTTGACTTACCACTCATATACAACATTCTTCTTGGAAGACCATGGATACATTCAATGCAAGTTGTGTCTTCTACTTACCATCAATGCCTAAAATTTCCTCATAATGGAGTGGAGGTGACTATTCCCATAGATACTACATATTCTTGCAATAATCTCAAAAAAATAGAAAGCGTGGTTCCTCACAATAAGGAAATCTCTAGTAAGGTGGAGACATCCATGGAAATGGTTTTAAAAAGCTTTTCTAAAAAGATAAACATTCAAGAAACAAGTATGGGTGAATACAAGATAGATCCTGCAATATCTTTAACAGATCTTCCCATATCTCCTAGAACACAAGGAAGACCTTCATCAACATTTACACCATCCAATGGTAGTGCTCTAACTATACATGAAGGAACTAGAATGGTCAAAGAAAAAATATCCCTTGAAGAAGAAAACAAAGAAAAAGTTATTTTGCAGTGGCTCTATAAAGACAATGAAGAGGATGGAAATGTCAAACAAGTTGAGATAGCTCCAAATAAATACCAAAAAGGGTATGAGATCATGAAATAGATGGTATACAAAGGAAAAGGACCCTTGGGGAAAAACAAATGAGGACTTGTGGAACCTCTGCATATGGATTTCATAAATCCTAAAGACAAGACTAGATTAGGCTTCAGGGAGGCAAGATTTCATCCTACAGTAGAGAGTGGTCCTATATTTGATAGATCAGGAGACTCAGATGATGATGAAGAAGTAGAAGGACAACCTATTTCCTATGAGAGGTTGTTACTCTTGAAAAGTGACCCACTATTATCAATTGGTACCAATCTTGAACAAGAACCAAGAGAAGAACAAGAAGATGAATCCAAAGGAGAACAAGAACAAGGGCTTCCTATTTTTGACATACCTCATTTTGATGAGAAACCAAAAATGACAATTCCACAAGAACCATTGCAAGAAGAAGAGAACCGTGCTAATGAAGAAGATGAAATACCCATGACTATTGACCACTTATTGGAGGTTTCAGATGATAGTCAAGTAGACTCACATGAATATGAATGGGATATCCTTTCTGATGCTACCATGGACATAGAGATAGATGTGATACACAAATTTTCTACTAGAGTCTTGATTGAAGAAGGAGAGAGTTCTAATGCTAGATCACTAGAGTTAGATTTGCATAACACTAATATGAACTCTAATAATAATGAACATGACTCTAATAATCCTAACATCTATTTAGAAGCAAACCTAATAGAAGATATCTTACAAGTTAATGACAGTAATAATGTGGTGTTGTCTCTTGAACCTACTGAATCTTTGTCTTTAATACACCCTGAACTGATAAACTGGGATGAGCCTACAAACACAAGCCTATTATCTTTGAGAATGACTATGCCATAGCCTATTATCTAAATGCTTGTGAATCTTTCCCTTCTTCCACCAGCAAAAAGAGTGAAACCATGACTGAGGAGAATATCAAGTTTCTTAGTCTTAAAAAGAAAAAAGAAAAAAAGAACAAGAGATCTGATGGTGAAAACCACCTAGTGGCAGTGTCAAATCCTAAAAGAGAAAAATTAAAATACGTATATGATGGTGAAAACCTCCTAGAGGCGCCAAAGGATGGGATTCTTGATATTCTCCCAGATCACTTTCAGGAAAGGTCCTTAGTTCTGATTGAACCTACACAACCCATTAATTTGGGAACAATAGAAGCTCCTCAGCTATTTTACATTGCTCAATCATTGACAGAAGATGAAAAGATCCAATTCACCGATTTCTTCAAAGAAAATGATATCAATTTTGCTTGGTCTTATTTAGATATGCCTGGATTGGACACAGACTTGATCATGCATCACTTATCTATTTCACATGATATAAAACTAGTAAAGAAAAAAATCAGGAAGATGAATCCACATGTGGCATTACTAGTAAAAGCAGAATTGGAAAAACTATTGAAGGCTAGATTCATTAGAGCTATTGATTATGCGGAATGGATCTCAATCATAGTTCTTATTTCTAAGGTAGAAAAATACATCAGAATTTGCACAGACTTTAGGGATCTAAACAAGCCTTGTCCAAAGGATGACTTTCCACTTCCCAACATAGATATTATTGTGGATCTGATAGCAAGCTATGAAATGTATTTGCTAATGGATGGATTTTCTAGGTATAATCAAATCAAGATTGCTCCTAAAGATCAAGAAAAGACCACATTCATATGCACGTGGGGAACATATTGCTGCAATGTGATGCCATTCAATCTTAAAAATGCAAGTGCAACTTATCAAAGAGAAATGACCACTATATTTCATGGCATGATGCATAAGAATAAGGAGGACTACATAGATGACACATTGGCTAAGTCAAAGATAAGGACTACACATGTAGAATATCTAAGGAAGATCTTTGATAGGATGGAACAATTTCAATTGAGACTTAATCCTAAGAAGTGCACAGTTGGCATGTCATTTGGAGAGTTACTAGGATTCATAGTCACAGCAAAAAGAATTGAGGTGGACCTAGCAAAGGTGAAAGCTATTCTTTAAATGAAACTAACTAGAAACATTAGTCAAATGAGGAGGCTACAAGGCAAGCTACAATCCATAAGAAGATTCATATCTCAATTGGCAGATAAAGCACAACCTTTCAAAAAGTTGATGCGTAAGCGAACTACATTTACTTGGGATGAGAAATGTGAAGGAAATTTCACCCAAGTCAAGAAATATTTGATGAATCCTCTAATCCTAATGGCACCATTTTATGGAAAACCTCTATTTCTCTATATATCAACTATAGATACATCACTAGGAGTATTTCTTGCACAAGAAGATGAGACTAAGAAAGAAAGAGCTATATACTATATCAGTAGAAATTTGGTCACATATGAGTTGAATTATTCAATGATTGAGAAAGCATGCTTAGTGGTGGTGTTCACATCCCAAAATTTGAGACATTACATGTTGGCACACAAGGTGAAGCTAGTGGCTAAAATTGATCCACTCAAATACTTGGTGAATAAGGAAATGCTAACAGGAAGGCTAGCAAAGTGGGTCCTGATCTTAAGTGAATTTGACATTGAATATGTGGATAGAAAATCCATTAGAGGACAAGTGATTGTTGATAAACTTGCAGAAACACCATTAACAGATGATAAGCCATTAGATGTGGATTTTCCAGATGAATCTATTATGCACTTAACAGAACATTCCTGGAAGATGTATTTTGATGGCTCCTTCACATAGAAGGGATCAAGATTTGGATACTTATTTATCACACCACAAGGATACAAGATCTCGAAAGCTTATAAAATGATCTTTCCATGCACCAATAACATAGTTGAGTATGAAGCTCTTATGAATGGACTCAAACTGGAAATAGAATTTAAAATTATTGAGTTACACATTTATGGAGACTTGCTGTATGCACCCTAAAATGGTCACCTAGACTTAGGGCCCCCATTCAGCAATTTATCAAATCCCTGAATTAGTATTTTCAAAAATCGGCATTTTTCAATTATATCAATTTCCTTGATCAAATCCTAATTCTATTATTTATTCGATTATTTTCTATGGGCTAACCATTTTATCCTAAGTCTTTATTTATTTAAAAGGAATTTCCTCCCCTTTTATTAAATAAAAGTCCCCACTTTTCCTCTTATCTTAAGTTGCACAAATAAAGCATTATTCTTATTTTATAAAAAGAAGAAAAGGCCTTTTTGTCTCATATGGACACAAAAGTCAACTCTTATTTTCTCATTGGAGGATATTTGTGCACATGGATTTCTCCTCTTTCAAGCTCCACCCTTGATTAAATCTTTTGCCTCTTAATCTCCGTGGTCCATTCCTTTTCAATTCCTTTAAAAGGAGAGCTCTTTTCTCATTCTAGAATCCCAACTTTGAATACTAATCTTATGTTGTAGGATTTCTTGGAGACTTTTGAGCTTTTGGAGATCATTCTTGCATTCTAGTTTCATTCTTGCATCATAGCTTCATGTTTATGCTTTCTAGCTTAGTTTCCTTTATGCTCTAGATTAGCTCACATATCTTAATTAGCAAGGATTTGTAATACTTTCCTTTCATAGCTTAGCTTGCATCTTCATTCTTAGCATAGTTTGCATTTCCATTCTTGATTCTTGAGGATATTGGCATTCTTTCCCTTGTCTCTTTGAATCTCCCATTGTGTGGTTTACTAGCAAGGTTGCATGCTTCAATAGCTCTAGCTGAGAGCACCATCAACATCCTTGTGACTCCATGCTTAGGGAGCTCTAGGTCACTTTCTCAAGGTTTCCCTTGGAAGTAATGACTTAGAGAAGTGCACTATTTAGTATGTATATTTTTGGCACCCACCGTGGGGCAGAACACTTTGGTTTTGTCCTTTTTATTCATTTCTATCATTTTTTCGTCATCATTTTAGCTTGCTATTTTGGCTCTTTGTTTTTTTGACAGAACTATCATGTTAGCTATTTTTCTTGTATCCCTCAACTCTAAAAGAGAAATATGAAAACCAGACCTGGGGATTTTTGTCTAGTTACACAATTCCACTTGTTCATACAAACTGAGGGGCAAGAAAAGACTAATTGATGAGGGTTTGATCCTCCTTCTGCTTTGAGTTCCACACACTCAAGTGGGTGCACCTAAAACATGATAAGATCTACATACATATAACTCACTAGCTAAACCTCATTATACAGATGTGACTGTGGATAGTTCTCAGACTTATAAAACATGGGAGTCCAACTCAACTAGTCTCATACAGGATCCCACCTGTATGATCTGCTAAGAACTAGGGAAATGGCCAATGTGACAACAAGGATAAACTCATTCTCTTTGAGCTTTGAGCTTAGGTAGGCTAACCCATGGATTCATTTCTTCAAAGAATCACTAACAACACTTGTATTCAAGAAACACAAGTTATAAACATGGATGCTCTCTAACATGAAATTAAAGATGGATTGATTTAAAAATTTGATGATGAAACTGCAAGACAAGCAATAGGCCAGTGCTTTATCTATTGGGCATCAGATTCAAAAAAACATGCATTCCTAGAAGAATTTAACTCCAAACTCAAAGAAACCAAGTGAAGTGCCTTACAAATCACTCTTCTCATTCCAATTCCTAGACATCAAATTCATGTATAAATCTTAAATTCTCAGAACCTGCATTCAAGATTGACTCTCTCCTTGAAAGAAACTTAAAAAACAAGATCACAGCTACCTTATAACCAATGCATCAAAATTTCTTACAAACTGATACACAAGAATTAAGACTACATACACAAAGACATCAACAAGAAATGAATAGGGATTCCATTGTTCTTCATTAAAAATTCATCTAGTTCAACATATTTACAAGACTAGGAAACACAAAGAAAACAAGAAAAAGGCCTGAATACTACCTAGCAGCATAAATTTTCAACATCTCCTTACAATGAGAAGAAAAAATGAGATATAGAAAATGAGATTCAGTTACACCAAACTGACAGCGGTCCACTTAGCACAAAATATCTTCAACATTCCTCTCATCTGCCCTGCAACTGATTCTCCAAACTAAAACACATTCTGCAATCATTTCCAAACTGATCTGATTCTAATTCTTGTCCTTGAAATTTGAACCCAAACTGCTCTCATCCACTTCACTGAAACTAAAAATCATCATCACCATTGGATTCCTTGTTCTTTCCCATTTCTGGAAACATTTAATACTTGCATATTCTGACAAAAAATGAGTTCCCAGGACATTTTTTCGTGAACAGGCTTGACCATTTAAATTTTTGAATATTTCTCTATAGTCTGGACTATATCAAATTTTAAATCTCTTCAAATCTACCATTTTATTTTTTTTTTGCACTTTTCCACAAAAAAGACTAGGAAGTGCCACTTGTCATCATGTTATTTGATGCTTGGATTAACCCAAGGTTTGACCATCCTCACTTAGAGAACTGGTGAATGACCTTGATCTCTGAATCTCCAAGTGAATTCCTTAACCATAGTTAAGCTCTGAGATCATGCGAAAGAGACATTCTCCAATTCTCTGAATCCTACCATGACCATGATTAACATCTAGAGAATGGGCGACTAAGCCCATTCTCCAATTCTCTGAATTAATCTTCACTAACCACTAGGACTTAAAGAACTAGCAATTGGCTTATTCTCCTATTCTCTGAAAGCTAAGGCCTTAACTGCTAAGACTTGGAGATCTCACGACTAGGTACTCTCCTGATCTCAGAATGGCTTCACCTAACTGCCAGGGATCTCGTGACCTAGTGACTAACTGAGTTCTCCTAGTTGCCAAATTTCCTCCTAATCATCGGTTCCTTCTCATGACCTCATGACTATGTGACATGTGTCTATTTCACCCAGTCATCACCATCACTTGTTTGCAAAAATGCCTCTAGACCCGTTGGCATGGAAATCGAGGTGACCGCACAAGCTTGGGCAAGCATAGCTTCCAGCACTTCAATTTATTTCATATGTTTGTGGAGTTTTTTATAAATATCTCTGAGACCCATTTTCACATGCATGTGGGACAATGTTTATGAATGTTTTTAAAGACTTAGTAGCATCTCAACTCAAAATATGTGGGCCCACCGCTGCACTGCATACCTCCAGCCAAGAGGGCCTGCCACAAGCCTCTGCTTCTTACTTACAATGCATAGTAGGCACCTGTGTATATAAACATAAAAGACCACATCTACCCACCGAATGTGGGATAAAGCATTTTGAACAAAAACAACAAAAACTCCTCCTTTGTTTCACACTTGCGCTGGCATCCATTTAACATGAGGCCCCATTTAAAAATGCTAGCATCATCTTCTTGCGTAGAGCCTCCAAACTTGTTCTTTGCGTGGGCCATTTGAGAAATGTGAGACATCTTGCAAATGGTATCCACATCACTTATAAACTTTACACACCCACATAATGGTGCGTGAGTCCATTTTATGCTAACTGGTAGCTTCTCATTTCAATTTGCGTGAGCCTCTAACCAGACATCCTCCTTCATTATTTATTCTACTCTCTATTTAGTACTTATGCAAAGGTCTGACTTTGCTTAGCTGAGCATTGGCGGTCTCCTGTGAATAGTTTTGAATGGCACAATACATGTATTGCTATGGTTTTCAAATGCATATTTCACCTTACACATATGTCGTAGGGAGTTGCAACTGTGTGGCCCCTCAATGCCTCATGCAACCACTCAATGTCTTCAACCTAGCCCATTATGTATGTTGCCTTCCATTTAGCGAGTCAGCTACTCACACTGGCATTGCTTCTTACGCAAGGCCATTAGACTTCACATGCAAGGCCCTTCCCCTTTCAAAATACGTAGATCTCTTTTGGTTTGATGGCTATGCTTGCTTCCCATCTCATGTTAGCGGCTTCATAACAAAAACCTATGCAAACCCTCACACAAATCTGTATGTCTTCTTTCTCCCATGTGTGAGGCTCCCTGGCACGTGCTTCATCCTTAATGCGCTCCCTCTTTTGAAATTTGGCCATCATTTTTTTCACTTACCTTTAAAATTGTGCTAACTGTCAACCATTTCATTGGCGTGGGTTGTATTTGGTGTGATGGCATGGAACAAAGTTTTAACAAGCCTCTACATTGGAATGTGTCAGTTCAATAGCATATTACATATTTACTAGTGCATGGGCCATTTGTTACTTGCGTAGGCCATCCCTCAACCCATCTTTGTAATAACACTTTAAGTTTGTACATTTTCAGGTTTGATTTTGTATCCTGAAATACATCTAGGATTTTGATAAATGAATCTACACCCAAGGTATATACAGCACCTATTCTAGAAGGAAGTGAATCTTCCATTAATTTTGTTACCTATTAATTCACCATCATCCACTTCAAGAAATTTTTCAACTGGAGCCCTAGGGGACCAGTACCATCTTTCAAAATGAAACACTACTGCTAGCCAGCAAGGTGCCTTTGCTTCTTCCCAGCACATGCATATATTTCTCTTGATTAGATACAAGCTTCAAAGGGTGCAGAAACTCACTCATAATTGTCCCATGGCCTGTAGTATCCCTCCAAACTTTGGAGACTTTGTACAAGTTGGTTGGATCCTTTTATTTTTGCAATGGGATGATCTCATTCTTGACAGAAGTTAGGCATTGGAGTGGCCTTGAACATCAAGTTCTTCCACACTTTATCAATTTAGCATCCCTTTCAATTATCTTTCAAACACTGAATACTCGACTGGCACTTACCTTGAAGCCTAACATTTCCCTCCGTCTGTCTACAATATAGCCTCAAGCATGTTAACACATATGCCAAAGGAGAAACCATGAAAAGATGCAAGCCAAAATATTTTAATAATCAAACACAGCCACTTAAAGACTGGATCCCAATGTACTGCCAAAATCACATTAGTTGCCTCTGGAACCGGCCTAAAAAACTGACCCATTGAAACTTTCAAGAGCCACAAGCCTAGGCATTGATTCACCCTCACTCAAGGAGTATGGATCCATCATTAGATTCCTCAGAAATTTTAAAATCCAATCACAATAAAATGCCAAAGTCAGCCTGTTAGATAAGTTCAGAATTTAGAACAGTGAAAAACATAGAAACCAGGTTTGGAATTGCCTTTGAAAATTAGGCAAAACATGACATCAGGATCTGAAAATAGGGGCATTTGTTGTTTTTCATATAGAGAGTATAATTCCACAATTAGGACCCATGATGAATAATAGGGTACATTTAGAAATCAGGCAAAGATAGGCTCTCAGAATTGCGAACTAGGAAACACAGTAAAACAGTGATTTGTGCATACGGAATGACCCTGGGAAAGTATGCTAAAAGATTCATCAAGACTTCTAACTTGGCATACTTGTAGTATTTTCAAAGTAGAAAATAGTGGTATAACCTTCTCAGGCTCATCAATCATAGACCAAAAGTTATAAAATCACAAACAGGGGTATAGATCATTCTGCACATTTCACAACTTGTAAAACAACAAAAGTTGCACTTGGAATTGCATTTCCAAACGGATTCGTCATGACCTCAAAATTGAAACATAGGCTCTTTGATATGCATACTAAACATCCTAAAAGTGGTGGATCATGAAACATTTCTAGACACAATATATTCGAAGGCAAACTAGGCTACTGTACTTTGTTTGACACTTAGGCAAAATTGTGCAATTTGACACTTGCTCAAAATGGGACTTCGTCAAATGATTCAGGATGATAAAATAACACCATAGAATGCATGCATATACTAAATGGAGTGTGTTAAACACTTGGAACACCTCATGGGCTTCAAAACGATAATCAGGTACATATGCATGAAAAGCAATTATAGGGCTTCAAACTTTAAAATTTTAACATGGTACTCAAAACCCATGTTGCATTTTTAGTCCCAACAATGGCTCTGACTATGGACGTGTGCCCCATGTGGGCATGTAGAGAACTTTAGAATCTCATGGTAGAATGAGACCACCCAAAGAAAATCAGCTTGAACACTTTCTTTCTTTTCAACTTCACAAAACTCCGAACCAGGAACCTCTCTCTTTCTTCAAAATCTGGAAACCCTTTATTGAAAGCAGGGATGACACAAAACTAAAGGGAAATAAAGAAACTATACAAACACAAAGCTTATTTAAAAAAATTGAAATCAGTCTTCACCTCTGTCAAATAAATGATTCTCATCTCCATACAACGGAGGCAAACTGAAACTACATGCTTCATCCAGCCAGTTAGAAATAATATGATTCAACTTCAGCATGTCATAGAAAACTTGATCATTAAACTCACCATTATCACAGAAGTATATAGTGAAGTATCGTACGATTCTTTCTCTGATAGAAATATCACCCAAGCCTGGCAGTGAGTAATTTTTGACATTTCTTTGCAAGATTTGATCTATTTGATTCGGATTTCTGATTTGTTGTGGTAGAACAAAGTTTGATTTATGGATTTTATTTGGTTTTGATGTGCTAACCCTTGTAGGGCTAACAATTTGTGCTTTTAGATGCTATCATTTCTTAAATATTTTCTTAAAAGAATGCATGTCAAAGTTCCAAATGCACAAGGGCTACTAATGGTTTTTGCAGGGCTGCCCAAACCATAAAAACCAATCAAGTGCTTGTTTAAATTGCTTTCTTTTTTAGTGTGGCATATACTAGTTGTTTCTTTTCATAGGCACTTAACATCTTGTTGTAGGAATCTTTGGGTGGTAGGAGAGTATGCTCTTCACCCTTGTGGTGAAACAAAAATCTTGACCCATCTTTGGATTTTGAAAGCAAGAGGGTAATTGAACCTTTTCTTGGTGTGTTTGGCAGAAATTTTTGAGCTAGGAGAATATTCTCTTCACCCTTGAGGTGAAATAGAAATCTTGAAACTCAAAGGTTCATCCACTCTTTTTTTAGTTTTAGAATCCTTTAGCGGGCCTGCTCTTGAGCAATCAAGAGGAACAACCCAAGTGGGGACAAGCTTTTTGCCGACTATTCTGACCCACTATAAACTCAAGGCTATCAAGGACACAAAACCTTGGTAGACATAGTACTTGTCTTCACTTGATGTGAGTACTTATGGGATTGTGACCATGAGGAAAATGTTGAGCAAGAATGCTTAAGGTACTCTTGTGGCCACGAGGTCTATTACTTGCTGCAAGGTAAGGAGTCCCTTTGGGGAGCAAGAAGGGTATTACGAATGGAAGCCCTTACTAAGAACCATAGATAGAAGCCACCCTATTTTTCCACTTCACTTCTTGGTGCAAGGATTGATCCTAGTGGACTAACCTAGATCACCCTAAGATTACTCACCATCTGTGTTCCTTTGGTTGTGTCATTGGCACTTCCACGACAAAGCCAATATCTATTGTGGGTAACCACTTTGTGTGAGGCAATGGAGAATCAAGTGTGGGCCAAGTTGTTAAGTACTAAGCCATTGTCTTTTTAGGCTAGTAAGTGCTTGAAGTTCTCTCATTGTGATCTACCCATGTAAATGTTCTCAAACATTAAACATCATGGTAGCATTCATAGGATTTTATTGCTTTGATATCACAATTGCTTATCTTGGCAAGGTTGCTTTTTCCCTTGTGCAAGTATTTTATGACATGTTTGATCACCTAGTGTTTGCAAACTTGTCTGATTACTGCTGTCACTGTGCTTGAAATCAAAAAATCCGACCTTCAAACTGAAATTTTGACCAAATTGCCCTTAAAACTGAGATTTTTAACACTCACTAGTCAAGAGTCGTACAATCCTAAAACTTCATCGCACATTGTTCTGAGATTTATCTTGCGATAGTTCATTTCTACAATACTATCGCACTACTTGCCTAGAAAGTATCACACAGGCTGCCTAGAAACTTTTGCACTGCTTAGTGCAAAATATCACTTGGTCAGATTGTATCACACGGTTTGCCTGGAAACT
Organism: Chamaecyparis obtusa; assembly: GCA_027943335.1. Lineage (NCBI taxonomy): Eukaryota > Viridiplantae > Streptophyta > Pinopsida > Cupressales > Cupressaceae > Chamaecyparis > Chamaecyparis obtusa. Next base: position 1,611,526 of record BSBK01001505.1, read on the forward strand.
GTCACACAGAGTCTTTTTGTTGTCTATCTGGTTTATGCCATTTTTAGTCTTTCCTTAGTCAACTAGATTTTAGTAGATGACCTACTCTACCACTAGAAACATGTTTGTACCTTGGGTTCCTATGTTTAGACCCCTTGAATTAGTGTTCTTTGATTTTACAAAGTAGTCTTGCTTTGCATCGATAAGTTAGGAATTATCCTTGTTGAAAAAGTACACCTTTAGATTCTTTGGTAACACACTTGGAGAGTTTCAGTACTCTTTTGTCCAAATCACTTCCATCAAAATTCAATCTCAATTTCAAATATATTTGGTTAAATCCATCCTCCTGGTCCATATGTGTTAGGATACTCATCCTTTTATTATACACCTTTGTGGCAGTGTTGGTTTACACCTTTTTTTTTGCAGCTTTCTATCTCACCATCTCTTTTTGGACATTTGAACACTTTTACTATCCTAGCTTGGTATTGACATTTCGTAGGGTCATCTTATCACCAAGGGTCTTTTTATTTCATGTTAGTTACGACAAGGTACCAAGTTTGTCAAGGAAAATGACCTCAAGTTGTCTTTGATCAGTAACCCTTAGTCCAAACTCGTCAAAAGCAAAAGGGAAAAGAGCCTGTCTTTGATCAATCACCTAGGAGTGAGTTTGAAGCTTGGTTTGACCCAAAGAGAAATCCTAGTGAGTTGAGTACCTCTTTAGTACCTTCTCAATCAGATATGGACATAAGTTACACCATGACTAGAAAGGAGAGAGAAGCGATGGATCAAAATCTTGATGACATTCCAAAGACATAGGGATAACATGCTATTTGGTGATGACAATCAACCCAAATCACCCCCTATCAACTCAAGATATTTAGATGCCCATCAAAGAGCTGAAAGACATTATGGGTGAGCTCACCTAGATGCATGGTCACAACATAAAGACCAAAACAATGAATCTAGTGATGCTCATGTAAATACAGCATTTACTAATGACTTGTTCAAATATAGCCCAACTCTCCACTCAAAACAACCTCAGGGTATGCTAATGAAAGGCTTAAAAGAATTGAACATGAAAAGAAATCATTTTTGGACAAACAAGTCACTAAAGAAGAAAGGTTTAGACACCTAGAGGCCGAACAATAAGCCTTGTTAGAGCTGAAAAGAAAAGCATTCCAAGAGGAACAAGATAGGTTTTTAGCCCAACAACTCAATGACCAATTCAATAATAGGGGTACCAACAGTGGAAACAACTCTCCACCATCTACTCCCTCAAGAACCCCAAGAAGTAGAAGGTGGTCAAGGACTCCTTCAAAATCTCCTAGTCCTAGAGGAAGGAGGATTTCACAACATAGGAGACAAACACCTCCTAGGAACTCGAGACAACCCTCCCAATGAGCTCCTCATGGCTCTCAACATGGAGGAAGTAGTGCAAGCTTTGATGATCAAGATTTTATGAGGATACAACAAGAGCCACTATTCCAACAATATGTGGAGAAGTATCTTGATCAAAACAAGGATAGGTTCCTAGAGAGCTTGATTAACAAGGGTGCCAGAGTCCCTTACAACTTTGATGTGGATAGAAGAATCAAGAAACAAGGACCCTCTCAAGAAGAGGAGATCAAACAACTCAAGCATATGATGGAAAGGGTGTTGGCACCTAAAAGTTCCTTTTCACTTGACTCTATTTGTCCCAATCCTTTTGATAGAAGTGTGAGTATGAAGGATTTTCCTAGAAAAGTTGAAATCCCCCAATATGACAAGTATGACGGCAATGGTGACCCACATGATCATGTGCATTAGTTCTACATCATGAGTTTTGAGTTTCACCAAGATGACTCCTATCTTATGAGATTATTTCCAAGGAGTCTCAAGGGCCAAGCCATGGAGTGGTTTACCAACATAACCCCTCCCATCAAAACTTTCAAGGAACTTTTCCATAGATTTGTTCAACATTTTGCATACAACTTGTCAAGATCAGTCACTATGTTAGACTTGTGCAATTTGAAGTAGAACCAAGAGGAATCCTTTGTTACCTTTTTGCAAAGTTGGAGATGATTGTGCTCTTTCTATTCTAGGACTATTCCTGAGCATGAAAGGATTGATATCATTGTTAGCAATTTGGTGCCTGAAATGTGGTATGAGGTTCAGAAGATGGTCTTTGATTCCTTCAACACTATGGTCGAAACCGCATGTCGAATTAAGGATGTCTTGAAAGAGCAAGGCATTTTGACCAAACATAGCAATAACAACAATGGTCAGAATACTAACAATGCTAATAAGGACAAAGGAAAATACTCACACTAGAACAAGAATAAGCAAGTAGTCAATGACAGAGTTGTGGACTCTTCCCAACCCAAGGATCAAGGAGTCCTCCATTTTTCTAGTGTAGTATGAGCTATGAAGCTCAACACATCCTCCAACCAACAAGAGCATAAACCAAAGTATCAGGATAAGCCTAAAAAGGAGAGGCGACAATTTTCTAAACTAGGTGACTCTTATGAGGATGTTCTCAAGACACTTATTTCTAATAACCTTGCACAACTGTAAGATCCAGAAAATTTTTGCATACCTGATGTTAAGCCACATTGTGGAATGAAAAATCTTTCTACAAATTCCATAATGGCATTGGACATGACATCGAACATTGCTAGAAACTTAAACACCTTATTCAGGATCTTATTGAAAGTGGAAAACTTCAGATTGATGGGTTGAATACCAATGCAGACCATAAGGCATTCAAGGAGCCTTTGCCCAAATATGAAAAGGGAGAAACCTCTAAACCCAAGAATGGCAAGGTCAAAATCAACTATACCTACACAGGTGCAGAAAACATGGTCAATATACTTGAGATTGTCAAGGAAAGTGTCAACATGATGAGAGACAAAGATCCTTATGGTTATGATGTGGGCTCTCCTCCTATATTTGATAAAGAACCTATGGTGGTGCTTAGGGGTCCTCACTCTCAAAGGTCATCCCAAGCTCTCAACGCTGTCACTAGAAGCCAAAGTCAAGGTCTTGTGGTTATTAGAGGTCCTAGTTCCAACTAGTCCAGCAAACCCAAGCAAGTGACATCTAAGAATGTCACCACCAAATCAGCAGTCAACCCTGAAATGAGCTATAATCTTGTTGACCAGTTACAAAGAACACCAACTCAAATCTCAATCTTTGAACTCTTGGAATTGTCTCCAAGACATAAGTGTATCCTTGAGGATGCTTTGCGTGCAGCCAATGTTCCTAACAACATAGATGTTGACCAATTTCAGAACATGGTTAACCACCTTGCCAGCCCTCATTACCTAACATTCTCAGAAGAAGATGACAAAGCTTTGAACCATCCACATAATCTTGCCCTTCATATCGAAGTCATGATTCACAAGACCCGTGTCAGGCATGTGTTGATTGATGGGGGTGTTGGGCTCAACATTTGTTCCTTGAGTTTGTTGAAGATACTGGGTTATTCTGAGAAAGTTATTGATACCCGAAAGAAAATTACCATTAAAGCCTATGATGAGGCAGAGAGAAGCTCCAAGGGCTTGGCCATCCTTCCTGTTAGGATTGGCCATGTTCAAAAGGACATTTTGTTCCAAATTGTTGATGCTGGTCCTCTAGCATATAATATCCTACTTGGTAGACTGTGGATCCATGACATGCAAGTGGTGTCATCCACCTACCACCGATGTGTTAAGTTCCCCTATAATGGAGTAGAAGTCTGTATACCTAGGGATGGTACATTATCTGTAAATGCAATTTTAGCAGGAACTCATGTTCCTCTCAATAGAGAAGCAGAGGATTTTGATGCAACTCTAGCACAATGCAAGAATAAGTTCAAATCCATCAACCTTGGTATGGGGGGATATCAAATTGAATCCTTTACAAAACTATCAGTCTCACCTAGGTCCTATTTCAAACCTTCAAAAGAGATGTGTCCTTCATCTTCAGCCATGACTTTGTTTGGTACATTTGTAGAATCATCGGTGCCTATCCAGGATGAAAAAGAAGAGGTGAATGTCAAGGACTGGATCTATAGAGAAGACAAATACATGCATAATGAGAACTTCTCTCCCTCTCCTAAGACATATGGAAGAGGGTACACTCTTGTCAAAAGTATGGGCTATCTAGGTCATGGTCCTCTTAGTCATAGATTAGATGCTAGAGCTGAACCACTTGATCATGCTCTTTTTGGACACAAGTCTAAAAAAATGGTTGGCCTAGGTTTTGAAAGTCATAACAAGAAAACTGCTCCTATCCTTGCTATAACAGATAGTGATGATGAATCAAACTACATACCCAATTTTCAAAATCAACAAGATAGGTGTGAAGATTGGGTCCCTTCCACCAATCTCCTTTGGGGAGATTCAGATACTCCAGTTGCCAATCCAAAAGTTTCAGACCTAGAACAAGAAGAATCTATTGTTGAAGATCATGTTGAGGATCCTATTCAAGAACATCAATACACAAATGGAATTCAAGAAGGTGTTACCCTTGGTGACATCAAAGCCTCTACCTCAAGGCCTCAAAAATATGCTTGGTGTAAACATCCCAACCAGGATTCAGATATGGACTCACATGAGTATGAATGGGAATCTCTCTCTGATTGTTCTACAGTTGACATGGACATTGATGTTTTCCATACATATGGTTCCCAACCCAAGGTAGCTAACGAGTCTAGTGTAGGATTCATGGATTTGAATCTGCAAGTCACTTTAGTGGATGATGCTTCACTTGGTAGGATAAATCCTGATTTGGGTACCTTAGAGGGATACTTGACAGACCCTAAATCTACAATCACCAGAGATGATACCATTCACATACACAACATTGAACCCATCATTGACCTACCCCTTGCCAATCCTCACTTAATTGATTGGTCTCAGCACTATCAAGAGCCTCAACTCCTAACTTTCCAAAATGACTATGAGATAGCATGTTACCTAAATGCCCTTGAACATATAGTCTCTTCCACCAATGAACCAACTACAAGCATGATAGAACCAAATATCAAGTACCTTAGTCGCAAAATGAAAAGAAAAGAAAAAAAGAATAAGAGTTCTGATGATGAAAACTACTGTGTGGTGGTGTCAGAACCTAAAAAAGTAAAAATAAAGGACATATCCGAGGGTGAAAACCTCTCCGAGGCACCTAAGGATGAGGTACTTGATCATCTCCCAAGTTATTTTCAAGACAGATCTTCAGTGCTTGTCGAGCCTACACAGCCAATTAATTTGGGTACAGAAGAGGCTCCACAAATAGTGCATTTGTCTCAATCTCTATCAACATAGGAAAAAGAAGCATATACCAAATTCCTACAGAGCAAGAAGATTAATTTTTCTTGGACTTACTCAAACATGCCAGGGTTGGACACTAATCTCATTATGCATCACTTGTCCATAGCTCCAGGTATCAAACTAGTAAAACAAAAATTGAAGAAAATGCATCCTCACATAGCTCTTCTTGTCAAAGCTGAACTAGAAAAACTCCTCAGTGTAGGATTTATAAGAGCCATTGATTATTCTAAATGGATATCCAATATTGTACCAGTTTCTAATTATTACAAGTTCATTCGCATCTGCACAGATTTTAGGGATCTTAATAAAGCATGCCCAAAGGATGATTTTCCACTTCCAAACATAGACATGATAGTGGACATGACCGCGGGTTATGAGATCTATTCATTAATGGATGGTTTTTTTTGCATATAATCAAATCAAGATAGCTCTTGAAGACCAGGAAAAGACTACATTCACTTGCACATGGGGAACTTATTGCTAGAATGTCATGCCATTTGGATTAAAAAATGCATGAGCTACTTATCAAAGAGCTATGACAACTATCTTCCATGACATGATGCATAAGAATATGGAAGATTATGTGGATGACACCTTGGCAAAATCTAAAAGAAGGGATACATGCCTAGGAGATTTTGAAGTCATTCTAGATCATATCGAATAGTTTCAATTAAGACTAAATCCCAAAAAGTGTACATTTCGAGTCACCTCTGGAAAACTCCTAGGATTTATCATTTCAGCCAAAGGAATAGAGGTGGACCCAGAGAAAGTTCAAGCAATATTAGATATGTCACCTCCCAAAAACATCAGCCAAATGAGGAGTCTCTAGGGATGCCTTCCATCTATAAGGAGGTTTATTTCACAACTAGTTGATAGAGCTCAACCATTTAATAAGACTTTGCACAAAGGGGTTAAATGTGTCTGGAATGAAGATTGTCAACAAAGCATGGACCAAATCAAGCAATACTTGGCCAATCCTCCAATCTTAATGCCTCCTATCCTAGGAAAACCACTCATATTGTATGTGTCAGCAATAGAATCTTCCCTGGGGGCATTATTGGCTCAACTTGATGATACTAGAAAAGAAAGAGCTATATACTACATCAGCCATACTTTGGTGTCATATGAGGTTCATTACACTAGTATTGAAAAATCTTACCTTGCAGTGGTGTTTACTTCCCAAAAGTTGTGACATTACATGCTTGCACATACCATACACCTCATTGCAAAAATTGATCCTCTCAAATATTTTCTTGGTAAGGCTTCTCTCATAGGTAGACTTGCTAAGTGGATGATGATCTTATCAGAATTTGACATAGAATATGTTGAGTGTAAAGTTATAAAAGGACAATCCATAACTAACCAATTGGCTAATTTTCCAATTCGAGATAAAGCGTCAATTCAAGTTGAATTTCCAGATGAGCACATAATGTACATAACTGCAAGAACATGGAAGATGTTCTTTGATGGCTCTTTCATGCAAAATGGTTCAGGAGCAGGACTGTTATTTGTTTCTCCTCATGGGTACACAATTCCTAAGTCCTACAAACTATTGTTCCATGTACAAATAACATTGCTGAGTATGAGGCCTTGACAAATGGATTAAAAATGGTTGTAGAATGGAGAATCATAGAGCTATATATCTATGTGGATTCACAATTGATAGTCAACCAAGTTAATGAAGAATACTAAACAAAAGATGAAAAAATGGTACCCTACAAGAAAATGGTTGATTCATTAAGATGATATTTCACCTTTGTTACATTTCAACAAATCCCTAGAGTAGAGAATAAAGAAGTTGATGCTATGGCTACATTGGCTTCACTTCTTCAGCTAGAATAGCATGAGTACAGATTTGAATTCCTGGTCAAAGAGCTACACTATCCTATCTATGACTCCCAAGAAAGCCAAGTTGTTTGTACCCTTGTTGGCCATGAGTCATCCTGTTATGGTGTCATTTACTCATACCTCTATGATGGCATTATTCCCAAAACCTTTAACCATTCTGAATGAAGAAACTTGACCTGAAATGCCTCTCACCACACCCTTATCTCTGGTGATCTGTATAGGAGGGGTTTAGATGGGACACTTCTTAGGTGCTTGGAAAAGGATGAGTCTGACCAAGCATTAGTTGACATTCATGAAGGAATTTGTGGAGGACATTCCAATGGTCTTGCCATGGTCTGAAGGTTGCTTAGGGCAGGGTACTATTGGCCTACCATGCAGACAGATGCAGTGGCTTTTGCTAAATCATGTGAAAAGTGTCAGAAACATGGTAACCTAATACATGCTCTAGGTAGGGAGCTTATTCTGTCTATTTCTCATTGGCCGTTTTAGCATTGGGCCTTTGATCTTCTTGGGTAGATTCATCCCAACTCATCAGGTGGACACAAATTCATTATCACTGCTACTGATTACTTTACCAAATGGGTAGAAGTTGTCCCACTTTATGTTGCCTCTGGCAAGATAGTTTCTCTATTTATTTTGAACCATATCATCTGTCAGTATGGAGTGCCTTCTGAAATAATCACTGACAATGGAGGTCATTTTAAAAATAAGGACCTTAAACATCTCTGCAAGAAGTTCAAGATAAAATAGCATTGGTTCTCCATTTACTTCCTGCAAGGAAATGGACAAGTAGAGGCTTTGAATAAGACCATTCTTAAAATTCTCCATAGAACAATTCACAAGAATGGTAGAGATTGGCATCTATAGATAAATCTGACCTTGTGGGCCTGTAGAATGAGTATTTGTACTCCAACAGGGGCTACTCCTTTTTCCCTCACTTATGGTGCTGAAGTAGTGTTACCTTTAGAGGTGGAGATTCTTTCAGTTAGAGTTTCCCTTTAAGGTCTAGTGATAGATGAAGACTACCATGCCATGAGACTTCAAGAATTAGAACTTCTGGATGAAAAGCGTAAAGCATCATTTTATCACATGAGAGTCTACCAAAAGTGTATGTCCAAAGCATTCAACAAGAAGGTCTTCCCTAGAGAATTTCAAGTGGGGGATCTTGTCCTACGAGAAAACCCTAAGAACCAACAACATAGAGAGCAAAAGGGGAAATTCAAACCTAATTGGCTTGGACCATACATTATTACTGATGCTTTTGGGACAGGTGCTTATTTGTTGTCTGCTGAAGAGGGAGAGCAGCTCCCTGATCTTATTAATGTTTTGCACCTCAAGAAGCTCTATCCATGATTCTTATTCTACCTAGGGGCATCCTTTGTACATATTTATTGATCCTAAAAAAATTCAAAAAAAATTCATAAATGATGCTGAAAAAATCCTAAAAAGCATATAAAGTCTTGTGAAAATACAAAAAAATCAAAAAATGCAAAAAATTCAAAAAAAATGAAAAAGTGCCTTGGTGAAAACCTGGAAACAAGTGCCTTGGTAGCAAAAATATTAAAAAAATAAAAAAATAAAAAAAATCTCCAAGTGGTGAAAACCTAGAAACAGACACTACTTGAGGCCTTTGCACCCTTGTTTCTTAGTATGCATCCTCGACACTTCACCTTTTTTCCATCATGCCTTGACCTTGTCATCTTGGTTTGGAATTGGTCTTTGTCTTTTTCTAGGGGGCATAACTATGTTAATTTTGGTCTCTAGGATGCGTTGGTCTTTAGGACATCTTGCAAACAGTGTTTTTCAACACCACCCCAAATTGTGTTTTTCAACACTACCCTAGCGTCAAGTGTTTCTCAACACTTATCAAATATCTTACCCATAGTCTAGCATGATATGATATTTCTCATTAGCAGATGTGATACTCAAAGTTTGACTCTATGATCTACACACGCACTTAAACACTCGACTCGTTGAGACTTGTTTGACTTTATTTCTTTGTGTGTTGTCTATGATGATTTCTTTGATGAGTGTTCTCTCCCTAATAGTTTTCGATGATGCTGAGGTAGAAGAATGGGGGCATGAGGACATGTTTTATTGCTTTTTCTTTTTGTTGGTCCTAACTGTCATTATAATTTATGCTTGTTCCACTTGACATTAGGGTCTACAAGGTATCATCCTTGACTATTTTTCACAATTGCATGCTTATAGTCATCTTGACTTTCTTGTGTCTCGATGCAAGCATAATTATGCTATACTAAACTTAGGGAACCTCACTGCACTAGTCATCTTGACCTACATGTCTTTGATGCTTAAGTGGGATTCCCACATAGCTATCCTATATAGATCATATTCATATACCCATAGTCATACTAGTGTGTATTGTATGATCTTGTGACGCTACCAATAAAGCTCGATGATGATTATTAGAGTCTAGAAGCTTTATGACCTTGCAAGTAAACCACTTTTTCATAGTAGCTTGCATTTTTAGGTTCATGATAGATTAGTTTTGCATCTTGCATATGGAGAGAGCTCTCCATCTTTCGTGGACTTGTCGGTCAATTGCGCTCACCTTTCCTTTTCTCAATCATGTCTTTCGCTCCTTGTCTTTCACATCACGTCCTTTTTCTGTCATCACAAGGGGTTAATCTTATCATCATATCTATATCAAAGAGATAATTTTCAGAAACATGAGTCTATATCATAAACATGAGAACTAAATATACATCTATGAGGGAGATTATACATGAGCATATATATCATACATTTTGAGCAATATCACAACACAATATAAAAATTGAAACATCCATCACAAGTGAGACAAGTACACAAGATATATCACAAATCCAATAAATCTCATATATATAAATGTCATGATACAAATACAATGTGGGATCCAAAATCTGGATAATGTCCCAGGATATGTCTCTATACATCTATCTACCTAGACCTAAGTCTGACTCGCCCCATCACAAGGTGGTGGTGGTGGTGGAGGTCATGTCACCACCCTATCAAGTACCATGTCTAACATGCCTACCCTCTGAGAGTAGAGCGGCGCTCTCTATCCCTCCAGTATAGCCTGTATGTAGAGACCATGATAGTAAGTAGCTTGTGCTACCTCCCTCTAAATCTCTGATGCATCTGCCTAAGCTGCCCTCTCCCGCTGATCTATCTCAGCTCATAGATCAATTAGCTACTGATCTCTCATGGCTATAGTAATTCATAGCTATTGCATCTCCATCTCCAAAACTTGGATCCTCACCCTGAGATCCTCTCCTCCTCCCCCTGCAGGCTGATCCTACCCAGCGTCCACCCATTGGCGAGATGGTCTCACCGCGTCATCCCCTTCATCATCAGAACCTTGTCTCCCTGACTATTTTTAGTCACCTGATCAGGATCCCTATCCTCTCTCTAACCCTCCCTCCATCTCCTTTGTCCCCTCCATCTTTGTCATCTCTATCACCACCCTGTGCTCTCAGCTGTGCATCAAATACAGTAAACCGTGGGAATGGAAACCTCCACCGCTTTGCCCTATAGGCTACATCTGCACCTGCATCTACCATATTTGGGAGATAGTCCCATGGCTCCTTGCATATAGTTGCAATGTCCTATACTACTTGCTAGTAGTCTAGCATCGGCAGCCATCCCTGTCCCTCCTCATCCCTAACTTGGGCATAGGTAGTGGTCTCTGTGGTCACCCTCTGTTGTTGCCCAAACTATCTCCAAACTAGAGTGATCATGAAGCACTCTACTATCTCAGCATGCCAACCTACTAGTGGTCGGCTACATAACATATATCCTAGCTCCCGCTCCCGATCACCACACTGCTCACAAGCCCTGTATGGTCTCCACTAAAATGATGTGAGCTCGTCCAATAGTCTCCTGTAATATGTCACATCTTCGCTATGTGGCTATGAGAGGAATCTTGTGTACCTATAGATATAGGGGCATCTCCATTCCCTAGGCTGCACATGTGGGCACACAATGGCGATGTGCTCCCATGCCCATACTTGTGCTAAGATCACACTACACACCCATGTCCTGCTCTCCCTATAAACAATCTCATGGAGCTCATGGTACATGTCAACTAGGATGGATGGGCCCCATGCTATCTGTTGTGGGTGTGCTATCAGATCTATAACCAACCTACCCCAGCCCAATGGGAACCCTCTCTAGCTCCTATCAGTAATCAGTGCATGTGCTACTATAGAGCACACTATACATGGAACTGGGAAATCCCTGCCAAACTCCTCCATCAACTGATCCCAACTGAGGTGTCTGTCAATGAAAGTGACATCCTGGAACATATCCTGCATGACCTACTATCCCTCGGTTGGATCCTGATCATAGTATACCTGTGCCAACATCTTGGAACATATCCTGCATGACCTATCATCCCTCAGTCAGATCCTGATCGTAGTATACCTATGCCAATAAACAATCATGTCAATTTCTACCATATGGAAACTTTACATCTATGAACATCTATAAACATGATTATACTCACTGGATCTCCGTGGTTAGGCACTCGAAGGATCTGATAGACATCCTCCAAGGTAATCGTGGCCTCTTCGATCAGCAAGTGAAAGGTGTTATGCTCACTATGCCACCTCTCAGCCAATGTTGTCAATAGTCCATGATCTTCCCAAATATGGGGCATCTGTAGCAAGTACCCAAAACCCATCTCCCCCAAATTTGCTTGTCCCAGATCATCAAGATCCTAGTCACTCTTGGCGCTCTAATGAGGAGCGCTGGAAAGTTCTCCTACGAGCCATAACCCCAAACCAGATGTCAGAACATATCATGATGGATGTATAAAATGAGTACAAAACATCTTAAATGCAAACATTGTCTACACCCATGTCATAGTGCTCAAAATTTAAAACATGTCATATTTCTTACACTAATGCGATACTATTTTTTGATGAAGTATCATGCGATACTTTCTTTAATAGCAGTGCGATAATATCTTTGAGTGCAATACTTCACATAGGATCGTATGATGTTCCATCTGGTATCGTGCGATACTGGATTAAACACCTGTATGATACTATTTGGTCCCATGAATTATCGCACGATGAATATTATCAAAGGAGTGCAATACTTAATAACTATCATACGACATTTCACACAAGTAAAATTTGACATATTTTAAAAATAATTAAAAACATGTTTAAATGCCATAAATATGCACATAAATGACTTAAAGGGTGATTTTTTTGAAAACTTATCGGGGCACCATACTGAGGAGGTTGGTTGTGCAACTGGGCGCACTTGAATCGATGCATGTGTACCAAAATCACTGCTTGCTGGGCCATTTTCTCTCTCTGAGCTCTTAAAGTTCTCAAATCACAATAAAACAAATGATTTGAAAATGACCTTTTTACCCCCTTTTATAGCATTTTGACTTTTTGACCAATTTTCAAAATATCTCAGAATTGTGCAAAAAATGCACCCCTAGCTAATTTCAACGTCCTAAATCCATTTTCAAGATCAAAATCAAAATTTGAGTTCATCTTGATAGTCAAAATTGCATTTCAAACTTTTCTCCTCCTTCTACGCAGTTGGTTGACCGTTTGAGGCCTGATCCTTCGATCTTTGTTGGGGCTTCTTCATTTCTTCATCCCCATCTCTTTCAACCTTCTATTCTTTCATTCACTTTCATTCAATCCATCTCTCTGAGGTTTGACTTCATCCTTAATCTATATCTTTCTCAATCAAACCTAGTCAAACTGGGGCATATCTTCACTGCTTGATGGTTATCCTATCATCTTTCACCTTTGATTATGATTTCTAGTGATTTGATCAGATTTATCAATTTACTATTTCTCCTCTACCAAATTTTGATTTCAATTCTGAGGGGGCAGTACCTATCAACTTCAATCCTTGATTCAGCTTTATCAATCAAACCTTTCTTGAGATCCTTATATCTTATTTGAGACTTGACAATTTCCTATTTACAGGTATGTTGGTCTTGTCTTTCAACTAATCCTTGTCAGCTTATGCTTATCTTTGTCCTGATGTGTTCCCATCCATCGAACACTCATTTGGGTTGTTTTGTGATCCCAAATCAATCTCACATTTCAATTCCATTCTTTGACTGCATGTGATCCCAAATCGATCTCACATTAGTCAAAGAGGGGAAAATGTATGCACCCTAAAATGGTTGCCTAGACTTAGGGCCGCTATTTAGCAATTTATCAAATCCCTGAATCAGTATTTTCAAAAATCAGTATTTTTTAATTATATCAATTTCCTTGATCAAATCCTAATTCTATCATTTATTTGATTATTTTCTATGGGGCTAACCATTTTATCCTAAGTCTTTATTTATGTAAAAGGAATTTCCTCCCCTTTTATTAAATAAAAGTCCCCACTTTTCATCTTATCCTAAGTTGCACAAATAAAGCATTATTCTTATTTTATAAAAAGAAGAAAAGGTCTTTTTGTCTCATATGGACACAAAAGTCAACTCTTATTTTCTCATTGGAGGATATTTGTGCACATGGATTACTCCTCTTTCAAGCTCCACCCTTGATTAAATTTTTTTCCTCTTAATCTCCATGGTCTATTCCTTTTCAATTCCTTTAAAAGGAGAGCTCTTTTCTCATTCTAGAATCTCAACTTTGAATACTAATCTTATGCTGGAGGATTTCTTGGAGACTTTGGAGCTTTTGGAGATCATTCTTGCATTCTAGTTTCATTCTTGCATCATAGCTTCATGTTTATGCTTTCTAGCTTAGTTTCCTTTATGCTCTAGATTATCTCACATAGCTTAATTAGCAAGGATTTGTAATACTTTCCTTGCAAAGCTTATCTTGCATCTTCATTCTTAGCATAGTTGCATTGCATTTCTATTCTTTATTCTTGAGGATATTGGCATTCTTTCCCTTGTCTCTTTGAATCTCCCTATGTGTGGTTTACTAGCAAAGTTACATGCTTCAATAGCTCTAGCTGAGAGCACCATCAACATCCTTGTGACTCCATGCTTAGGGAGCTCTAGGTCGCTTTCTCAAAGTTTCCCATTCATGGATTCCCTTGGAAGTAATGACTTAGAGAAGTGCACTATTTAGTGTGTACACTCGCAACTTATTATCAATCAAGTAAATGGTGACTATCAAACAAAAGATGACAAGCTCATGCCTTACAAAAGAATGGTGGATGACTTGAAGAAATACTTTGTCTTCATCACATTCTAATAGATTCCAAGATCATAAAATAGAGTAGCTGATGCAATGGCTACTTTAGCATCCATGCTACAACTAGAGGAACATTAATTTTTCTATGACTTCCTGGTGGAATAACTCCCCTTTCCTACATACGACTCACCTGAATCCCAAATTTTTTGCGCCCTTGAAACCCAAGTATTGTCCCGATATGCCCATATCTATTCTTATCTAAAGGACTAAACAATCCCTGAAGGCTATTCCAAAAATGAAAAGAGATCCCTCATAAGAGCGGCATCACGCTATATAATCATTGCTAATGACTTGTTTAGATGTAGTCTATATGGTACGCTTCTTAGGTGTTTAGAAAATGAAGAGTCTAATTGTGCATTAAAGGAAGTTCATGAAGGTGTGTGTGGATCACACTCGAACGGTTTTTCATTAGCTAAGAAACTTTTAAGAGTTGGATACCATTGGCCCAGAATGGAAAAATATGCTATCCATTTTTCAAAAACATGCAAAAAATGCCAGATCCACAGTAATCTGATACATGCTCCAGCTAGGGAGCTAATTCCTTTCATAACACATTGGCCATTTCAACAATGGGCCTTTGATTTAATTGGTCAAATTTACCCTAATTCATCAAGTGGACACAAATACATCATTACTACAACTGAGTACTTCACAAAATGGGTGGAAGTTGTCCCACTGTCCAATGTAACTGGAAAACAAGTTTCCATGTTTATCCTGAATTACATCATCTATCGTTATGGCATACCCTAGTCGATTGTGATTGACAATGGGGGTCAATTAAAAAACAAAGACATAGATGAGTTGTGTCTTCAATTCAAAATCACCTGACACTATTCCTTTATCTATTATCCTCAAGGTAACAGTTAGGCTAAGGCATCAAACAAAACTATTCTGAAAATATTGCATAGGGCAATGAACAAATCAGGGAGGGACTGACATTTACAAATCAATCCAACATTATGGGCTCACAGAACTAGTATCAGAACACCAACTAGTGCAACTCCTTTTGTGCTAGTTTATGGATCAAAGGTGGTATTACCAGTTGAGGTAGAGATTCCATCACTGAGGGTATCATTGAAACATCTAGTCACTAATGAGGACTACAGAATCTCTAGACTACAAGAGCTTGAATTGCTAGATGAGTGGAGGCAACAGGCATTTGATCACCTTAAATTCTATCAAAAGAGGATGTCAAGAGGATACAACAAGAAAGTGAATCCAATAATTTTTCAAATAGGAGATCTAGTCCTAAGAGAAAATCCTAAGAATGAATAGCATCAAGAACAAAAGGGAAAATTTGAACCCAACTGGCTGGGTCCTTTTGTCATTACAACAACATTTGGATCAGGAGCCTATCAATTGGCTATGCTTGAAGGAGATGTTTTACTAGATCGAATCAACACCCTACATCTGAAAAAAATTTATGCCTAACATTCTCTAAGAGGCTCCTATATAGTGAAAAGAGTCCTGAAAAAAGCACAAAAAAAACCAGAAAGAGTTCCTAAAAAAAAGATCAAAAACAGTAAATATGGATCCTTAAAAAAATCAAAAACAATAGAAAATTTCCTAAAACAAATGACCATCTCAGTGAAAACCTAGAAAATAGGCACCTTGGTGAGTCTACAAAAAAAAATACAAAAATACAAAAATACAAAAATTATGGAAAAGAGAAAAAGTGTCTTGGTGATAACTTGGTAAATAGGCGCTACTTGTAATCAACACTCTATCTATCAAGACAATACTTGTGCATTTGGTCTATGTAAATATTAGTTTGTACATATCTTCTAGTCACTTTCGTGATGTGCCAAATCATGAAGTGAACTATCAGAGAAATGTGTCTTCCTAAGGTTGGAATCTATCCACATTAGGGTCCTAGGTAAACTATTTCCCTATGGGGCATTGATCAAAATCATATATGTTGATAGGATGTTGAGTCCGCAATTGACAATAAACTATGAACAACGGTATTTTTCAATACCACCCTAGTTTGCAATAGACAATAAACTATGAAAACAATAGTATTTTTAAATGCCAACCAAATAGTATTTTTCAATACTTGGATCGAAAGGTGTTTCTCAACACGACGTCATGAAGGAAAGTGTTTCTAAACACTAAACAGGTAAGGTTCTTATGGATGAAAGAAAAATCAAGGATTGATAATAGTTCCTATGCGTGTGTTTGCAAGATTAATCAAAAGTATTTTTAAACACTATAATCACAACTATTTTTTTTTGAAGTAAATACAATGATCATTTTAAAAGGATAATGACCTTTTTCTTATTATCAACTTTTGATTGTTATGTTTCCTTGAGTAACTCAGTGATGTCTATGGACTAGAGAAACAATGATTGGGGGCATAACATTTTCTTTGTCTTTTGTTTGTGATAATAAATCCGATGATCTAAGGTGATCATGGGGAATGGGTGTCTACTATAAGTGCCTCCATCATGATTGGAATGCCATGTATACCTCAACCTATTTCCTATGAAAACTTTAGTGAGGTTGGATTTATTTCCTTTCCTATTTTAAACTAAGATGACAAACTACTTCCTAGTAAGTTACATAGTAAATCAGGTTATACCCAAGGATATGAATATAAAATAAAAGGTCATTGCGGGTATATATTTACACATTATGCATCAAAAAAGAAAATAGTTTTTATCAAATAGGAATTAATTGACAAGACATTCTAGCTATGTGCTTCGATGTTTAGATTACCTTTCAACATGACAAATAAAAAGGGAAGTATTCATATTTTCAGGATTGCTAAACCTATCAATGAAATTTGTACTACCCTAATGAAGTCCCATTACAAACACTCTATGATGACAAACAACCTGATTTGAATAAACAGTGACTGTCCTAAGTGTCTTAGTCTAGGTGCATTTCATTGGTTAATTGTTAGGGTTCATTTTAGTTGCATATCATATTAATTTGCATTAGGTTCATTTAGATGCATTTCATGTCTTTAGTTGCATTGAAGTTCATTTTTAAAATTGCATTCATTTTAATATAGTTGCATTCATTTTAAATTTGCATAAGCATGAATGTATGAATTCAACTATCCAAAGCATTAAGGTGAACTGAAAATTTTGAAAGCATTAATTAATTTCCATGTTTGACCAAGTACATCATGAAATCATAAATAACTAAAACTAAAATGACTGAATATAAATCACTGATATTCATTTGCATTCATAATCCATTTCATATCATAAGGCCATTTGCATAATGCATCCATAATCATCCATTCATAAATAAAAATGAGATGTCCATAGATTGCATACATCCATATCCATACATGAAATAAAGTTTGCATCCATACATTCATAAAAGCTTTAAAAACACAAAAATGTGAGCATATATCAGTGAAATATATCATGATGTCATTTTATCACCATCTAATCTAATCATGACCAAGTATGACCATCGCATCAATATCCAAAAGCATAAAACAAATATCAAACATCCCACATGTCTGAGAATCAAAAAGCATCATGTAAAGCAACATCAAATCAAATGAAACATCCATGACAGAATCAGCAGAAGCATCAATATATCATCAGGATAGAGTATCAAAAATGTCCATAACAAAGTATCAAAATGTCGAGATCAGTATATCAGAGCATGGATAAAACAAGTATCAGTATACCATGAGACAAATATTAGCAAATAAATAGTCCAGAGGACATAAAAGAGTGTATCGATCAAAAATGGTACAAATACATGATGTAATCAATAAGGTACAATATATCTGAGGTAGAAATATGAGAGTACAAAATGACTAAGCCTCATAGGCCCCCTCATCGTCTCATGGTGGATTGAGAGGAGGAGGAGGTATATATGCTCTGTCAGGAGGAGGTGGAGGCATAGCACCCTCTGACTGTTGTGCTATCACAAAATATAAAGGAGCTCTCTGAGCAGCAGGAACCATAGCACAATATAAGGTAAAATAGTATGTAGCCCTCTGACCCTGGTGAGTTGTTGTATGGGCATATCTTTCTTTATCTTCTCTCAGTTGTGCTAACTCTGTGTCCCTATTTTCTCTTAGGTGTGCTATTTGGGTGTCCCTCTCTACTCTCAGCTAAGCCAACTATGCATCTCACTCTAATAGTTGTGCTTAGAGGGTAGTCATCTCTAATCGCAATGCAACCCTCTCCTGCTCACACTGTGACAGTCGGTCACCATCACCACCTACAAGAGGATCTCTAGGTGCCTCCAACTATTGTGCCTGATCCTCTCCTCCTCCTCCTTCCCTCTAAGCATGCTCATCTCTTTGTAATAGTGGCCCTGTATCCCTCTGCGGAGGGGTAACTCTCAATCTCCTATGTCGTTGCTGACCACTATCTCCTCTGGAGGCCCACTGTCTACTACCACCTAATCCTCTGCCTCCACCTCTACCATCTTCACCTCCACCTCCGTCTCCTCCATCTCTGTCACCTCTACGAGCCTCATCTTGACCCCTACCCTTGTCTTTACCTTAGCCTCTTTCTCCACCTCTAGCAACTCAGCCTCAGCCACCACCATCATCAATAGGATCATAGTCTAATGTGTCCTCTATACGTGGAACAGCTTCATCAAGAGCTATGAACCTGGGATAGGGTTTTTGTGTAATGAGTATGATAAGCATCTGTAATACCTTCATCAAGGATCTCTGGGTGGTACTCCTAGTCTACCCATTCCATCTTTGTGATTGAGTGCACTGTTGTCTCATATATCAGTCTGGGTCCCCATTGATCCTCCTCATCCCTAATCTGTGCATAAGTAGCCATCTCTTGTGATACGCTATGTACCTTATTATACTACCTATGTACATGGTTGATCAAGAAACACTCCATGATATACTTGGTGCGGCCGAAAAGATACCTACTCTGATAAGAATAAGGCATCTATCTGACATCTGAGGGCCATCCCTCACAATCTACATACAACCTCCATGCGACATCAGTGATATCATTTGAAACCTACTACCAGTACTCCAACTTTCCTAGATGGGGCTGCTGAATAAGACCTAAATGCATGTAGATATATGGTAGGTCAGTGTCATGGTGCTTATCAATAATGGGTCATGTGATGGGCATATGCTCCCACGCCCAGACCTGAAGAACTAAGCTGCCCATTGTCATAGTCTTCAAGTGTTGATAGACTATCTTGTGGAGCTCCCTGTATAAATGGGAAAGGATGCATCTTCCCCATGCATAGCAGCCAAGTGACTAAATCATCTGCTCGATAACCCAGGACTAGCCGCACATAAACCCATGCTAACTCCAGTCAAGCATCATAATACCACTAATTAGTCCAGCCAAATAAATAGGAAGTGGCGCATAGTTGGCCACCATGTGGTCCCAACTTAGATAGCACCTAGCAATAGTATCATCTCTAAATAAACTCTGAGCATCAGTCATCACAACAGGGCCATACACCTCTTACTCCACTCGGGTCCCCATCAAAGGAACATGCAAGATCCGCCAAATATTCTCTGGAGTTATAGTCATCTCACCAGTAGGAAGGTGAAACATGTTGTGCTTTGAATTCAATCGCTCCACCAGTGTTGTCAAGAGGCAATGATTTACCCAAATGTCAGGTAAATCACCTAAACTCCAAATGCCACATCGCGCAATGACACACTGCTGCTCTGCGGAGAGCTGCTGATGCAACTCTAGGACCTGGGTAGGCCATGGACATCTGAAAACTATAACATCAAAACCAGTCTACACAAACAAGAAATAGGGGCACCATGTTAGCATTAGACAAAGGAAAATTGATGAAAAAAATTGCTCAAAAGGATCCAATAGACAAGTACAGTTGGCTAAAAATTATGAAAACCAAAAACATTTCTGAAATCTCGAATACAATCCAAGAAATCCAGGATATGACTTTTTAATAGGGTGTGATCCAGAGTCCTGGATGTGACACTAGAAATATGGGAAATGATCCAGAAACCGAATGCGACCCTTTTTTAACCTAATGTGATGAAAGGACAAAATTGCTTTAAATTTGGTTAAATTTAATCGGATGCGACCTGACAGGGTGCAATCTTGGAAATCTCGGATGTGATCTAGGATATGATGAAAAATAAGGTGCGATGCGGGATTGACTACGTGTGATCCCATATACGAGATGCGATTGGGAACAAAATTAGCTCTAAATTTCTTTAAAATACATGAAATTCAAAAATTCAAATTTGACAAGGAGCGTTATCAAGTACTCACAGGTGTTGCGTAGTGCACCAGTTGGTCATGTCATCTGGCCATCTCAAAATGATACTTCTTCACATGGTACACCATCTTCTCTCGGAGCTCGGTGAAAATCAAAGGTAAAAAGTAAAAATGAATAGTCAAAATGGACTTTTTGACCTATTTAAGCCTCCCAAGGGCTCTGAAACCCTAAGGGACATTATTGATAAGGCATCACAGAGTCTTTATATCAGGACTAAAATTGAAATAGGTGATTTGTATCACTTAGATGCGGTAAAAATAGAGTTACAAAGCAAAGTCAACCTTCAGAAGGCAGAAGTCAACTATGGTCAAATTATAGTCAAACAGGGGCAAAATGAGCAAAAAGGATATTGTGAACAAGATAAATCAATGCAGTCATGGTTATTACACAAATTCATGGTCAAGAAAAGTCAAAGTTCAACCTAAAGCACTTAATAGGGACTGCACAAAGCATATTAAGGCATAAAATCTTGTCAGAAGTTATAAAAAGTGATTTTCTCACTCGTACATCAAATTTTTATGCCAGGATATTGCTTAAACACAAGTCAAACTTGGTCAACTCTCTCATTTTCTTGGTCAAACTTGGTCAAATAGTGTTTCTTTAACACTAAAATTGATCTAAATTACTTGCTAACACTTTCTAATCAATTTACGCTTCATCCTGATCCGTTCTAATCATGAAAGTTCTTCATAAATGCTTGAAAAAAATAATTTTATTCAAATTCATTCTGATTTCGGTCTGGAGGGGGCATGATAATACCATTCTTTGAATCAAATTCTTCAAACTCCAAGGGCATGATAGTTTCTTCAATCAGGTTGATGATGTTAATCTTTATGACATTAATCAATTTCATTGCTTCAAATAAAATTGATTACTTGTCAACATGTTCAAATTTAACTAAAATTTCTCTTCAAAATCTCCTATCAGTTTTTGTTCAATCAAGCTCAGAATCGATAGTATCAATTCTTGTTCAATCAAGCTCAGAATTGATGACTTTTGAATCAAGTAGGATTTCGTTCGATCAAGCTCGGAATTCTTGAATTTAGAGTGGTTCTCTTTACAGCTCTCTAAATATTTCAGAGTGGTCCTCACTGCTCTCTAAATCACTTAAGCTCATAGTAGTTCTCGTTGCTCTCTAAATCTCTTAAATCTATTTGTTCTATTGAATCATGCTAAATTAAATTTTTCTTTGAATCCTTGTGTTGTTCGCAAAGCAATTCAAAGAGGGGCAAATGTAATCACCTTAAATCGGGCTAATAGAACCTAAGGCCCTATTTTCCCTAATTCGACATATAACCTTGATTATGTTAATTCAATTCTTGATCATTAACATAGTTCATAAAATTCAATTAAATCAATTAAATCTCAAATCAAGCATTTACCACCAAGGTACTAAGCAAAATGAAGTCAATTAACTCTAGGCCCAACTAATTAATTCAATCCCACCAAATTCATGGCTAGAGTAATTAATTAAAAGAAAAATATAAATCCCTCTTAATTCAACAAACACAACAAACACACTTTGAATCATTAAGAGGCAATCACATGGATCATGGATCAAGCCAAGATGCATCTCAACCACTCCTCATGGATGCATCATAACCATCCATTTCCTCCAATTTTCTATAAAAGAGAAATTCTCAAGGCACTATTGCTCTCTACCTTCTTGAATTTGGAGCTTTCTCTCACACTTGCATTCTTGATTTTGGAGCTTATTACTTTGGACTTGGAGCTAATGGATCTTGTTTTTGATAGTTAATTCATGCTTTTATGCTTTCATGTTCATTTCATATGCTCTAGTTAATTATAAAACATCTCAATTAGATTTATAGTAAAAGAATGTATGATCTAATGACTAATTGTGATGTATTTTCTAGATTATAGCTTCATTCTTGCATATTTCCTTTGAATCTCTCATTTTAGCATTACATTGTTACTATTTAGGGTTAGATCTGAGAGCTATTGACACCTTTTTCACACTTGTGCTAACTAGAGAGCAATAGGATGATTTCAATTGCTAGTTTCTTCAATTTCCTTGATTAATCTTTCTAACAATTGATGCAATGTCCTATTGAAGTGTTGTATTGTAGATCCATAACTCACACACACACTTATTATTCAGCAGTATAGATCCTTTACCTTTCACTTGACAGGGTGTATCATTTCCCATTTTCACAGATCTACCATTATAATGTTCAAGATATTCAAATTTTTCTTCATCACTAGTCATATGATGTGTGCAGCCACTATCAATAATCCAAGTATCATTCTTGCTAACCTTAGAAATAAGTGTTTTTTTCAAAAGACCTTTCTTCTTCTTCAGAATCTTCCTTTAATGCAAAAATAACCACTTCTATATCTTCATCAGTTTCGGTCTCGGTGTCATCAGCTTCATCTTCAACTAGGTAGCATACCTTCTTACCTTTATCCATGTAATCTTGGTTATATTTGTTAGCTATTTGTCGGTTACTTATGTAATCTCGTTAATCTCTTTTGTCATTCTTCCTTTCATTTGGTCTTTCACTTGTTCTTTCATCATCTTTCCTGTTAGGACATCTTGCAGTAATATGACCAATCTCTTTTCATTTAAAACATACCAAGGGTAGCTTACCTCTATAACTTCCTTTTCCTTTCAGTAACCTTCTAGCCATTTATGCTTCAAGTTCATCAAGCTCATCTTCCTTATCTTTACTATCAATTTCATTTCTTATCAAATGTCTATTGCTTGATCTTCCAATTTTTAGAGATTACATAAATGCATATTCTACCGTAGGTAAAATACTTTTATCATAGTTTTTAAGCTCAAATGCAATCAATCTACCGATTAGACTATCACAAAAAATATCATTACCAGGAACTGTTCTCATTTCACATATTGTTGATACTCTAATAGCATAGGTAGGCTATGATGTTCTTAGAATTTTACTTACCGCGGTGTCTTCTTCAATAATTCCACCTACTCCTCGGATAGCATTCACCACTTCCTTGATTCAGTTATTGTACTGAGTGATATTTTCACCTTCTTTCATCTTCATGTCATCAAAATTTCCTCTTAAGATTTCTTCTTTTGCCCTAAGAACATTCACATCTCCTCCATGAACTAGTGTTAGCTTGTCCCACATCTGTTTTGCATTTGTACAGGTCTTAATGTCTTCAAATTCAATATCTGATAGAGAAGAAGCAATCTCAATCATCATAGTATTATGTTCTTGTCTCTCTTTCATTTGTGTGACATTCAAGGGACCAGTGGGAGTTATAAAGTCATTTTCCAAGTAGTAAAGTGTAGAATCTCCAATCCCTGATAGATGCAACTGCATCCTTCTTTTCCATGTTGATAAATTATCTTTTTTCAGCTTTGGTACCTCTCTCTTATACATCTTGTGATCTTTAACTTAAGTCCTTCAAACTTCTTCCTTCAAGTACTCAAGCTATGATACCAATTGTTAGATAATTGAGAGGGGGGGGTGAATCAATTAAGTATAGTTATCCTACAGTCCCAAATACTCTCAGATGTATAAAACTAATTTCAACATAAAAACTTAAATAGCTCGGTAAAAACTTGTCTGTGCCTTTTTGTTCATTAATTGATTGATATTAAAATTTAGCTAGTATATATACCGATCAAACCAGTAATTGTAATGTGTAAAGTAAAATAATGAATTAGCACATGCATACACATTTAACACTTGATTTTTAACATGGAAATCTTTTTAGGAGAAAAACTACCTGGGACCAGTACTCAAAATAATTTCACTCTTCTGAAGTGAGCTGGGTTAAGAACCTATTAATAGTATTCTAAAATTTCCATCCTCTTGCTAAAATTTTTGAAAATTGGTTTTAAAACCTACGAGTAAGTATTATGATGGAAAACCCTAGTTGGTCTTAGCATTGTTATGTTTGAGCATTACCTTTTTGCTCATTAAAATTTCCAAATAGACATGTGCAATATTGACCCCTTTTAAAATGACCACTTTATATGTTATACCTCTACGTTGTCGAACGGGGTCCCTTTTTAATATTTCTTTCAAAGCCTAAGTTTCCCATCAATATTTCCAAGTGACTAACATCTTAAAATGAGTGGTTGTCGTTAAATCTTAAGGCTCCCAGTGGTCAAAGTTTTTGACATGCAATTTAGCAATGGGTTGACATCTGTCTCAATGGGCCCATCTTCGGTGTTGCGCTGATGATTAAACAATGGAATGCATCAACGGTTGTCATTATACCATTGGGTCGAGTTGACTTCTTTTTAAGTTTTGCAGTTTAGCGATAGGCATCCGATCAAATTTTTATTGACAGAGGCAAGTTCTAGCTTGTGAGTCTCTATGGTGATTCTCTCAAGTTGACACTTGTCTTAAGTGATGTAGTAGTTGTGGGGTCGGACTTTTTCAAAGGATAAAGCACAAATTGATCTTATGGTTGTCATTATACCATTAAGGAAAGTTGTGAAGTGTTTAAGCTTTGCGGTATAGTGATGATCATCCAATCATGTATGAAGGACGAGATATGAAGTGGGCCCTAAATTTCCATGTCACACTGATATGGTTGTTTTCTATTGGTTGAAATGAGTTGTGATGTGGTAGTTGATAGGGTTTTTGGTACTGAGAAAGAAAAGGAGAAGGGCTCGCCCGCCTATTTTTGTAAACGTGGCAATTTTTGACTCAACGAAGAAGTTAAAGTGGGGTCGGCCTTCTCGAACAATTAAAGCTCGAGAAAATCCTATGGTTTTTGGTATACCACTGGGATAAGATGCATGATTTTTAAGGCCTGTGGTATGGCAATGACTGTTTGATCTTGTTTGTAGGATGTGGACTGAAAGGTGGGTCCTCAATTGCCAAGTCACGCTGACATGTTTGTTTTTGATTGGCCGAAAGTAGGAGGTGACCTGTCAGCTGTCAATATGTTTAAACACCGAGGAAGAATTTAGGGTCTCACCTGTTGAATTATGAAATGTGGCATTTGTTGATTTGATGTAAGGATTCATAAAGTAAAAGTGGGGCCGAAGTTTTCAGATTTATGATGATCGTCTGATTAAGCTACATAAATGGTTGTTGCTATGTCTCATCCAAGTAACCCTGACATATTTTTGTTAGCACTTTAGCGACAAGTTGACACTTGTCCACCCCGATCAAAGCCAAAGATAAGTTAAATTTTTTTGCACATGCTATTTTTAAAATGTTCTCATTGGTCGAGAACGGATCTAGGGAAAAGTAACACAGGGTTACGCTGCTAAACTTGTTAACCATTTGATGCACCGAAGAGTAGAAAGGATCGACAGTTCAAATTTGAATTTTTGCTCTGTGACGTTGCTCATGTCCTGTAAATATTGAGGCTACCAGTTTTCAGTAATGGCAAACTTAATGAGCTTCGTGCGAATGAATTGCAAATAGTTGGCAAGACATTATATACCCCAATTTGATTATTGCATTCTTTACCTCTTTCATAAGCGTCTTGGCAAACTGGATTATTTTCTAGAGTGATATCAAGAAGAGTTTTGCAGGCACCTGGTAGATCATATTTCTGACTCAAGAGTTGTTTAAGGCTTTGAGGAAATTGTAAAGGAAATTGTGTTGTTAGCTGGTAATATTTAGGGTTTTCTCTAGTATTTGCGCATTTTTTTGAAAGCCCTAATTAAAATGCCGCCAAAGAGGGGGTTGTCTGGGAAAATAGAGTACAAAGATAGGGGTGGCTTTTATGACTTGATGCAATTGCTCCCACATTTAGACAGTGGGGCAGCAAGACTAAAGGAATTAGTCCCAAGAAACCCTAGGGATTATGTAAATAGTGGGCTCCATGATAGAGGAAACTGGATGAGGGACGCTAGGGTGGGAGAGGATCACAATGGTCTTATTTTGTTTAGGTCAGCATATTCATAGAGGAATTCGTGTGCCCCCCTTAGTAATATTTGGTAATTTGATATAGGGAAGTTGGTTGTCCCGGGAGTATTTAAGGATGCAGAATTGCTAATTCAAATTGCTAAGTGTTATGATCCTATGACTAAATGTGTCAAGGATGTGAATGGAAATGATTTAATTAGCATCACAAAAGATGAGATTAGGGAGGTGTTTTCATTAAATGACCCTTCTATTGGGTTAGAAAAGATAGATTTTAATGATTTCATTGAGGCATATGAGGCTTAGAAAGATTATTTAAGGACAGGGCCTCTAAGGGATTTTCTCAACCAAATTGGATAAATGTGTGTTATTAGCCCAAGTACACTAGAGCCTTTTAGGTTGGATCTATTCAGTAAACATGTACAAGGTTTTTATAAGTCTCTAACTCTAATCCCGGGGCATGATGAAGCCACTCATATGCCTGTTCCATATATGTTTATGATGGTGCAATCTCTACATCCCCAGTTGGCACTAATCTTTGACTTTGCCTCTCACTTGGCTAACCTAATCCATGAGGGATTGATGGGAATAAAAAATATGAAGGTTAGTAGGCCCTTTGGGTGGTACTCTATGCTAATGCATATGTTCTTGTACAAAGGTGAGCATTTTTTCAGTTCAACAGTCAACATTGTCAAAGAGAGGAATAGGGAAACTCTCCCAATTCAGCTATGGACCACAACTTTGTCATGGGATAGAACTGATGCTAGTTTTATTGCATTTGATAGAGATTTTGCCTCAAGGCTTAGGACATTATTGTTTTTTGACAATCCTAGAATTCCAAGAGAATTGTTAAGATTGATTAGGCCAAAGGAATACTGTCAGGATATTACCATAGTTCATAATTTTGGTGATATTATATTGTATCTAGTTTCCACAGTCTTTAGGGTATATGGTTGCAGGGTGGCACCATACATTTTTCCCTACCAAGTTCCACTGAAGATAGGATATGCTAAAATTTTAAGGAAAATTGGTGACCTACAGGAAACTACTCTCACTGGTAAAGGAAGAGAGACTTTCTTCCTAGACATCACAATTGTACATCAATATGTTATCACTAAAGGAGGGTGGGTGTATTTAAACCAAATCTTGCAACCCTACAAGATGCCTACAGTTGCGGTTAGATGTGCAGACAATGAGGGTTTCTTGTCAGGAATGTTTAGGGACAAGATAAGGTGTGCTCTTATGGAGCACCAATTCTATTTTCCTGAGGACATAACAAGGAATGAGTTTGACCTCCAAAATCAAGAAATTAAGAAGGAGAAATGGATAATCTACAAGAAGACTATAGACTTTATCAGGAATTTTGATAAAAATTATGACCCATTGAAAGGTTTTGAGCCATGGGCTAGAAAGGTAGAGGCTCTTATGGAGAATTTCAAAGGGATCATGCATGTAGTGATTGAGAAAAGAGGTGTGGTAAGAAAGGCAGACCCTACGAGAGCTAGGTAGATTTTGAGCCAGCCAGGATATACAAAGCTGACCCCAAGGGGAGTTTACATTATACAAAAGAGAAGTGGTTATACTATTTTTCTACCAACACAGTAGAGAGATGAGAGTCTTCCATCTACTTCAAGAGGAAAGAGGCCTATGGATGATCAAACAATGCAGGGACCCTCTCCTAAGAGGCAAAAACAAGAGGAATCAAGGCCAAAACAAAATATTTATTCTCCTTCTCAATCCCCCTTACACTTAGATGAACATGGGGTAGCTGAACAGTTAGTACAAATGAGGAATGAGGGAAATATTTTCATTTCCAATGATGAGTTGCAGGAGGGAATGCCAGAGGCACCCAAAGAAATAGAAATGGATCTAACTATTGTAGAGTTTGAGGGTAAGCAAATTGACCCTATTTGAAACAGGCTAGTGATTCTTTTGTCGTTGATGACAAGTTTGTAAAGACTAGGGCATTTTTTTAATTTTTATGGAGAATGAAGATAAATCAGTTTAAAGAGATTTGTGAAAAGAAGAAAGAAGAGTTCCTTGATAGGGACATAATAGAGATTGAAAATTAAACCAAGGGAGAAATGATAAAACAATTTGAGAAGATTACTCCTAAGGAGGGAAGGGCTATGGTCCATACTGCAGGGGTGTTGATTCTTCCAGAATGGGATATTGCAGATGCAATAATTTTTTATCAAGTTGGGAAGAGCAAGATAAAGACTCTCACCACTGTAGAACAAGCATAGCAAGCTACTAGAGGTATTGCTTTCTCTGATGATCATGTTTTCCTAGTTATGTGGTCCCTTAAGAGGGAAGAAAACAAAGGAAAAAGAGAGGCTCTCTCTTCAGAGTATGCCAAAAATTTGTTAGTGCAACAAGTAGGTGAGACTTCTGGTGTAGAGGCTTCAAACCTCATTTTAGAGACTACCAAATTTAATGTTAAGGTGGCAGAAAAGGATGCACAAGAGAAGGATTAGCTAAGGCTTAACTTTGAAACTATACTTAAGTCCTATAATGAGCTTAAGATAGAGTTGATCCAAAAGGACAAGTTGATTGCTGAATTGTTAGGACCACAGGATCACAGGTCACCCCAATTAATGATAGCTAATAGACCTACAGTGGCTTCTTCATCCAGCCCTATCATTGAATTTCCACCATCACCTTACCCAGAGACAAACCTACATGCAAGGCTCAGTTGGGAGAAGCAACAGTTGCTTGAAGAAACAAATCATTTCAAAAGAAAAAGGGCAGAATTGGACAAGCTGAGGGAAGAACATTTGAAAGATAAGAGCTTGTTAGAGCAGAAGTATGAAGAAAAGGTAACAGAGGTGGTGATGCAATTTGCTACAAATCTGAATCCCGCAGTTTTTTTTTACCATGCTAGGAGGCTAAGGATATTGCTTACATCATTAGATAAGCATAAGAGTGAGTTTGGACTAATCTTCAAAAAATGGATTGAGAGATCTCCGAATGTGAGATTATTCAGATGGTTGTCCAAGTCTCAAAATGATCCTGACCCTTTGATCAAACCGTTGCATCAGAATGTGAAAAGGCTTGTAGAGCATGATATACTTTTGGGTGATTTTGAGAGAAAATCAAATTTGTTGAAGAAAGAATTGACACTCCCCAACTGTGATTTGATCCTAGGAGTGTTTAAGAAAAATGGTGAACTTAAGGAACTGATCAAGTGGAGAGCACAAATAGATGATGACTTTTCTACTAGAATGACTAGCATTTTGACTTTAGAAAATACTTTATTTTTTATACATACTATTGAGACATTGATTTCTTCCAAGTCTAAGTTTGATTTCATTCAGTGAGAAATCAGTCAACTGTAGGACAAGTGGGAACAGTTATCCAGCAAAAATGCAGAGTTTGCAAATTTTGAGTTCCCAAGTGAAGAGGTGTATAATAGGTGGAGGTATCAGTACATACCTCATGCAGAAAAAGTATATACTCCGCCTACCTCTTAAGAAAAATGAAGATTGTAACCTTTTGAGTCATGAAGGTTGTTGAGATGTAGAGAGGTATTTATTGTAGGAATGATAGCGAAGATATGGAAATCAAATTTTTTGGAAGAAGCCAAGGATAGAATTGAAGACATAAAGCAAGGCATCTCATCTACAAATATCTCTCCAAATTTGATTGATGCATTTATTGTAAACCTAGTAGGGTTGTAAATTTTTTAGGTTAAAGTTTTGTAAGCCCTAGAATGATCGGTAGCTTGTTGCATTTCCTTGTATATAAAGGATTTTCCATGATCATTCTAGGCATTGAGAGTTTAGGTGTTGAGAAGATAGAAATTTTGAAACCCTAACCCTCAGTCGAGGATTGTAACATTTTGTATTATTTCTTATCAAGTAATAGAGAAGAAGTACAGGTTGTTGCTGCTATCTTGCAAAGCTTACTATTCAAAATATGATGTATAAAAATGATCAAGGTTATGCTTAATACAAATCTCAAATCTTTGTCTCTCCTTTGTATTCATTCTATGAATCTTTAAATCTTTTAGAGATTTATATGTATGTATTTGGCTTTGAGTTCTAATCTAGGGTTGGATTAAATATTGCTCAAGGTGGGATGCATGTTCACTAAATTTATTTGAGGATTTTCTATAAGTAGGAAAGAGTTGGGGTGTTTTGTATTTATGTTCAAAGGCCAGTTATTCTTAAACATCTTTGTATTCATTCTGTCTTTTGATATTTTTGCCCAACGGATAAGGTACTGGCTGGTATTTTCCTATCTATACTTTATGGGAAATGATTGAAATCATTATAATCACACACATAAATCAATACCAGTCATTTTACTTTTATTTACATATATATAGTAGTTCTGCCCAGTGATGGAGAGTCAATGAATAATAGGTTGTTATTTAGTACTTTCTCACTATTATTTGTTGTAAGATCTAGTATTGAGTAAGGAATAGAGTTGTATCTATTGGATCGGGTGTACCCACCTTGGTTTTGTAGAGCCAGAAGTGAAGAGGGTAGTCTTGTCCCTATAGTTGGTCCAGTTACTTATAGATTTCCCACATTTGGACTTAACCCCTCCTTAATATCAGTCATAAGCATATTGGTGTCTCTTGGAGTGTAAAATCTTTTGAAGAACCAAGAAAACCAACTCTGTTAAAGGTTACAAAACACACTATAAGGTGTGACCTTGTTAGAGGATTTATCACTAACGGTTCTCCATGACCATACATTCACTTGGGTCAACAAGAAAATAATCAACATTCATTGAATGTCATAATGAAATAAATAAAGACTGTTAAGTCCCACTCAATTAAGAGATTTTTTCTATAGAAATGGTTAGAATGCAACAGTAAATGATCTGATTCAAATACAACTTCCTTTGCAGATATTCAGATCTATTATAAGCTCAATATACCTCTGGCCATCATAATCTCTTCAATTTCTTTCTATCCTCCAACTCTGTTCTTCTTAGTTAATCTCCTTTCTGACACTTGGTGTAGTCTGCAGAATTTATCAGTTCTCACTTTAACCTATCTGACCATATTCACATGAGTGCAATCTTCATCTCATGTGCATCATCTCATTTTGAATCTCTTATCTCCTTAAATAAACATGATAAACTAGTTTCTCCTCAACCATAGAGTTTTCCTCTTAATCTCCATCGTTGATTTTTCTGCTTTAACCTTCATCATAACTTGTACCTTAAATATGTTTCAATCTTCATCATCTGATCTTTCTTGAATTTTTTCAGTCATAGATCTCCATAAAAAACTTTAACTTTATCCTCGGAATCATCCCAATTTGTCTAGCTCATCATCTTAAGTAGGCAATCATATGTTCCATATTATTTCTTTCACTTGGTCAATACCGTGATGTGTCAATGACTTCCTACTTAGTTAATACTATACTCGGTATACACTACACTTTCTCAATGTATAGTGTATCAACTCGGTGTATACTAAGTTCTTCATATATAGACTGCATAAACTTGTACATTCTTGATCTACAATTCTTTACAGAATCATGTAATACAATCAAATAACTATCATAATGTCATAGGATCTTCAATAAGTTACCCAATGAATACCATACTCATATATTGCTCATACATCTCATCTTCATGTTACTATCTCATTCCTTCACCGTTATTACCTTCTTCAGATGTTTGCAACTATCATGATAAGTACAGTCAAAACTTGTTGACATCAATGACAATATAATAACTAATTTAATGTCTCACATATACTGTTGTAGTTCAATGATCATCTTCACATTTTGTTCTCCAAGTAGTCAATCAGTTGTAGCTTGTCAGTGGCCATGTATGTGGGATCAATCAAATTAATTTTATCATCATGGATTCCTCCTATATCTCATCTAAATCAATATTTTTTTTTATCTATTTCAAGGTCAACCTCATCCAATCTCTCTTCCAAATTTAATAGTCATCTATACAATATGCCCAAAATTCCTCCAAATGTGGTATATGATGATATGAGGGACCTAGTTGCAAGTTATTCCAAACAAAATATTTTTTTCAAAGTGTAATATGAGTTCATCACAATTAGATAAAGTATAATTGGCCATGTCTTTACAAGATTTAACACATCAGACTAGATCTTGTACGTGTATTACCCTAATCCAATTAGAAACAAAATATTAGTTTTCCTTCTCTATGATAATCACTTGTTCACCTCACAAACATATCTATAGACCTCGATTAGGAAAACAAATTCCTCCACATACTTTTGTAAATGTTTTGGGAAGCCATCATAACCACCTACTTTGATGTAGGTAAACTGAGGAAATTGTATGCAATAGCTACCATAAAGGTTTACTAACCTGATTACTTCTAGATAGATTCTCTACCCTAGGTCACTCTATAGTTCCCTCATTATTTGCATTGTGAATGAATTGCTCGCCCTTCTATAATTAGAATAAATCTTCTATAATTTAAGCTCAGGGTAGAAGTTGTAAATATTGATATCATTATCAGACTCTTCAATGCGGCTAAGCCCATACCAATATCTTGCACAGGCTAGGAGATAAACTAGATAAGATGACATTTAAAATAACTTAGTAAAAGAAAAATGAGTGATCATCTCATGTAGTCTATTGCTAATTAATCCTTCCCAATCTAAATATTGTTCCCCATCACATATGACTTGCTTGAGAAGAACATCCACTCGTCTAGGTTAAATGCATCACCATCCTTGTGAAATCTATGCAATGACATAATGATAGCTTCTACCTTTCCCTTTAAATAGGACTTATGAATTATCTTTGAGATTTTGGATTTCCTTGTCCCTTCCTTATTAAACCATTCCTCAGCTATAATGTGTCTATAGTAGCATGTATTTGAACTAAATTCACATTGTGAAAGAGTTGGATCCCAATGTGAGTAAACCTCTTGATTTGGTAGGTTGAAGTAAATTGTGGCTTGATCTAGGGTTAGTGTAACCCTATCATCTATGGTTTTGATCTACTAGGTATTTGAGCCATATTTATTTATGCATTCCATAATCAAATATGAGCATTAAATTTCTACTAGGAATATTGTTGCTTCTAGTAACCCTCTCTCCACCAATCTCTATGTAATGAGCTATTTTTTAGGCTCTATATCCTTTTTCAAAATTCATTCAAATAAATTTATCTTGGTTGCATGTCTCCAACCTATGGTAGTGCACTTTCTGACTTGTTTAAATGCTTGCAACCAAAGTATTTCAATTTTATTTCAAACTACCTCCTTCAATCCAACTAAAATTTTGATAGAATTCCCCCTTCTGACTAACTTTTAGAGAAATTATAACCTTATCCTTTCAAATGAACAACCTTTAGGAGTTCTTTGGATACTTACTTCTATGTCCAGCAATGGTGGTGACTTAGAAATTCAATTGAATTTTCTCATATCTTTTTCTCAAGCTATGCTTAAATACTTAGCTTGAAATTATGAACAATATTCTCAATTATTGATAATCTGGAGACAAATAACTCTTCATTAACTTAATTAATT
The DNA here is from genome assembly GCA_027943335.1 of Chamaecyparis obtusa. NCBI lineage: Eukaryota > Viridiplantae > Streptophyta > Pinopsida > Cupressales > Cupressaceae > Chamaecyparis > Chamaecyparis obtusa. The sequence goes on from BSBK01001505.1 coordinate 1,645,378, forward strand.
ATCTACTCTAGATCTCTTCAATTAATGCATAGTACCCAAGTGTTGCGTGAGAAAGTAGGCTTTGATATGTTAGGATTACTTGTCAATATCCAATGAGATTTTTAAAACAAGTCTTTATCTCTACATCTACTATAAGTTGTGATATATCCGTTCCTTCCCTCCTTATGTTTTCCTTCTACTTTAATTTGATATAGAGCATTAGAACCATACAAGGTTTGATAACATTTTAGCAAATTGATCATTCTATTTTCACTTCCATTAGATCATTCAACTCCTTAAATAAAAATTCTTGATAAAAGGTTGTTAAATTCCAACATAGTTATGAGACTATGTTACACTTTGATGCTTGTTTTAGAGCATAGAAACATGGCCAAAAGGACTTAATTTCAAATGAAGTTAGACTTATGAGGGACATAAAGTTGATTTTGGGATCATATGCCAAACTCTAATAGAGGATTTAGAAATAAGTGCTTGAAGAATTCAACATAAAACCTATAGAAAAGGACTATAAACTAAGTACAAGATGGAAAATATGAGTCTAACAAGGCTTATAAAATGAGTGACTAGGACTAATGAGATTTATATGTATTTGAAAGGCAAGTGTTAAACCAATATGAGAAGACATGTTGAGACCTAAGAAATTTTTCTAACTAAGACCAAAACTTGATAGCTCAAAAAAAAGACTAAGTGTGAGGAATTTAAACATAAAAAGGGGTTTCCCCAAAATCAGATATATTACAAACCTTGAAATAGAGTGTGACACTTTTAATTTTGAACACTAGAAGAATTTAGCTCAATCTCTATCTAAGGTTTTTACTAAGTTTTGGTGTGAAGGGAATTCATTAAACATTAGCCAATGTGTGAAGAACATGTACAAACCTAGTTTAACAATTGAGGCCTTGATTAAGGACTCCCTTAACATTAAAAAATCATTTGAAGAATGGTTTATTTCCCACATCTATCATGAAGGAAATATGTTAGTGGATTTTTTTTCTAACATTGGAGTGTCTAGGAACTCATTGCAATTATGGGATATTAAAAACCCCTTACCCATTAAGGCCTTCAACATAATTTTTCATGATTTTTAGAGGATCTTGGTGTAAGTCACCTTTATTTTTCATTATGATCAAGAGTCACTTCATTCATTTTCTAGGTACCTCTCGGGTTCCTTGTCTCCATTCTCTCTTATGTTGTGCTCACTTTTTGGTAATTTTCATGGTGGGGTTTCTTTCTCTATCTTTTGTGAGGTCTCTATTTGGGCCACTTACCCTATTTTTTGTTTGTTGATTTGGACTATTGGGGGGTAGTAGTAAAATTGAGATGATGTCTTGTGAAGGTTTAAAATGCAATAGCTTGGTATGGAAGATTATTGAAGAAGGACGCTTAGCTCCCTATTTGCAAAGGTTGCATGGTTTTAACCCTAAGATCTCGAGGATGTTTGAAAAAGATTGGAATTATTACACTCTTACTTCCTATGAGATGGAAATAACTATTTCAAGGACCTCATTTCCCAAATTACAGACTTGTTAATGTTGGGTGTAAAAAATTTCAAGAATAGGAAAGCCATTGATGCAACTATCTGTATCATCTTAAAATGGAAGCACTTCCATGATAAGAGCATTTATCCCTCCGAGTAAGTGGTATGGGGTCATGTTAAGCACCTTGATTGAGTCTTTGCATGTATTTGGCTTTCTCCCCGCTCTCCACTTCTTATTGGCACTTGATTTTTTCATTCTAGGTGAAATTAGGGTTAGGATCTCGAGGATTCTCCTTAATTTCCCTCTTCCATGGCTCTATTTTCTAGGTAGGATTCAGAAATAAGTCCTCCTGGCTTTCATCATAGTAATCATAGGATTTTATGTCTATCACTGGCATTCCATCATGATCTGATTTCATTTTTAGGTTTTTGGGCATCCCCGGGACCTCCTGACTTGGCTCTGACTGAATCTGGGCCCAGGGTCAAATTCGAGGTTGATCCTAACTAGGTCAAGATCAAGCTCGAACCTGACTAGGTCAGGTCCAACCTCAATTTTTCCCCCCTCATTCAAATTTCAAGAATCCTGGATTTTCGGGCATCGGGCTTTCGGGATATTTATTTTCCCACTTTCGAGTTGGCCATTTCAGGTTTCGGGATGGTAAATATTTTAATTGCATTTAATCTAGGTATATTTTCTAAAGGTTGGGAACTAATTGGGATTTAATTCTTCGAGGTGGCCCCTCTAGAGGATTGTGCCCTAGTTCACTATAAAAGGAGGCCTTCCTCTCTCATTTTCACATCACATCTCAAGCAATTTCATGAGTGAGCTCTCAAGTGCAAGCAAGTGAATTCAAGCAATTGCAAGCAAGTCTTCCAGTATTCAAGTGTTTAAACATTCATCCATCAAGGAGATCCATTATTAGCTATTGAAGGATTCAATCTCTTTAGAGCCCCCTTTTGATGATCCATCCTTCCACATTCATTCAAGCCTTCTCATATGCAAATATCAAGTCAAGATTGGTGTTGAAGATCAAATGTCATTGATTGGAGACATCCTACATCCATTGAAGCATTCCTACTTGTGGATTTGAGGATTCGAATCCTCTACAAGGATTTCAACATAAGCGAGGTGATTTGTTTCAATTACTTTGTTTATGCACACTATATTTCAATTCAATTTCAAGGTTAATTCCTAAATTGGGGTTTGACTAAGGCAAACCCCCCGTACAACAAAAACCCCCCATTTTCTTACAAGTACAGGTGTGGAATTTTGGATCTGAGAGCGAATTTGGATACCCTTTTCGACAAACTTCTGAGATCTGTGAACAGAATTTGAATCGGACTTCAAATAAAGAATGTAGTATTTGACTTTTTATGAGGGTCAAACCCGACTTGAGCTCATCTTGGAGAAAGATTTCTGGGTTTTCTCTATCTCAGCATTTCCAATTCAGAACAAGTTTTAGAATTGCCCGAAAGTACACACAGACATCAGAATTTAACATTTTCCAGATCTGCCCTAATTTGAGGTTAGTATTTGTATTTCAATTATTTCATATTTCAAGCATAAAATTCCTTCAATAGGGAAATATTGGATTTACTCTCTCTCTCTTCCATATTCTCCGTAAATTGATTCAATTGTGTATTAACCTCTTGGTTGATCAAATTGGATCTCTTCTTTGGGAATTTGGGTTAGGGAATAGATCTCATATTTCCCCCCTTCCCTTTACATTTGAATAGAGTTGAATCCCTTTTAACCCTATTCACTATCATTTATAATTTGAAAGATAATGAGAAAAAGAGGCTTGTCAAAATGTCATTGGATGGTTATTATATATTTTCAATCAAGTCTATATTGGCTAAAGTCATTTAGAATATTATATCATATGTGACTTTAGATTTTTGGTTCAAGACTATTTATTGTACACATTTTATTCTCTTGAACCATTTTCAATGTGAAATATTTGTGTCTTTTTCCTTTTTCTACTTTCTTCTATGAATAAGGATATCAAAGACTATAGGAAGAATTCAAAAAAACCCATTCTTGAAATGAGGGATTTATCTTGTTGATTATGGAATATGTTAAAAATTCTACTCCTAATATTGAGCCCAAGAATTTTTTAATGAAATGAAAGTAAAAAAACCCACAATGATTCACTAAGTTCATAAATGAGTATTGACACTAAACACAAGAAAGATGAGGATGAGGATTATAAGGAATATTGAGAGGAAGTATTGTAGTATGAGGATGATGATAAAAGTGAGAAGACAAGTTCTTTCAAAAAGAAGATGAAAACTCAAATTTCCTAGGTTGGTGGTTCACATACTAGGGAAGATCAAATTAAGGATATTGAGAAATATTTTGTTGGTTAGATGAAGAGGATGAAACCAATGGAATGGAAACAAAGGGGAATTTTCAAATGAAATGAGAAGTTGGGAAGACACTTGGTTGATAAAACCTCATTTAATGGTAAAATTGATAAGGGGCATGGCACCATTCATATTGGTCTCTCAGGGGATTTCTCTCATCTTCATGCTAATATGGAAGAAGTATCTGATGTTCTAGGTATGTCACGTGAAGGTGTTGTTGGGTAGTTCAAATTTATAAGTGGTTCTTTGTGGATATTAATAAGATCAATGTAAAGGTTGGGGAGAGATTTTTTTCCTCCAATGATTTGAAATATATTCACTCTAAAATGGATGTCATGGCCAATGAGGTTTTTGTTTTAAAAGTTGATCATGATAGCAGGATGACATGTCTTGAGGAAAAAATGCACGAGGTTAATCAAAAACTTGAAAGAATTTATCAAATTAGCTAATGCAATATTAAAAGAAATAATGAAGGCTTAAGGATCCTAATCAAGAAGATGAATGTTAGAGAGGAGCAAGACGTGGATATTGTCAGCGTTAAGATTTTTGGTGAGGGGAAACATCCATGGGACAAGGGAAAACAAGTAGTCCAAAAGGCTAAGAAATGGCTTAGTGCCTGGAAAAAGGCAAGTATGAAGAAATATTTCTAGGAGAAGAAGATGAATCTATTGGAATTCACCAATTTCTAGAATAAGTTCTTCTAGTAGGAACTTGAAGTGTTGAGACATTGAAGAAAATGTAGTAGTCTTTTGTTCTCTTAGGTTTTGAAGTTTTTTGTTGTCTTTTTTGTTGATGGTTGGTTGTCAATTGTCTATGGTTTTCCTTATGACAGTGTTTTGTAAATAGGGTTTCGGGTCCCTTCAAAACCTATTTTATCCTATAATCAAGAACTTCCCTCTAAGGAAAGGCCCTTAAATCTTAGGGGAAAAACCCAACACTCCTTCACAACCATCGATCTCCAGTTTGTTGTTACAGTAGAGGACAACACCTCCACCACCTGAAAGCACATAATCAGAAAGGATAGGAAAAGGAAACCCCAACCCACCCACAATAACTTTCACCATAGAAAAATTTGTATTGCCCAAAATTCTTGTACTGGCATCAATATTACACAAAAAGGCATCAATGCCAACATCCTCACTAGTCATTGCTCCATCCACCAAGGTAGGAAAATAAAATGTCTAAAAAATATGGGCTACACGCATCCAAACAAATGAAGAGGCAAACACATACAAAGAAGAGACAACCAAGATAAAGGTCTCACCCCAAAAACAACTCAAAGCACAACTCAAAAATATCCAAAACTTTCACAACGAAGTCTTCAACTCCATCTCCATCAGCATCCCCCTCACCAACAAAAACTCAACCTACACCTCCACTATTTGTCAACCTATACCTTAAAATTACATAAATATGAACATCTCTTATTACATATTGAATATACACCTTCAACTAAATCTCACAAATTGAAGCTCCATTCCATCAAAATCACCTATAATTGACCCTAACCCTCACTATGTTAAATATCTTTCTATATTCATACATTAATAAAAATTATGATACAACATCATCCTCATGAGTCAAACTATGACTTCTCCATATTAATGCTATATTTTTACCTTGAAATAAAAAAATCAAATCTCAAAATCTAAAATAAATAGTTCTATTTTTTTTCCCCTTACTTTAAGATTATAGCATGTGAGGCTCAAGAGACAAGAACCAATGGGAAGCCTCAACGTTTTTGTATGTGTTACTTTGATTTGACCATATAGCTTATGCTATGTGGTTTGTAATCATTTGCTGCAACACAAAAATAAATGACTTATTAATAAATAACTAGCTTTTAAAAGATGGTTTTACATCATGTAATAGCCCCTTCTTTGCCCCAAGGGAAATTCCATGTATAAGACATATAATTTCGTTTGCATTATTTTAGCAACTTATAATTTTCCCCTTCCCTAGTATTCTTTTGCACGTGACAAAGATAACTCTTAAATTCCACCAATGTGTGTATATGGAAATTTGATTCATCATTCTATTTTTTTAATGGTAAAATTTTATACTATTCTCAATTATTATCTTATTTAATAATGAAAAGCGAAACTCGACCAATAACAAACTATGCTTATTCTTTTCCATAAAAGCTAAATAATATTTAAATAGAACACAAAGAGAATCCAATAATCCCATAATATTTTTGGTATTCTTAAATTATAACTAATTTACTAGTTTTCATGTCTAGAAATTTTATAGTACTCATCTTATCTTTATCTCGACTCCCTATACATTGATTTGAAGGAAAATATTGTATGAGATTCTCATTCATGAATGTCAAGCATCATGGAATTGCGTGTTAGATTGATTGAACAAAGGATCATAATCATGTCATTTCATGGGTTAAGTTATACTAATTTCTAACAATAAATTAGAAAGCTCTTTAGATATTGATAATAATATCTTTTAGGTTGACTTAGATTAGTTTGTAAGGTTATCAAATTTGTGTGGTAATTGTCAATGGGCTTTTAGTCTAGTGGTGAAGTTGACAAATTCTTAATGAGTCAGTCTCTCAAAGATCAAGTCTTGTTGAGTGTAAGGTTCTTATATCAAAAAAAAAGGATGAGGTCAAAGATCGTAGAAATTTAGTAGAATGGATATCCCTTAGTCCTTATCTCTTGATCGAAGAGATGCAGCCTAAAATTTGTGGTATGTATCGAGTAGCTAATAAGACTTTGTGGATGTTAAACCTTTGTTAAAAAAAAATTAAAAATTATATGATAATTTAACTTAGAAAATATTTTGGTGGAAGATTTTTATTCAAAAGGTCATTTTTAGCTATCTGATACAGGAGCAAGAGCCCTGCACTGAACCTCTTTGGCTAAGAGCCAAGGATTGAGGGGGATCCATTCTATCAAATTCACCTATGGGCACAATCTTCACCTCATCCCTTATGATGTTCTAGCCTTGCACTCATCAAGACTTGATTTCTAGTGAGCTCATTAAGAACCTTTCAATTTCACTAGCAAACCAATAGAATTAAGTTGTTACATTTAAAATGAATTAGTTGTTACATAATTATAAAATATACTATTTTTCTTATTAATTAATTCAGCTAATTAAATTATAATTCGTAAATTAAATATAAATAAAAATTAATTTCTATCATTCTTTAATTATTTATATTAATTAATGTCTAAAAAATATAGATTAAAATAAATTGAAGATTTGTTTTCCCTCTTCTATTTGAAAAGTGTTTTCTTATGAGTATTACTCTCTGAGACATAATTAAAGTTACAATATAAAAAAGAATAAAAAATAACAATCTATTTGAAAAGTGTTTTCTTATGAGTATTACTCTTTGAAACATAATTAAAGTTACAATATAAAAAAGAATAAAAAATAACAATTAAATTAAGAAGAGATAGATTTATAAAAAAAAACATGGATATAAGATTTGAATAAGACTTTCTTGATATTTTAGAATTTAGTTATATTGATATTTTGAATCATATTTTGTGATTCTTAATTAAGAAGATAATAGATAAGAAATCAAAAAATGTGATCTTAAATGATTCTATTAGTTAAATTCGTACAAATTATTAAACTTTTTATTAAAAAAAAAATATTTTTTAGTATTTATATTTTGAATCATATTCTATGATCTATCATCGAGACAAAGATAAAAATAAATTCAAAATTATGATTTAAAACATTGATGCAAAAAAACATACATATTTTTCTACTACAAGTTTTATGACTTATATCATAGACTTTTTAATAACCTCGCATTTATTTTTAAAATATTGTTATACTCCATCTAATAAATTATAAAGATCTTAACTTATCATGTAATTTTAAGTATCCTATACAACATTATAAAAATAAAAATAAAAACTCAAAATTACATCTTAAGCATTGAGAATTTCCATTCCAAATCCATTTGAAGCACCACTATCCCCCTTTACACCTATAATAGCTATAACAAAAAAACAAAAAAATAGCTAACAGGTGGCTAAGCAAATAGGCACCCTAGTTCTCAATGAGGAATATAAACAAGTCCTTGTAGTTTATGGCATTATCACCATCCTTACCAAGCACCTTCTTTGCAATAGATAGATTGTGTTGGCACCCCTTTCCATCACCTTTGAGTTGAGCTTGGAAAGGTTCACCATCTTCTTTTTAAGGTTTGGGACCTTCACCTTCAGGGTAATGAGCTCAACAACAGTGGCATGGCATTTAATGCATGTATGAGCCTCATCATCATGGTGGGTCTCTTTAGCAAACTGAAAGGCATCTATAGTCAAGTTCAACGATGTCATCTTGGTGTTGTCTGAATGGTTCTCGGAATGTCCACTAGTCGACCTCTCCAAGCTATCTTCATTCTCAAAATCCTTATACTCTTCCTCCCCACAATATTTCTCATTATCATCCACTTCCACCTTTTATTTTCCTTTGTTCATAGACCGACCCATAATCTTGTTAGATATTTGAGGGTTAGACACACATGTGCCCTTGTTCTCTTCCTCCCTATTGGCTTGGGAAACATCTTCCTCACTATCAATACCCAAACAAGGTAAAAGATAAAACCAAAATCAATCTAAAATATTGTGCTATATCATCATTTTTTATTTATTATATATACCCAAACAAGGTAAACAATAACATCCACATCATCAACATTTCCACCCTAGGGTTTAATAATATATTACTGTACATAAAGAAAAGGGAGATGGTGTAATGCAATAGATTTATCCTCATTTCCCCAATGCACAAATAGAAAGGAAGATGACCCAATAGGATCAAGTGAGGCTCAAGCGCTAAATGGGTCAATGATCCTTCACTATAAATGAATTGGGACAAGTTGGATTTTAGGGAAATGATATAATGATGTAAAATAGGAGATTAAATAAGCAAAATTGACAAGATTCAAGAAATATGGACTGACAAAAAATAGACAAACACCTAAAATGACTTGAAGCATAAAATAGAAAGTTGTACTAACCTAAAGTTTATTTTGAAGTGATTTGCAGGGTACAAATCGAATTGGGCATTCTAATCCTTGGAACAATTTGTAGATTTTTGTTGTGTTCTTTGTGATTCTGCCTAAAATTTTCACAGTTGATTTGATAGGTCCTGAACTTTCTAGATTAGTTTCAACAGGTGTGTCGCATGTTTCTGCACATAGAAAATTGGGGAAAAGGTTGTGGAAAGGGGTTTTCCTTGGTCAAACCCTTGTTTAGGAATGAACATTGAAAATGAAATGAAATTACATAAAAGAAAGAAAATGTAAAGGTAAATATTAGATCTACCTTGTACATTCCTTCATGAACAGATATTGAGAGTGTACATATTCATGAAGATGCTTTTATGTTGCTTGAATTGTAGTTGAACCTTGGAATGTAGAAAAGAATCAAGGATGTCCTCACAAATGCATGGATCTATGAATGTCATTCCTATATCTTCAATGTTGTTATGCTTGATGAACACTTGCTATGAATGAATAATGCATGTGGATGGACAAAGGATCTTCTTGCTTGACTGGGAACTCTTCTACTTGGCCATCGTGGGAGAGAAGTTTGCTACAATAGAGAATATTAGCTTCAAAATGCCTTGGATGCTTGAGGAAATGCTAGATCTTAGATGCTTGCCTTCAAATCTTGAATTCGCTTGATTGCTTGATAATATCGATCTTGGCGGGTTACCAAAATGAGGAGAGATGGGGTGTTTATATACCTCTCACACATTTCAGGATTCAAAATTAGCCCAGGCTAACCACGGGATCTAATTTCCCTCTGAAATATTGTAATGGGGCCCCAATTCAAATTTGAGGCTCATTGTGTTCCTAGGAACGTAATGCTCAGCGCATTATGTTCTTAGGAGAAAACACCAAAATTGAAATGGGAGATTGGGAAGATGGGGTGGATGTTGGAACAAGGGGAGATAGGTAGCTAGATCAAGCATAACGAACATGAAATCTCAACATCGCCAAAATAGGGCCTAACTGAGCATCCAATTATGGGTGCTAACTTTTTAGGATGGTAAAATTACAAGGTTCCCAAAGAACTATTCTTTGAGGACAAACTGGATATTTTAAACAAAGAGTGATAGGTCATTAAACCCCTCATGAATCTAAGTGACCCATAACTAGCCCTTTAATTTCAATTGATCCTTGCCTGTAGGGATCTTCTGTGTTCCATTTTGTTATCCATTTCTTCCTACTTCACTAGTTTTCTTAATTAGTTTTTTTTATGTCTCACTTCTTGTGAGACTCCTCCCTTTCACCTCTTGGCTATTTTGTAAATTGGTTCACGCCCTTCCCACTTTATCTAATCACAACACATTTCATGTATTATATATGCTACAAATACCATACTCAAAATCATCTTAGCACTTAATTTAAGTAAATAAATCTTTGTTTATTGAAAAAAAAAAAATTTCTCAATTTAATAGAATAACATTCAATATTTTCCATGGTCACCAGTAAGAAATTTTCATTCAAAGCCACGTTTGTTTCTCTCATACATTGAAAGCTCCTTTTTTCTTGTAGTTATTTTTTTATTTGTAAGACAAATCCTCCATCATAATTCAAAATCTTCTGAACATATAAAAGTGGATACTCTCCTAAATAGTTAACCTCCAACATGTCCTCTTAATTGTTAAAATAAATTAAAAAATTATAATCTACTATTATCATTATAATTTCTAACATACTAGAACAAAAATGTTACCTTTATTATCAATTATAATTTCTATGAAAATATGATAGAAGAATTTTAATCTACAAAATTATTTTAATTATCTGGTACGAAAATACAAGTGTGTACGCTGAAACCTATTCAACTAAGAACCTAAGACTCGGAATATCCATTCTACCAAATTTGTTCATGACACAATCCCAACCTTTGCTTGTTCATCCTCACAGCCAATTAATTCACCAAGCATACATGCCATATGCATTGTTTGATGTGGTCCCATCGGAGCATTTCTCTTGTCTTGGTATTCCGGACCATATACCTTACAATGTCCTCCAAAAATAGAAAATGATTTAAATGCTGACATTGAGCATGGCAGCAATTAAATGTATAGAATGCCAAAACATCTTGTCATGCTCTTCCTCATGGGAAGGAAAGAGTAAAATCTGATCTTAGGTATCCCATTTCGCAAATGTTTTCCATATTCATTTTATTTAGGATAAATTGTTTGATACGGGAGCAAAAGATGTTCGTTGAGTTGACGGTGGCATTTTATAATATAAAAATGGCACTATATTGTTTATTTAAAAAATAGTACTCCGTACCTTTGCTTAGATCGGAGGGTAATTAAATTCATAAAAATAAAAATAATAAAAAACTATATAGATTATATACTTGGTCAAAGGACATAAGATATATAGATTCGCTAGGTTGATTGTTAGAGATGGACCTTTGCACCTCTATCGAGAATTTTCAAATGGTTTTGTAACATGTCAAAAGTTTGACCTCATTTGATTAGATTTTTTTTCAAATTCCCATGAAATAAAGTGGATTACATAAATATTTGAGTCTTTACTTTTTTATATAGATTATAATTTTATAAAGAAGCATGTATTTCAAGTCGTAGATAGTTCTAGTTAAATTCTTAAAAGCAAAGAGATTTATTGATCTAGTCTTTAAAGTCACTCAATGATTGAATTTGGTACTATCATATCTTTAACATTCTATGTGAATGGTGTAATCAAGAAACATATTATCATATATGACAATTATGACACAACCATTTGGTATAAAATATGCTTTAAATGTTATTGCTATATGAAAAGGTAACTTTTTAAGCTTTGAAAAAAATACAAGTTGCTTCTAATTGTAAAAATAACACTTAATCTCAATCAATTAACTAGTTCAATAGTCATTTTAATGCTGAAAATTGTATATCAAAGCTTTGTTTCCTTATTTTTGGGGGTCATCTCAATATAAGAGACCTTTGTGTAATAGAAGCATATAAATGTTGTGTTTTCAATTAAGAGCGGTCACACAACCTTAGCTTCATTAATTTCTATAACTACACTTTTTCTTAGTGACTAATCTTGGTCCTTTTTTTTACTCCCTTTCTACTCCAAATCAAATTCGCAATAATGAAAATGATCTATGTCACTTGTACACTCATGGAAATTATCATTTTTTTCTTAAAATTCAATGTCTAGTTTGGGGTTGATGTTACTTATCCTTAAAACCATTATGTGTCTACTCAAAGTGGGGATTATTTCATTTGTAACTCCTAGTGTTGTATCTAAAGTGGCCGCCTTAGTTCATTTTAGAGGCATTCAATATAACTTAGATCACTTGCATCCTAGAGCTATCATTAGTATTTGCACACATTATAATAGAATCTGCATTGCACAATCATATGCATAATCTTACATATTTGAGATTGGTGTTCTTAGTCTCTTATCCAACCATTGAGTATATATCATTAAATGGTTTGCCACAATAGAGTAATTATTCCTCTTGTGTGTAAACTAACAAAAACCAAAAAATATTTTTTAAGCTAGGACAAGCCAACAAAGCCAAGGTGAACCAAAAATGGAAATTTAAAAGCTAACAATGATCAAATTTGTGCATTAAATTAGATATTCACTTATGGAATCGCATCCACAATTGTAAAAATGATATAAAGCAATAGATGGGTCATTTGATAAATCTAAACATTCATCTAAAATTCACTTAGATTTTTGCATTAGACAAATTAACATCCAATATGATATGTCAAAAAATGAAACTAGATATCATTCATTTTTTATTAATTAAGCAACCTAACAAGGGAGCTAACCCTTACATCACCATAGCCCAAGGGCTTCCAAGGAATCCACAACACAAACAATGGTGTTGGCTATTATAAATAATCCACAAATGATACATTGTCAGCAAAGTAAGTTGTCTTCTTTAGAAATACCTTTTGAAGAACGAGAGGTCACAATTGGCCACTTACAGCATAAAGACCAAGAGAGGCCTTTAACAACAAGCATCTGACAACCCACAAGGTGTGGTAATATACTAAAGGGATTTTGAAAGGATCCCCAAGCCTTCCCCTTGGAAAACACAAAGGTGTCCAAGCCCATCTTGTGGTAAACAACAACACCTCACCTATAAATCCCCCCCTAGCTGAAAAACTCCTTTCAACCTCAATAGAAAAGGAGCCCACCTCTATAAGAGTAAAGGAGTAGACTAGCAAGACAAATGTACCATTAAACAAGCTCACTTCTAAATAGTCACATAGGGAAGCTCGCGTAGAGTTACTAACCTCCACTTTCATGAAACAAATCTCCACCTCCATAGAGGACACTTCCAAGTCCATAGGAACCGTGAAACAAAAAGAAGCAAATCATAGGTACCAATCCCACCTCATGGCTAATAGAACACCCCATTCCTTCTCAAGATTGGGAGAAACCCCAAAACCCGTTGCAACTTCTTAACCAAAGACCAGAGAAATCCTTGAAAATTGTTAGACTGGTCATAAGAGAAAACAAGACCGCTGTCCTTTCCTACTAAAATGGACAGTCTAGACAAAAAGACAAAAAGAAAGATGAAAGAGATCTAGAAATTTCCATCATAGCTTAAATCAAAACCACCAGTCACAAAAATGGCATCCAAAATGAATTCCACTCCACAAAAGCTCTATCACATTCAGGCTACAAGTAGTCTGCCAACTAGTCTCAACTTCATCTCTCCATAAAACTAAAGAGTCACCACCTTCCAAATATAAACCATGTAAGGCACCATATTCCATCTCAAAGCAATGAGTGTAATCCATGAAGGCCCATAAGTACTTCACAAACCCCAAAAATATATGGAGAATCACCTTCCCATCAACAAAAACATGACTCACCACACTTTCAATCACCCCAAGAGAAACACAAAAATGTAGTGTCCATCCCTAGTCAAAGGAGAAAAATCTTGTATCACTATCAGCAGCAGATAGGTGGATGATCCCATTTGTTTGATTCCAAAACACTTCCTCAACACCATAAATCACAAGAAGGGCATCCAACACTCTTAGGACATCCAACATCCCTCCCTCAATATCTACTTCCTCATATATAGATAGAGCCACAAGTCCCACCAAACCATTTGTATTACTCATTCTCCAAAACATTAAAGAGCCATCAGTTCTCTATTCCCAAAAAAAAAAAACCCAAGTAGAAAAGTGCCATCCAAAAATGAGTAGCACCATCTCCACATAACAAAAACATAGCTAAAGAAAAGTAGGGTGTCATTTGAACCTCCTTCTGAGCTTCACTGAGAAATGAACCCAACACAAAGGGTTCCCAATCATTCACCACCATAAAAAAAAATGATGCAGGAGCATCTTCGGATCTAAGCAATATTGCATAAACCAAAATCATGTTTAGTTCTTGTTGATCAGTCCTATCTTCTGGTTGTGGTCAATTTGTACTTGTTATATTATGAGTTGTGGTTTTTACTATGTGTTTGTGGCTACATTCCAAGCCTTATCCTATGATTGCACATCATTTGGAGTCATCGCGTGGGAGTTATTGAAGATTCTTTCCTGACTATACTGTTCTTCATTTTCCCAGTTAGTCAAGGTGTTCATAGATCAAATTTCTAATCTATCAGTTGGAATTCCTGATTGTGATTGTGTCAATGAATTATTACGTTTGAGACTGACTTATTGTTGTGATCACATCTCTTACTTTTTTTCATTGGGGGTTGTTCCTATGGTTTTGGGAGCTAACCTAATTGTTGTATTATGTTTTCTTTGTTCTTGGGAATGTGATTTGTTCTAGGATGACCAATGATTGTAATTGCTATATAAGCTTATAAAATTGTTCCTAAGGGATAGTAAGTTCTCATAAGATTATTTGGTCATAGTTTGGCTAGGGTTAGAAGGGATTTGCTGATTAGAATCAGGCATGTATTATTGCCATGTAAGACTGCATCTTGCATATCGATTGTAATTGATTTTATGATAATAATTGAAGGTTGATCTTTCATTTATTGGTTGTCTCAGCTATTGTTTATGTTATGTTGTGTTAGCTGCAAGGATGGACTAATTTTTTATGGGTTTCTCCATCCTTGACTTCACCAAGTGGTATCAGAGCCAAGTTGGCAACCTAGGGTTTGTTGGTAGGTTGGTGGTGGAAGAAAATTTGACCTACAACTTTGAGGGTTTGTAGAAATGGCTAGGAGAAATGCTAGAGGTGGTGCAAGGAATGCATATCCAGTGGTCTTAGACCTGTTAAGACAAATTTCTACCAAATTGGAGGTGTTGGAAACTTCTCAGAGCAGAGGGTAGCAGGTAGAAGATGTAAATGATAAAGAATGAGATGAGAAAAATCTGGAGCAAGTGGTGGAAGGGGCTAATAATGAGGCACAACCAGAATTGAATTGTGCAGAGGAAAGGTTCATTAGTGCCTTGAAAAATGTCAATAAGAAACCTCATTTCAATCCACCTAATTATCATGGAAACCTAGATGTTTATGAGTTGATAGATTGGATCACAAAGATGGACAAGTATTTTGAGATTGATAGAACTAGTGAGTAAAGGAAAGTGAAATATGCCTGCACTAAGTTAAAAGGACATGCATCCTTCTGGTGGGAAAATTTATAGATAGATTGACAAAGAAGAGGTAAAGACAAGATCAAATCTTGGGATAGGATGGTAAACAAGTTGAAAGATAAGTTCTTGACTGAGGATTACCAAATCAGTTTGTTTAGGAGATTGCAAAACTTGAAGCAAAGAGAACTAAGTGTTAAGGGTTATACTGTGGAGTTCTACAAGTTGAACATTAGATCTGGTCATATATATGATGATTTTGAACAAGTTTATCGCTACATTAATGGGTTGAAGATGTCCATACAAGATGAAATTAGTTTACTACATATTAGGAGTGTAGAAGAAGACTATAAGTGCGCTAGAAGGTAGAGGAAAATATCAATAGGAGGCATGAGAAAAGACAACAAGGTGGAGGTGGAAGATTTCAAAAAGGAAGAGGTAGATCTTCTATAGATCAAATAAAAAATGAGTCATGAGTTAAGAGCAATGACCAGTATAAAAGAAATGACTAGAGTTTCTACCAAAGGGAAGGGCAAGGTAGTTGTGAGAGAAGGAAGTTCAATGGTACCTATTTTAATTATGGTGAAGTAGGACACAGATCCTTTGAGTGCAAGCAAGGTAATTTGGAGAAGAAGGCGAAAAGTAGTAAGAGGACAACATTTTCTAATGAAGAGTCCACTGGTTCAATGAATAATAATCCAATAGAGGAAGGTACAACCTTGATGACTAGGAGAGTCCTATATTAGGAAGAACAAGAGAAGGAACTGGTACAGAGGAAGAATCTATTTAGAACCAAATGTAAGGTACAAGACAGGGTATATAATATTGTCATAGATAGTGGATGTTCTGATAATCTTTCTTTAATGGATGAGCTTGTTGACAAGTTGAAGTTGTAGAGGTTAAAACACCCTAAACCCTATCACATTGCATGGATACAAGATAAGAACAAGGTACTAGTAAGTGAACAATGCCTAGTTAAATTCAAGATTGGGAAGTATTATGATGAGGTTTTGTGTGATATTATGCATATAGATGTGTGTCATCCCTTGTTGGGAATACCATGGCAATATGATAGGCAAGCTATGCATGATGGTAGAAGGAACATTTACACTATTTTTGCTAATAGGGTAAAACAAAACAAAATTCCCTTAGAGAAACCTCTTAGAGGTGAAGTGTGTACTAGTGCAAGAATTTGTCTAGTGGATCCCAGGAAATCTTTAGATGGCATGAAGCACCATAGTGTGTGTTTTGCATTGATACCTAAGGAGTCTAAAGAGAAGGTATTGGAAGGAGGACATCCTGAGGGAGACACTGGACTATTGAATGAATATTCTAATATCATATCAGATAATGTTTCTAATGGATAACCACCGACAAGAAGTATCAGTCATTGCATGGACCTAATACCAGGGGCTAGTATGCCTAATAAAGAAGCTTAGAGAATGACACTAACATAGAATAAGGAACTAAAAGGAAAACTACAAGATTTTAGTAGAGAGGATTGATTAAATAAAGTTTGATCTCATGTGTGGTACCTACAGTGTTAGCACCTAATAATGATGGTCAATGGAGGATGTGCATCAATTCTAAAGCTATCAACTATATTACCATCAAATACCAGTGCCCTTCGCCTAGGATGAATGACTTGGTGGATTTCTTGAGTGGAGCTAATATTTCACCTAGATAGATTTAAAAAGTGGCTATCATCATATTATAATCAGAGAGGGTGATGAGTGGAAAATTGCATTTTAAACAAATCAAGGCTTGTACGAGTGGTTGGTGATGCCTATAATTCACCAAGTACTTTCATGTGGTTAATGAATAAAGTCTTGAATAAATTATTGGGTAAGTATATCATTGTTTACTTGGATGATATCTTGATTTTCAATAAAAGAAAAGAGGAACATTTGTTGCATGTTAGGAAAGTATTGCAAAGGTTGAGGGAAGAAAAGTTATTGCTAAACATCAAGAAGTGTACTTTCATGAGGGAAGAATTTGTATACTTGGGATTTATAATTGTTTCTAAAGGACTAAAGATGGACCCTGAAAAAGTGAAATCCATTATAGAGTGGCCTAGACTGGTGAACATTGGTGATGTAAGATCATTCCATGGGTTAGCCATTTTTTACCAGAAGTTCATAACGAACTTTAGTTCAATATGTGGACCGATGGCATAAACCATGAGAGGTGATAGGAAGGAGTTCAAGTGGACACATGCAACACAAAGGAGCTTTGAATTATTGAAAAATAAGGTGATAGAACAACTAGTCTTATCTTTACCTGATTTTAGTAAGGTATTCCAAGTGGACTATGATGCTAGTGGAAATGCAATTGGAGCGGTCTTGACTCAATAAGGGAGACATGTTGCTTACTTTAGTGAGAATTTGAATGATTCTAGGAAAAGGTATGTAGTTTATGATCAAGATTTTTATACTATAATTCAAGCTTTGAAGAAATGGAGGCATTATTTTTTATCTAGGGATTTTGTCCTATACTATCATCAAGCATTGAAGTATTTGAGCACCCAAGGTGAGTTGAATCGGAGACATTTGAGATGGGTTGAATTTATGCAGAGCTATACATTTGTGTTGAAATATAAGAGTGGTATGGAAAATAAAATTGTTAATGCCTTGAGTAGGAGAAGGACTTTGTTGACTGCAATGAAGATTGCAGTAATGTGATTAGATGAATTGAATAAATTGTATGTGGATGATACAAATTTAAGTGAACCATGGAAAGTTTGTAAGCTATTTTTTTTGACAAGAGTAAGTGATTGGATTATTTAATTCAGGATGGGATGTTATTTAGGGGTAATCAGTTGTGTATACCTAGAAGTTCCATGAGGGTTAATCTAATTAAGGAGAAGCATAGAGGCAGTTTGATAGGGCATTTTGGCATTGATAAGATAGTAGCCTTGGTAGGTGAGAGTTACTTTTGGCCACAAATTCAAAAGGATGTGAGGATTTATGTTTATATTTGTAACGTATGTCAAGTTGCCAAAGGAAGTACTCATATTGTGGGGTTGTATACGCCTTTGACAATACTGGTCAGACCTTGGGAGGAGATTAGAATAGATTTTGTGGTAGGTTTACCTAGAACACAGAGGGGATATGATTCTATCTTTATGGTTGTGGACATATTTTCCAAGATGGCACATTTTATTCCTTGTAGGAAGACAACTAATGTGGTGCATGTGGCTGGCTTATTTTTCAAGGATATTGTAAGATTACATGGGTTTCCTAAAAGTATTGTTTCAAATAGGGATAGCAAGCTTGTTGGATATTTTTGGAGGACACTCTGGAAGAAGATAAAGACTGATTTGAATTTTAGTTCTACTTTCCATCCACAAATAGATGGACAAACAGAGATAGTTGACAGGAGTTTGGGAAATTTGTTGAGGTGTTTAGTTGGAGATAAGCCTAGAAATTAGGATTTAGTTTTACCTCAGGAAGATTTTTCTTATAATAACTCAGTGAATAGGAGTACAGGGAAAGACACCATTTGAAGTGGTTACTAGATTTAGTCCTAAAGGGATAACAGAATTGAGGGATATCAATCCTAATGTTAGGAGGAGTGTTGAAGGAGAGGATTTTATTGAGGTTATAAAATCACTACATGAGGAGGTGAGACATCACTTGGAGGAAATAAATCAGGGATATAAGAGAAGAGTTTATATGAAGAGGAGACAAGGAATTTCAAGTAGGAGATGAAGTTATGGTGTACTTGTAGAAGGGTAGATTTCCTAGTCATACTTATAGCAAGTCAAAGATGAAGAAATTTGGTCCTTGTAAGATCTTGAGGAGGTTTGATTCAGGGAATGCATATGAAGTGGAGCTACTTGAGGACATGGATATATTACCAATATTCAATGTTGTAGACTTATACGAGTATTATGAATCAAAAGGTGATAGCATTGATGAGTTGGATGTTGTGCAGGAGTATCCTAAGAAGAAGAGGGATTAGATAGAATAGATTCTGGACAATAGAGTTGGTAGGAGTACAAGAGGCAAGTGGTACATGGAGTTTCTTTTCAAATGGAAGGACAGACTAGTTGAAGATTCATCATGGATCTCTTAGGCTGAGGTTGACCACTATGGTTTTCCTTTAGCTCAAGAAAAGTGAGGGAATCACTTTTCAAGTACCCCGGGTGTCTAATGCAAGAGTATCTTGGGATCTAAGCAATCTTGCATCAATCAAAAACATGTTTAGTTCTTGTTGATCAGTCATGTGTTCTAATTGGGGTCAATTTGTACTTGTTATTATGATTTGTGATTTTTACTATGTGTTTGTGGCTACATTCCAAGCCTTATCATGTGTTCGTACATCATTTGGAGTCATCATGTAGGAGTTCTTGAAGATTCAGATTCTTGCCTAACTATATTGTTCTTCATTTTCCTATTTAGTCAAGGTATTCATCAATCAAATTTCCAATCTATCGCTTGAAATTCCCAATTGTGATAGTACTAGCAGGTTATTATGTTTGAGGCTGACTTATTGTTGTGATTTCATCTCTTAGTTTTTTTTATTGGGGGTTGTTCCTAGGTTTTTGGGAGCTGACCTAATTATTATATTATATTTTCTCTATTCTTGGGAAATGTGATCTATTTTGGGTTGATCGATGATTATAATGGCTATGTAAGCTTATGTAATTGTTCCTAAGGGATAGTTAGTTCTCATAAGATTATTTGGTCATAGTTTGGCTAGGGTTAGAAAGGATTTACTGGTCATAATCAGGCATGTATGCTTGGCATGTAAGACTACATGCTACAGCCCAATTGTAATTGATTTTCTAATAATAATTAAAGGTTGATCTTTCATTTCTTGGTTGTCTTGCTATTATTTCCATTGTGGTGTGTTGGCTTCAAGGTTGGACTGATCTTTTGTGGGTTTATCCATCCTTGACTATACCAAAAACCAAAGCCAAACCCAATAGGTGCTAACAAAAAAAACCACCAGCCATAGGGTGTATAAAGCCTTATAAACACCCATACTAGATAACTCTCCAAAGCCAATGGAACACTCCAAAAAATAAGGATGGTTACCATAGGAATCCACCGCCTACACTAAGAGAGATCAATGCAAGAGAAAATAGAAACAAGGCCAAAGAGAGAGTCATCCCCAAGAAATGCCCATTACATGGGCATAACAGATGGGACAAACCTCAACAACATAGTGAGCAGTGCAGAAAGGAATAGGGAATCCTTCAATATCAAGACACCCCAAATATTATCCAAAATGAAAAAAATAGGGGAATTTCCATCTATAAAATAGGGAGAAGAAAGAAGTCCTTGAGCCACAATAGAACCCCTATTGTAGAAGAGACACTTCTCAGACCCATAGGGGCTAAACCCAAACAATAAGAGCTAGGGCCCATCATAGATGCAACAAAAGAACTCAAAATAAATGGCCCCAAATCCATGATCACAAGCATAACCTTCCAACCACCAAAATACCTCCCATCCTCTCTTGAGTCTACCTATATCTTCTTCCTCGTACCCATCTCCATTCCCTGCGTCTTTAGAATTTGAAAATCCCTCCCTCCTAGTCAAACACTCCATTACTATATATCATTTTTTATCTTATCTATTTGTGAAAAAATATATTTATTTATCTAGTTATTACAACAAGAAAATAACATTTATAGTTATTTCATTTAATTTATGTTCCTACTTTATATTTATGTAGATGAAAGTTTTATTCCCCCTCTTAGATTAGGGGTTTTTGTATTTTCCTTTTCATTTTGATGAATCCCTCTACTCTTGCATCCCCTTAAGATTTCCATCCTTAGGGATTTCTTATGACTATTAAAATATCATAGTGATTTAAATTATAGTCTCTCTCCTTTTTGTACTACTTTAGTGTTTTCATATGGCACAATCTACTTTGAGCACTATTTCTTTCACAAAGTAGCACTCATCAATGCTTGATTATGGAATAACCTCTTCAATGTAAGTGATCATATTATGACATGAATTCTAATACACCATAGTGTATTCCACTTTTGGGACATCCTAATTATTTTCTTGAAAATAGATATTTAAAAATATTAATGATTTAAGCCTTGAAAGTTTCCTTTTAAAATATTTTAATTGAGGAGGGTTAGATCAAATCCCCCTAGATGGAACCCCTCTAGTATTGAATCATACCTTTTATGGAGTCTCCTCTTCCCCTATCAAAATAATGACAAGCGTTTTACTATATGGTTATATTTTCAAATCTATTCATGGCAGTTTTTTCTTTCATATAACATTTAGTAGTTATTTCATGTTACACTTTGGTAACATTCTTACAAATGAGATAAGATAAATTGTGTGTGCTCCTCCTCTATAGTTTCATTATTCACACCAAAATTATCAAAAAAATTTATTTACGATCTCTCTCCTAGAGATGAAGAGTTGAAGAGAGATGGTGAATCTTCTTCCTATAAGGATGTGTTGGTACAATAGGAACATACTTTAAACTTTGAAAATCAAAATATCACACATTTATAGACTTGGATACATGTTATTCCTCTTGAACTTATCTTAATCATAAAAAATATTTAGTGCAATATGATGTTATTCATTGCCTTAATGATATGTCATGTAAAATCTCATTGAGTAGAAATAAAACATTGAATAATAAAATAAATTCTTCCCATCTTGAAAAATCATTGCCCAATGGCTCAAAATATAGTGTGAAACTATAAGGGGATACAATTTATGACACTACATATTGATAATGTGTATTAGGAGGTTGAGATGTTTAAATGTTTCGATAAGTATCCAAGAAATAGACTTAGATGTTTAAAGAGGGATGGTCTCTAGATATGAGGTGAGGGGCTAGAAACTTGTAGTTATGGTATGTGGGACAAAATAGATTGGTTGTTAATATTATTTAAATGGGTAGGATTTTGATAAGAAAGTGTAAGGTAATATTAGGATTAGTGATTTGAAAGGTGGTATGTTACCTACAAACTGGAATGAAAGTTTAGGAAGTTATGAGTTGGTTTAGAGGGATCATGCATTATTTGTAGTATTTTGGGGGTTAGAAGCAAGAGCTGTAGAAGGACCTTGTTTGACAATTTTGGGAACATTAAAATTCATGGGGTGATTTAGAACCTAATTTTCTAGTTCACAAAGAAATTTTTCAAAGATTTCATTGGACATGGATGTGGGAAGAATTTGGAAAATAATGTGTTCCATATTTTGTGATTTAGTGGTAGGAATAAGCCTTAGGGTGATAGGGATGAATAATAGAGATGTTTGGAAAAGGTTGGAGTAGTTTATGGATGATTTTAAATGGTTTAAGGAAGGTTTATGGAGGATTGGTATGGATTAGGATAGTTTAGAGAAGATTGGGATAGATTAGGGATGGATAAGAGTATATTAGTGAAAGCTAATAATAGATAAGTAAAATCTATAATGAATTAGAGATGATTTAGTATAAAGTAGGGATAACTAGGGATGATGTAGGAGAGTTTAGGGAAAATTAGGGTGCTTTAGACATATTTAGGGATAGAATATGGATGATTAATGATGAATGTAAAAAAAGTAGGGTGAATTATGGATGACTAGGGGTGTGTATGGAGGAACTAGTGATATGGTAGACCTTAGGAATTGGATTAAACTTGATTTAGAAGGATGATGGATATGAATTTGTAACACAAAAGTGAAACCAAGAGATACCAAATGGATGCAAGATCTTAGAAAGATGGGATTTGATAAAGTATATTGAGTTGGACATCCCCCAAGGTAGATTGGGTAAATGATTGGATAACTTAGGTTGGACAATTGTTAAGCTAGGCTTGGCTAAACAGATGAGCAAGGATTAAAGATCTAGATTAAATGCTAAACAAGCTTAATATTTCTAATGGATATGCGTAGGGATTTTTATTTTGATGATGGGATAAGTGATATAATGGCTATTGATGATGTAAAATAGTTTAAAACAACATAATTCAATGTTTGGGAAAGGTGGGCAAGTTATGGCTAAGTTGATGGATGAAAATAGGAAGGTTAATGATAGAATTTTAGAAAAGTGACAATTTTGGTCCAATGGCTTAAGAATAATGGATTTTAGGGATAAATGATGATCCTACAAGGTGAACCTAGGTCTTTCATTGTCTATAAATTATAAATTTTTGGATAGGATTTATTTGGAAGTCAAATGAAATTCATAAAATGGAGGCACCTTTCTATGAAATAGAGATGCCTTAGTCAACAATAAAGGTTCCTTAGGATGAAATAAAGGTACTTCAAGATATAGGACTATGAAAATGCACCTCAAGATGACACAAAGGTGATATTTGACTAAGTAGTGAAGGTGAGGTTTGATAGTTTTGCATGTTTCAAAGTGATTTTGGATGGATTTATCAAGATATATGCTAACAAAAAGCCATAATTGGTGACTTTTATTGATAATTAATAAGACTTAATGGAATTTAATATTATTTCACATAAAAACTATTAATATGATTTAGAACAATAGAGAGGGGGGGTGAATCAGTTGTTCTCAGGTCTAGATGTATAAAACAAACTTTAAAACTCTTCAACAAATCAGATCTAACAACCAATAGCTACTCAGTCATTATTGATTGCATAATAGAAACATATAACATTGCAGTCCACTACCACTTTGTAACATGCTATTGTTATTTTCACTCTTTTGAAGTGAGCTCAGTTAAAAGCCAACCCTATCAAAGGTTACAAACAAACTGTCAGGTGTGACTCAATTAAAGGATTTAAACCACTCTGTTAAAAGTGTGCCTTGTTATAGGACTTACATACACTCTATTAGAATGCAACCTTGCTCAAAGGATTTAACATATGACTATTAGGTCAACCTCTGTTAAAAAGATTTTGGCTGTTACAATGGTTAGAAAGTATTAGTAGTAATGATCTGAAAAACATACAACTCAATTTACAAATATCAGATCCAATTCCATACACATATACTGGTTTACTAACTATGAATCTTTTCCATCACCATCATTGATCTTCTCGGTATTCTCCTCAAGAAATCATAACTCTTCTCCTTCAGCCTTCTCTGCTTGTACAGTTAATAATACCTCCAGTATCCTCTATATTTTTTAGCCTCGTGCTTAGGTTCCCTAAATACAACTTCATTTAGGTCAATACATCTTTTGCTACTTGATCTCCTCCGTATATCTTAGGGTTAGGTCAGATTCATTGAATCTACCTGCTTTATGTTCTTCGTCTTCTTTTTCTAGAAACATCTCAAATCTCTTAAAGATTTACAATAAAACATTTTGCAGTGCATTAAATGATTTCATACAATCAATAAATAAAGTCAACACATTTTACATAATCCAAGAATTCAACAATGTTGGCTAGAAATCTGAATTCCCCTCAAACGTAAAAATACTAACACTCAATCAATACTCTGTTCAACTTCTCGATCTATACTAGAAAGCTCAGTCAATACTAAAAACTATTTCCTCGGCTAACACTGTCTTCCTCAAAAATTAACTGATGTTCGATCAACACTGGATTTGCTCGACATACACTAACACAGTTGACACTAACATCACTCCGCTTGAACTAGATTTCTCCTCTTTTTCTCGGTTAAGCCTACCAATTTAGTCTTCATTCTTACTAAGATAAACAATACATTATCTTATCATTGTGCAACATAATCAAGTACTCATTGTAGTATCAAGATAACTCAACCTTTCCTTAGGTGCTAATAGATATAGTACTTTCCTAAGTAGCAACAGTCTTACCAGTTAAGGTTTGACATCAATAACAATACAACAATTGCTTCAATTGCAGTTTCCAACAATCTCCCTCTTTGGCATTGATGGCAACACCATATGATATTACATAAATAACACATGGATTACGAACCAATCCAAAAACTTATCTGTTAATCAGAAATGTTTGTAATATCCTTAGCTTCATTCTAATTTAGAATCTATTAGCCTTGCTTATGTGACTGTCCAGAAAATCCAAATATCCCTCTATCCTGATCCTTCATCTTTGTTCATCTTCCTTAGTTTACTTTCCTTTTCAGTATCATTACCATCTCTATCATCTATAATATCATCTCTGTTCATCTCCCTCTTTGACAAAAATGCCAAAGCAACAACTAAAACATACATCCTCCAGATGTAGATATTATCTGTTCAGTTCAATATTTCTCCCTCCGTCATCTTTCTTATGACTGATTCTTGGCTTTGCTCTTCTTTTTACAACTCTAGGCTAGTCCTAAAGTGTGACCTTCTTCTGCATCAACTTGTTAGATATTCTTTGCAGCACATTTGATGCAGTGCTCGTAGCTTGACTAGGCAGCCTCGATTAGGGGAAGGACCCCTAATTGACTTCTCAGATATTCATGTGCTTCTTTAGGTAAAGCTTTAGTGAATATGTCTGCTAATTGTTCCTTTGTATTCACATATTCCATTCGGACCTCTTCATCTTGTACCAACTCTCTCAAGTAGTGATACTTGATTGCAACGTGTTTGGTCTTTGTGTGCATTACTGGATTCTTAGAGATGTTGATAGTACTTGTGTTATCACAAAAGATAACAACTGGTTCAGTGATTTCTTCTTTCATACTCATCAACAATTGCTTTATCCATATCAGATTTGAACAATTCACAGCAGCAGCCACATACTTGGCTTCAGTAGTAGATAGGGAAATGCAGTTTTGTTTCTTGCTTGTCCATGAAACTAATCTATGTCCAAGAAAGAAAGCTCCACCACTAGTAATCTTTCTATCATCTACATTTCCTACCCAATTAGCATCTGTTTATACTCTCAATTCAAATTTTTCATCCTTTTTGTAATATAACCCATAATCAACACTTCCTTTCAAGTATCTCATTATTATTTTGACAACCATCATGTGTGTTTCCTTAGGATTAGCAAAGAATCTCACCACAATCCCAACAGCTAATGCAATATCTGGTCTACTATGTATAGCATACTATAATTTTCCAATCATAGATCTGTACAAAGTCTAGTTTACTTCTGCAGCTTCATCATTCTTAGACAACTTTTGTCCAGTAGCCATAGGAGTACTCATTGGTCTAGAATCTTCCATTCCAAAAGTTTTTAGTATCTCATGAATATATTTAGACTGTGTAATGAAAATTCCTTTTCCATCTGATATTCTTGTAAACCAACAAAAAATTTAATCTCACCAAACATACTCATTTCAAATTTTGTTTGCATTTCATGTGAAAATTGTTATGTATGTGGAGCCTAATCAGACTCGGGTTCTTTCAGCAGTTGGTGGACGTATCCCATGGATTGGGTGAACCACATTAAATTTTGTGTTGTTGTGTTCTCATCTATGTGTTAATATTTGCATTTTTCTACTTATTATTCTAACAAAAATCTCTTACACAAGGCATCTTGTCCACCAAAAATAATATCATCAACAAAAATCTTTGCCAACAAAATTCCTTTACCTTCTTCATCTTTCATGTGAAGATTTCTTGTATCATTTATCCTTGAGAATCCAATCTATATTAAGTAGTTATGCAATCTCTCATACCATGCTCTAGGAGCTTGCTTTAATCCATATAGTGCTTTGTTCAGTTTGCAAACCATGTGTCTTCTGTTTGGATCAACAAAACCTTCTGGTTGTTCAATGTACACTTCTTCTTCTAATATACCATTTCAAAATGCAGACTTAACATCCATTTGGTATACCTTGAAATCTTTATAAGTAGCATATGCAAGCAGAGTTCTTACTCCTCCCAATCTAGCTATAGGGGCAAATGTCTCCCCATGATCTATTTCTTCTTCTTGTGCGTAGCCTTTGCATACTAGCCTAGCTTTTTTTCTTGTGATTTCACCATGCTCATTCAACTTATTTTGAAATACCCACTTTGTCTCAATGACATTTTTATTTTCAGGTCTTGTTACCAGAGTCTAGGTATCATTCCTCTCTATCTGGTCTATCTCTTCATTCATTGCTTGTATCCAGTCTTCATTCTCCAATGCCTCCTTTGTTGTCTTAGGCTCGAATTCACATAGTAAACATGTTGGATCCTTTGTCTTGCTTCTGGTCAGAACTCTAGTATCTTTGTCTCCAATTATCTGTTCAGGCTTGTGATGTCTCCTTACATATTTTTCCAAAATAGGTTCGGCTCTTCTTTCCTCTAATTCATTAGGTTCCCCAACAGGATTATCAGATTCATCTTCTGAATACTCGACAATCTCTTTCTGATACTTAGTAGCATCTTCCTGATACTCGACATGTTCTTCTTCTCTCTCAGCACTGTTTTCCTGATGCTCGGCATTGCTTACCTGAGACTCGGCATCAGGTGCACGTCTATCACTTGCCTCTTCTTCCTCTATATACACAAAAGATTTGTAATCTTCTGGTTCTCTTTTACTATCAGCTTCATTTCTTTCTACATACTCATCAATCTTGACATTCACACTTTTCACAATTTTGTTAGTGTTAGAGTTCAAACACTTATAAGATTTACTTTTTGTGGAATAACCTAGGAATATACCTTCATCGCTTTTAGCATCAAATTTTCCATTTCTATTTTCCTTTAGTATGTAACATTTACTTCCAAAGATTCTAAAGTATTTTACATTCGGTGCATACCCATACCATAACTCATAAGGTGTCAGATTTGTACCTTTCTTTATCTGTACTTGGTTAAGAGTGTAAATAGTTGTACTTACAGCTTCCTTCCAGTACATTTGTGCCACATTATTTTTAATCAATAATGTCCTTGCACAATCCAAGATAGATATGTTCCTCCTTTTTGCTATACCGTTATGTGGAGGAGTCCTTGGTGCAGACATCTATATTTTGATCCCTCTATCTTTGCAAAATAGATTAAATTTATTGGATATAAATTCTCCACCTCGGTTAGATCTCAGACACTTCAGGTTTCTTCCTGCCTCCTTTTCAACCTTAGCCAAATACCACTTAAAGAATTGAAAAGCATCAAATTTTTCTTTTAAGAACATTACATGCATCATCTTGGTATGGTCATTAACAAACAAAATAAAATATCTAGCACCACAATAGCTTTGTACACCCATGGGTCCACAAAGGTCAGTATGAACCAAATCTAAAGTATTCTCAGAAGTAAAGGTTTTGCTCTTGAAACTTGACTTTGTCATCTTTCCTAACTGACATTCTTTGCACATCACATTCTCAGGTTTCTTCAATCTAGGTAGACCTCTCACTTTCTTTTTCTTACTAATCTCTACCAGATTATCAAAGTTAACATGACATAGCCTCTTATGCCATAACCAAATACCATCAAGTTGTGCAATCATACAAGTTTCTTCAAATAGGTCAAGATAGAACAAATAACCTCTTGTTTGTTCTCCACTTCCGATTAGTTCACCAGTGACATTAAATATTTTAGCCTTTTTGTGATAAAATTCCACTTGGTAACCAATACTATTAAGTTGTGCAACACTCAGCAGATTATAGTTAAGACCCTCTACCCAATATGCATTTTCACAAGAGATCTTATCAGTTAGCTTAATCAATCATTTTCCTCTAACAGGACATGGTGCATCATTACCAAATTTTACACTTTTACCTTTATAATGATGTAAGGTATCAAACTTACTCTTGTCACTAGTCATGTGATGTGAACAACCACTGTCAATAATCCATTTATCACTCTTGTTTACATAGGAAATCAATGTAGTTTTCTCATCCTCATCAGACTCATCTTTCATTGCAACATAGACAACCTCAATTTCAAAATCATCACTATCAGTGTCAGTCTCTTCTTCAGCAATGTAGAAATATTTCTTACCTTTACCTTTGTAGTCCTTGTATCTTTGGTAGCTATTGTCATCCCTTTCATCTTTGTGCTTGTTATCTCTTTCTTCATCCTTATCATTCCTATCAGGACATCTAGCAGCTATATGACCAACTTTATTACATGAAAAACATATAATAGGGAGTTTACCTTTGTATTTTCCTTTTCCCCTTCTCAGCCTTCTAGCCATAAGAGCTTCTAGATCCTCAAGTTCTTCATCAGATGTGTCACTATCACTTTCACTTTTACTTTCACTTTCACTTTCACTTATGCATTTCTCTTTTTCCTTCTTTGACTTGCTCATAACCATTTGTGACTTGAAAGCAAATTCAACATTACCAATATTACCAATAGTGAAGTTATCTAAGTTAGAAATTTCAAAAGCAGTAATCTTGCCAACCAAACTTTCCAAAGTAAGATTATTGTTAGGGATACATCTAGATTCCTGGATTTTTAAAATTTTGATAGCATATATAGGACGTAGAGTTCTCAATACTTTTCCAATTATAGTTTCATCATTAATAGTTCCATTTTCTCCTCTAATAGCATTTAAAAATTCTTTTATTCTACCACAATATTGTGCAATATTCTCACCTTCTTGCATTTTCATTTCATCAAATTTACCTCTTAGGTTCTCGGCTTTTGCTCTCAACACATTTATGTCACCGCCATAGATGGTTGCAAGGGTGTCCCACATTTTCTTTGCAGTACTGCAATCTTTGATGTCTTCAAATTCTGGATAACTTAGGGCAGATGCGATCTCCAACATTGCTTGGTTGTGTTCTTGCTTAGCTTTCATTTCCTTGGTAGTCAGGGGTGCAACAGGTGTGGTATACTCATGCTCAATGTAATATTTTGTAGAATCTCCAATGTTGACCAGATGTAACTTCATCAAACTTTGTCATGTAGGAAGTTCTCCTTATTCAACTTTGGTACCTCCTTCTTATACATCTTGATCATTTGCTTCAAGTACCTTCAAACTTGTTCTCTATAAGCACCAACCAGTAAGCACCACAGCTCTGATACCAATTTTAAATATGATTTAGAACAACAAAGACGGGGGTGAATCAGTTGTTCTTAGGTCCAGATGTATAAAACAAACTTTAAAACTCTTCAACAAATTAGATCTAACAACCAACAGCTACTCGGTCATTACTGATTGCATAATAGAAACATATAACATTGCAGTCCACTACCCAGCTATATCTAACTTGTAAAACATAGAAATGTTTAAGCCAAAAACATTCACACAAGTATTGAGACTAGGATTTATAGTTGAAACCCAATTTGGGAAAAACCACTTTGTAACATGCTACTATTATTTTCACTCTTCTGAAGTGAGCTCAGTTAAAAGCCAACCCTATCAAAGGTTACAAACACACTGTCAGGTGTGACCTGGTTAAAGGATTTAAACCACTCTGTTAAAAGTGTGCCTTGTTATAGAACTTACATACACTCCATTAGAATGCAACCTTGTTCAAAGGATTTAACATATGACTGTTAGGTCAACCTCTATTAGAAGGATTTTGACTGTTACAATGGTTAGAAAGTAGTAGTAGTAATGATCTGAAAAACATACAACTCACTTTGAAAATATCAAATCCAATTTCGTACACATATACTAGTTTACTGATTGTGAATCTTTGCCATCACCATCACTAATCTCCTCGGTATTCTCCTCAAGCAATCATAACTCTTCTCCTTTAGCCTTCTCTGCTTGTACAGTTAATAACACCTCTAGTACCCTCTGTATTTTTTAGCCTCATGCTTAGGTTCCCTAAATACAACTTCATTTAGGTCAATACATCTTTTGCTGCTTGATCTCCTCCGTAGATCTTAGGGTTAGGTTAGATTCATTGAATCTACCCACTTTATGTTCTTCATCTTCTTTTTCTAGAAACATCTCAAATCTCTTAAAGATTTACAATAAAACATTTTACAGTGCATTAAATACTTTCATACAATCAATAAATAAAGTCAACGCATTTTACATAATCCAAGAATTCAACAATGTCAGCTGGAAATTTGAATTCCCCTCAAATGTAAAAATATTGACGCTCGGTCAACTGTGTTCAACTTCTCGGTCTATACTAGAAAGCTCGGTCAATACTAAAAATTGTTTCCTCGACTAACACTATCTTCCTTGGCAATTAATTGATGTTCGGTCAACACTGGATTTGCTCAGCATACACTAACTTGGTCGACACTAACATCACTCGGCTTAAACTAGATTTCTCCTCTTTTGCTCAGTTAAGCCTACCAGTTTAGTCTTCATTCTTACTAAGATATTCAATACATTATCTTATCATTGTGCAACATAATCAAGTACTCATTGTAGTATCAAGATAACTCAACCTTTCCTTAGGTGCTATTGTTACCAACCTTGCATGTCCCCTTCTCATCAATCAAATAGATATAGTACTTTCCTAAGTAGCAACAGTCTTACCAATTAAGGTTTGACATCAATGACAATACAACAATTGCTTCAATTGCAGTTTTCGACAAAAACACCAATAATATAAGTAAAATCCTATATTATTTAAGCTGTGTTTTATATCTCATGGATTCAAAAGGATGATAGTTGTCGCCTCTCAAAGTGAAACATTGCATCTGTCTCCTTAGTTCCATATTACCATGAGAAGGATAGCTATAAATTGTAGGGTTTTTACCACCATACACCTCTTACCTTGGAGGATAAGCCTTTCCTAAATTAGAATCTATCTCATCACATGGAGACACATTGTGAGAACTACCCCTCCCTAGTAATAATGCAACACTTGGAATAGAAATCAATGTACTTGAAGGATTCTAGCACAAGTTTCTTAGTGGTATTTTTTAATAGTAATCTCATTTGTAGAAGGTTGTTATTAGGAGGTTCTCACATGCTCTCATCACTTTGGCAGAATGAAAATATTGCATCTTAGCTTTGAACAATACTAGATACACTTTGAGATTCAACTTTCTCTCTTCCACTTAATATGCTCTACCAAAAAATGCAATTAAAGTTGACCTTGACGTGATAAAATACCTAAGTAAATCTTCTAAAAGAGAAATACTATACTAGGAAATTTTAACACTGATTTTTTTGCAAAGCCCAAGGGGCGAGCATACACACAAACTAGCAATCCCTAGGTAACACAAAAATAATCTAAGAAAATAAATATTTTTGGATTTTTGGTTCATCTAAGGTTGCACAAAGAACCAGGAGAGAGGATACATCAACACAAGATTTTAAGCATAAGAAACAAGTTTATTAA
Source organism: Chamaecyparis obtusa (assembly GCA_027943335.1). NCBI lineage: Eukaryota > Viridiplantae > Streptophyta > Pinopsida > Cupressales > Cupressaceae > Chamaecyparis > Chamaecyparis obtusa. The sequence goes on from BSBK01001505.1 coordinate 1,677,782, forward strand.
CCAACTAAGCTAACTTTAGTGGCTAGATTAGTGGAAAAACAAGTTTCAAACAAATGTAACATGTATCAAACCATTATTAGTTTGCATCAATCAAGTCTTTGACAAACATGGATGACTACACCACTTCATTAGTGAACCAAGAAAATAAATTATCTTAAAACCCTAACTCAAAATCCCAAAAATTATATTTACTAAAACACAAACACCACAATATGATGCACATGCCTAAATATATAAAAGAAGTGTTGTTTATAAGAACAAGAATGTTGGAGCATAAACAAAGAGCTAAAATATTATGTACAACAATAAGATTTCCTTAGATGAATAAAAGGAACCTTAGGATGCAATAGATGTGCCTAAAGATAAATAAAAGGTGCAATTTCATAGAAAGGCTGAAAAAATAGCAGTTTTACCTTTAAAAATATAGGTTTTGGGGCCTAAAAGTGTTGTTGACTGATTTATCAATAAGCTTGCAAGAACTAACTTTAGTTTTCAAAACAACCACTAGTTAGCCAACTTGTAAAAGAGCCATAGTTTGAGAAGCACCTAGAAATCATGTAGAAAAGCATAACTTTGATGCAATAAATTAGATAACTTGTAAAACCAATATTAGAGAGATGAAAAAAGTCTAAATCAAACCCTCAAGATTCTTTCAAAATCCTCAAAAAATGACCTAATATCCTAAGAAAAATGTGCCAAATAAAAGAATCATTTTCAGCATCTAAGGCTCTATTTTGAGGAGAAAATGCACACTTTATTGAGGCAAAGGTAACTGAGGTCAAGAAGAAAAAGTGCATCAAGGTGAAATAAAGGTGTTATTTTACGTCAAGGTTAAATATGGAATGTGGGTCTCACTATGTGTACCAAAATGAAGAGGGACAATAATAGACTGAAGAAAAATAACATAATAAATATAGTAAAATAAAATGTACACCTCCATTATCCTTGATAGATTGAAATGGAATGCACCATAGTTATATTGAGTTTCTCTTGAACTGTGTAGATTGGTCAATGATTACTAGTATAACCTCATTATGATAGCAATAAGATGATCAAAATAGTAGCATAAGTGTTCATTTACTGAATGCTTGCTTAGATTGGGCCCCTCAAGATATAAAAAATTTAAGAGTCAAAATCAAGGGCTATGATCCTACGAGGTTAAATGGATGACCCTTAAAGATTGAAAGAGAATTAGGATTAGGCTAGAAAGATGTAGTCATGTAGCAAGGTAGTGACTAGGATTTAGTTGTTCACTATATTCTTCATCCTTTAAACTACTTCTTATTTTTCAATAGTTATTACTATGTCTATTCTATATCAAAATGAGACATGTGCTTCCTTAATGGTAGTGACATCGTGCTAACAAAATTATATATATTTAAGTATCAACAATGTTCTCCTAATCCATACCATTCACAAAGATCTTGCTTATTTTATTTATTTACTAATTTAGTAGACTTCAATTGTTTATGATCATTTTAAAATCATTTTTGATGAATCCATGTTAGAAAGGTCATAGGTTTATTATACTATATTATTTGAAGTTTAAATATAAACTAAAACCTAACGCATTTTAATCTACGATATTTATAATCTAAAAATCAATTATTTAAACATCTATGTTATTGTGTGATAGGCATTCTACTTATAGTAGTGGGGTCTATAGGAGTTCAACACGATGCATGTAAGAAAAATAAAAAGTAGGTTCGTCATATAAAGAAAAAATTGGATTTGATTTATTGTCTTAATAATGATCTATTGATGTTTTTTACATAAATTTTTCTAAATATAAGAATACTATTTTAAGCACTCTAGATAAAAAAGTTAATCTTTCTTTAAGTAATATAGTTCATGAAAAACTTCATGGACGGGAAAACCTAAATCATGTATCATACCTCAAATTAGTCTATCTTGTTCTTTTACTTGAATCGATTCTCTGCTAGAGATGCTCTCACTACTTAGGCAACTCTTTTTGTTGTTATTTAGATAACTTTTTAAACTATACCTATTCAAGGCTCTCACATGTGATCTTGTATCCACCAAACCTTTTTGTGAATGTGTATTATTAAATGTTAATAGATTCTTATGCACTATTTCAATAAATAAACCCCAAATCATGCACCAAACAAGTCTACCTCATTCTTATAATTAAATGTCAGTCAGTTACTTGAGTTAGGATGCTACCTACTCCTCCAAGGTCCCTCACCCCTCATCCAAAATGCATATGAGGTATTGATGTTCTTGTTATCTCCCATTAGGGTACTATTAATGAATGTTTAAATGGGGGATGAGGTCCCTAGATTAAGTCTACATCATTCATCTACTTAAATGTTGGTCTTTCACCAAGATTAGGGTGCTACCTACTCCTCCAAGGTCCCTCACCCGTTATCTAGAATGTGTATGAGGTATTGTTGTTGTTGTTGTCATCTCCCATTAGGACACTATTAATGAATGTCTAAATGGGAATGATGACCCTTGTTGTGGTCTCACTGATCCATAACTTCGAATAAAAAATAGATCTAGTTCATGTTCTTCTACTTAAATGTTACTTTGTCACTTGAATTAGAGTATCGCCTACTCGAAACTCCTCAACCCTCATTAGGGTACTATTAATGAATGTTTAAATGGAGATGAGATCCCTCGTTTAAGCCTACATCATCTGTCTACTTAAATATCGGGTCTTCACTAGAGTTAGGGTGCTACCGACTCCTCCAAGATCCCTTACCCCTTATCAAAAATGTGTATGAAGTATTATTGTTGTTGCCATTTCCCATTAGAATACTATTAATGAATGTCTAAATGAAAATAAGGACCCTTGTTGTGATCTCATTGATCCATAACTCCAAATAAAAAACATATACTTCTGAAAAATAAATTATAAATATAACCCATTCTTCTACTTAAATGCTACTCTTTCACTTGAGTTAGGGTGCCACCTACTCCTCCAAACTTCTCATCCGAACACATATGACATCTAGCCCACCTATGTCTTGTGGTCATAAATCTCATACTAGTCGACCAGTGGATGGGGCGATCTGAATCCATGAGACTCTTGGGGATAAGAAATATAAAATGGGTTTTATTTCGACGACCTGACATGGGGAACAGTGGGCTTTGTAATGGGTATGTGGTGCAGGGTGCGTGCATGGTGATGCCTGCCATCACTTCTCTCGAGGCCTGTTTATTGCAAAAACTCTTTGTTTTTACAGCAATGCAGGTGGTAAAGGAGGGGGATAAATAAGGTGGTGATTTAGTTATTCCCAAGTCCGTATGAAGCGCAATGTGCTGAGTAATTTTATATGACAAGAGTACGAATCCCGGGGCAGACACAGGGAAAGAGGACAGGTATGGCGTATCTGCAAAAAAGTGATTCGCATCTTACAAACATAAAATAATGCCTGCCATATTTCACTATTTAATGTGTGTCGCACAACATGTGCTTCGACGTGAGTTGCACTGAGAACACGCCGTGCATCTGCCTTTCTTTCCACTTATATATATATATTTCATCTCCTCCTCACTTCTACTCTAACTAACTAACACACTTTTTTTTTTACGTTTTATCATCATTTTCTCCTTTAGTTTTTCTTCATTTCAATCTGTGGAAGGAAAAATGTCTGAGGGGTCGAGCAAGAAGAGAAGATCAGGTGGGAAGCAGAATTCGAGGGCGACTGACCAGCAAATCAATGATCTGCTCTCCAAATTGAAGTCACTCTTACCAGAGCTTTGTGACAATAATGACAAGGTAATTAATGTTTTCTATAATGTTTTTTTTTTCTTTTCTTGATGGGGATCTTGATCTATGTTTGGTGTAGGCTTTGGAATCTAAAATATACTTACATCCCCTTCATGAACAGTGTTTGGTCGGCTCAAAGTATACCGGATTGGAAATATGCTTCTCTGTATTTGTTTCTGATTCTGCTTGCTTTCTTTTTTCTTTTTTTTGGGAAAAATATCATGTCGACTTGTAATTGGCAGAGCTTCAAGGAATTCCATACGCCAGTGGACTGCTCTTGGATTTTTGTCGAGACTTTTGAGACTGCAGTTTTTTTGCTTACAATATCTCAAGCAGGGAAACAAGATCATGTCTGGCGTTTAGGACAATTTATGGGGCCACTGAAACCCAATTGGCTCAATCAGTATGGGTTGAATCGTCTGAGCAATCAGATGGGTTTTTTTAATTTTTTAGGTTTTAGTAGTTATAAAGATGTTTAGGGATATACCATCAATCTTTGTCTCCCTGGTGACTGTTTAGAAGAGCTTATACAGCCGGTGTTTTGTTTGTTTCTAAGTTTTGTTAGTTTTAACATGAATAACAATAGTTCTTATTTAGGATATAAGATCAATCTGTCTATTGGGGAGTCTAATATTTTGAAGAGTTGGTATATGAAAATTGAATCTTAGATTGAATCTTTTTAAAAATTTACTATATGATAGCTATCTTTTTCTTACCAGACTGTTAGAAAGAGCTTAAATAGTTGGTGTTTTGTTTGTTTTTAAGTTTAGTTAGTTTTAATTAATTTAGGATATAAGATCAATCTGTCTATTTTGGAAGTTCAATATTTGGAAGAATTTAAAGAGTAGATATATGAGAGTACAAATCTTAGGTTGAATTTTCTTTAAAATTTCAAAGAAATTTATGATATGATATCAAATCTTTGTCTTTAAGATAATTGTTTAGAAGAGCTTAAACAGTTGGTGTTTTGTTTGTTTTTTCAGTTTTGTGAGTTTTAACAGTAACAATAGTTCTTATTCAGGATATAAGAGCATATATATTTATCTGGAAGTTTAGTATTTCAAAGAATTTGGACAACTGACATATGAGAGAGAGTATTAGGCTGGAACTTCTTTGATGCTGCAAAGAAATTTACAATATGACATCACTCTTTGTCTTCCTAGTGACTGTTAAGAAAAGTTTAAACAGACTATGTTTTGATTTTTTCCTAAAATTTTGTTAGTTTTAATCATAAAAATAATTTTTCTTTTAGATATAAGATCAATATGTCTTTGAGGGAGTCTAATATTCTGAAGGACTTAAATAGCTGACATATGAGAATATGAGTCTTAAGCTGAAATTTCTTTGAAATTGCAAAGAAATTTATGATATGCATCAATCTTTGTTTTCTTGGTGACTGTTAAGAAGAGCTTAAACAATCATGTTTCGCTTGTTTTTAAGATTCGTTAATTTAAACAAATTAATAGTTCCTATTTAGGATATAAGATCAATCTCTCTTTCTAGGACTCTAATATTGTGAATATGAACAGATATGAATATGAGTCTTAAGTTGAAACTTCTTTGCAGAATTTGAATGATTGACAAAATTTGAATGATTTGAATGATTGATACATCTGATACATAAGTCTTAGACTGAAACTTCTTTAAAATCATAAAGAATACATAATTTGGCCTCAAATCTTTGTCTTCCTCCACAGAAGAGCTAAGGGACATTCAGAGCTCCAAATAAAGACAACATGATATAAGGGACTGTAAGATCAAAAACATAAGATAATGATATTGTTTTCCAATAGACTAAATCACTAGCTGTTTTAAGCCTTCATGCCACCACCATCATGATGTCAGTTACTGGTTTACATTGTTGATTACCTTGCATTCATGCATGCTATTATTCATATGTGTTTGGAAATCGTGTGCGGTTCTCAAGTAGAAGCAGAATGATTTTTCTAAAGTTGAAAGCATGTCTAATTATGGAGTTATGGACAGGTTCCAGCATCAAAGGTGCTCCAGGAGACATGCAGCTACATAAGGAGCTTACACAGAGAGGTAGAGGGCTTGAGTGAAAAGTTGGCTGAACTCTTAGAAAACACTGAAAATGGAAGTGCACAAGCGGCATTAATAAGGAGTCTCCTTAGATGAATGTAACAGATCTATAAAAAGGGTCTCTCACACTTTGCAATTTGTGTTACTTTGTTTCCTATGATATTGACTTTCATGGAGCTATAAAAAAGCATCTATTTCTCATCTGGCCACTGTACTGGTTTGTGATGTTTTTCATAAGCAACTGCCCTTTAGTTTTACTTGTTACTACAAGTGTTAAGAAAAGCATAGATATTTAGCTTCAAAAATGTTGTCAAATGATTTTGCAAGCAAGATATAGAATGGACACCGTTTTGGTATCAGTTTGTTTTCATTTGTGGAAGTTGGTAACTTTAAGGTGAAGCATTTCTTTCTGGTTTTTTAATATTAGTTTGAGATGAACTATTTTAATAAGTTCAATGCTTTTGACAAACTGTGCTCATATGGATACGAGACCATATATAAAAAAAAAATGAAAACAATCTGATATTGCATAAATATAATTGATGGGGATTTGATAATGAATTTGAGGAATGGCACAATAATTGATTGATTAGAGTTCAAATACATTTTCCCCCATTTAAGAAGGAAGTTGCTTCCTAAGAAAGAACTCATTTTGTCTTACTGAGATCATTCGGTGAGTTCGGTAAAAGGAACACTTTAACATTTAAAAATCTTCAATCAAAAAATTTTAAATTTTTTTTTGTTAGTTTTTAAAGGGGTAAATATTATTTATGGAGAGTTATAAATCAGTAGGATCATATATGAGGGAGTTTGTCCTGATTTAAATATTCAGCAAGAGAATGGGGTTTGAACCTTGATGGTAAGAACAACACTACTACAACTCAACCATCTCACTATGCCAATACTATAAAACTCATTAAAATAAAATTATATTATCTATATATTTTTAATCAAAAATTAATTTCAACTATATATCCAATTACACACATGCATAGATTATCTTCAACTATAATTTTTTTAATATATTTTAACAATGTTTTTAAAATGACGAATTTATAAACACTTGAACCTAAAATAAACCTAGGTGCACGTGCAAGGTGTGTTATCAGCAATATAGGGGTTTTAGAGAGTTAGCTAATCTTGTTCATTTGGGTATATATGTTGGTTATTATTTTACTTCAATAGATGTAAAAACTTGTTAAGGACACCTCTCAGAATACCCTCCCAAGTTTATATTGAGCCCAAACAAAAATACCTACTCTTAAAGTGGAACTTTAACCATCTATAAATTGTTGATGAACATTCTCTTTTTCCATCTTGATGACAATATCGCTTTCCTTGAAGTAACAGGAAGTTTCAAGATTGTGAACCCATAGTTTTAGGACCTAATAGGGTGGCTACCAAGAGTGAGGCTAGGAGGAGAGTGAAACAACAAAGAGTATGACCTGGAATGAAATTGTGTGAGTAGGGAGCAAGTATAGAAATGGTAGCAAGTTTATGTATGTGAGGAAGTCATTATGGAATATTATAATTGAGTTATAGAATTGATAAAAGAAAGAAATTTTTTAGTGGATGGTTTTGTTCCTCATTGGTTTTTTTCTCAAGGTAAATCTAATGTTATTTATGGTGTTTCATTTTACTATTGTATGCTTAAATTATGCACGAGCTACATGATTGGGAAATCATTTTTGGGACCCTCTAGTCATGACTATATTAAAGCACCACTATCCCTTTCCACCTCTTGTGAAAATCCATATTATTTTATTTGCTCCCATGCACACCTCTACAACCCTACATGTCTCTCTTAAGATCTTGCAAATTATTTTTTACACTACTTAGAGATATACCTCAACAACCCTTGACATTCTAATGTGAGCATATGCACTTGTTCATATAGCACTCACCATCATGCACCTTCACACATGACCCCAAACATCATTTAAGCATGCACCACTAACATCACCCTATGAAAGTATCTAATATCATCCACACCCACATATGACTCAATACATTGTTCATTGTGCATCACATTACATGTATTTTGGTAGCTTCATGCACACACTTAGTGACTTTATTAGTTTTTCATATAGATGATTCTAGCTATAAAATGTAATTCCAACCATTAGGGAGGACAACTAACAAAATAACTAATAATAGTAGAATGCTTAATATGAATTGCTACACTTTTAACTCTTAAATTTTTTAACTATAATGAATTCTTATAACAAAAATCCTATCAATTGAGATTAATAGCCATTATATCTCTCTTGAGAATTCATTGGATATATAGGTTCATCCTCTCAATACAATATAGAATATAGAAGTAGGGGTACAAGGATAGGATAGAAATTAGTTGTATTTAACCAATTGGTAATGGTTAAAAAAAGTTATGAAGTTTACTAAAAATCTTGCTAAGAGTTGTTCTACATGGTGTGACAATGATACATGGTCTTTTAGAAGTCTTAGGTTTGATACATATCAATCTTGGTTGAGGTGTGGAGGAGCACAATTGACACACTATAGAAAACAACATAAATAGCTAAGTTGTTCATTTCTCCAATTTTTTTTAAAAATACAAATAGGAATTCATATAGGTAGTGTATTGTGACTCCATTGAAGGTAATCATCAAGATAGTAAAAATTATTATTTGACCTAAGATTAGATGTACGTATGCATTGGAGAAATAAAATGCCATTTTCAAATAGCTACATGTGATTCTAGGTCAAGACATTAAGTTAACTCATCAGTGTGTCCATAGAGTCAATGACTTGTTATACCTTTGTTAGGTCCAATGTATACTTTTTTTTTGGTGACCCGGTGGTTTCCCCTAGCAGATCTTTTGTAATTTTGTGATTAATCTTGCAAGTTGAGAATAAATATAAAATACATGAGTGCATGCCTAGATTATAGTACTAATATTTTTTCACCACTTTAAGTAGATTTTATAATTGAGACTAGCCTCATATCACCACTAGTGGTATATATTTGTGTTCCTTAGTAGGAATTTCTACACTTAATATAGCTAGTTTGATTGGTGTTGTTTTCAATTTGTAGATAATACTTAGAACACATCTAATCACTTCATTGAATTGGAAATTCTTATATAGATAAGTGCGTGCAGTAATCTAATTACCCTTGTACCATTAACAAAAAACACTCAAAATCCAATTGTTTATCTCTAATAATACAACATTAGTGTGCAATGCTCTAATTATAACACTTTAATTATAGAATTATTCAATACATATAATTTTATCCTATTATGTTGATGTGCATTTCTACTAGTTATATATGTACTTGTACATGGTCATTAAAATCCTCTATCCAATTAAATTTTGAATGAATAATTATTTCTAGTCACTAATAACTATGGATTTTTAATGGTTGGATGGGCATCCTTTATATTTATTGACGAAGCCTCTATTCTTCTCCACTTTTCGTATATGTCTATGGATTTTATCAAGTGTATAAATAGCCATAAACTAGTTCTATTTTAACCTTGCTTGTATATAGATAAGTATCTATTACCAAAAGAAACTATCTCAAATCCCAAACATAAATCACAGACATTCCATTGAAGAACATAGCAATGTATTTTCTAGGAATACATGGTCTAGAGGAGAATCTATAGCTTTATCATATTTTTATATATACTTTATGTTATCTACCATAATACCTCCAAAAAGTTTAATTTATTGTTTAAATATATTACTATCATGTTTTTATATATAATTTATGTTATCAACCAAAATATGTCCAACAAGCTTAATTTATTATTTAAATATCTTATTGTCCTTACTCCCTCTAATTTATAGTAGAAATTTATAGTGTTGCATATATTATGATGACATCAATGTTGAATGTTACAACGCATGAATTGCATGAAATTATAATAAGTTAATAAGAATAAAAATTAAATATAAAAAATGTTTTAATTCAACACATACAAAGCTTCCAGCACAATGTGAAGATTTGATCATTTTGAATTATGGTGCCTACTTAATTCACTAGCATAATATTAGCATTACATGGACAACAAAAAAAAATATATGGATGTCAAAATGAATTCTTTTGAAATGGTGAGTAATGAGTTTTATTTTTATATTTTCATCAAAAGAAATAGATAAATGGCGAGGATTCAATCTAGGATCTCAAGTCTAGTCCCTGATTAGGGAAGCTAATGAGATAACACCAAAAAAAATTATACATTATTTAAATTTATAATTTAAAAATTCTATCATTTATTAGCTCACATTAATTAGGTAGGTGGTAAATTTTATTCCTTAGCTAATTGCTTGCATGAAGGAGTCAATTGAGAGCATGAAAATCGGGAGGGGTTAACTATTTGCATGGAATAATTAAGTGATTGCATGAATGAGTCACTTTGATTTGATTGATGAGTGGGACTAGGAGTAAGTCAGAATGAATTGAATAGACTAAGTAGACAATTAGGTTAGATAGATTTAATAATTTAATAGTTAATCAAATGAATGATAGGTGCACATGAGATGGAAATTAAAATATTAAATTAACAATATTGATGGCTAATATATGAAACAAATAGATAAATATGAATAATTATGTCGGTAAATATGAATAATTAAATTCATCAATTTAATTTGAATAATTAAATTGATAAATAAAATATAGATGAAATAAAAGATGACAATTAATTAAATTAATGAATAGTGTTAGCCTAATTTAAATGAATATCTAGGGCTTATTAAATGGATGGATGGTAAGGCAATATCCTATTCTTTTTTTAATTTAGGATGGAATCACATGATGATGGAAGAACATTATTTAGGTGGACCTAAAACACCAATTGAAGCAAGTAGTAGGAGGCTACATTATGTTGTGCTAATTCTTGAAGGGGTAAATATTTTCATCAAATAAGATGGATCTTAGGTGTTGATGTTGTACCTTGGATTATCATATGAAATATAGAGGTGCATTTTATAATCCTCAATTTATAAAATTGTGAGCAATTATATCCTATCCTATATTTTTGCTTCTCTCTAAAAATTTCACATCAAGAACTAGGTGGTGTTTATTCTCATGAAAGTATTGAATTATTATTTTTTGTGGTAATAAAAATGATAGGTTTATTAATGTTATCTTCACCTTGATAATCTATATTATAACAGGTCTCCAATTAATTCACCTTTAGACCAAATATTAATCCTTGAAACCTATATACATTATCCTCGGTGTAGGTTTGATACGGTCTCTCATTAATTTTTAGTATTATTTTATTGTATATCTGTTAATGTTATAAGGTCCAAGATTACTCGAGGGGGGTGAAGCAGTCATCTATCAAATCTGAAACTTTTCACAATTCTTTCAACAACACCAACCACATTGTTTAAATTTACACTTTATGCATGCAATAAATAAAGTAACCATACAACCATCCAAAACATGCAACAAAGTGACACAAATATTTTTATCATGGAAACCCTAATTTAGGGTAAAAACCACTATGGGAATCAGCACCCACTATTAATCTGAACTCTTATTAAATGCACCATGTTGAAGGCCTATCCTGTTAGTAGCTTTATAAATTCCTAGCTAGGAGAAAACCCTCTTAAGAGTCACCCGGTTAAGGGATTTACCTCTAGTCCTATTAGGAGCTTTACCTTGTTAAATGATTTCAAACCCTAGTTAAAGAGTCACCTGGTTAAAGGCTTTACAAATGAGACCTATTAAAGTCTACCCAATTAAGGGATTTTCTTGCAAAAATTGTTAGGAATCAACAAGTACAATGATCTGGGTGTAGCACTTCTCCTTTTCTTATTCAAATCCCATTAAGCACAAACACTGCTTCTCTTGCAAACAATCTTCAATCTTCACTCAACCGCACCTTTGCATCAACGATCTACACTTGCATAATTTACTAATTTACATATAAATACATTTCATACTCGTTAGGGCCTTAGCTGAATTAAAAAATGTATTACAATCATTATCATTCAATACTTGACCCCTAAAACATATTACTAAGATCTAGAATATTCATTTACAAATTCAGGTCGGCCTCAAGATTCATCATACATCAATTTTACACAAGAACAGTCAAACTTTTTGACTTTCCTAACATGCTTCCAAAACTTCATAGATCTAATCACCTCAAAAAATGTAACATAAAATCATCATTACAAATCTATTATGCTATGTCACCATGCCACCTAGATCATGAAAACATTCACCGCAACTAAATGCATCATCATCGCTCCCCGCTCTAACATCAATTGTTCAAACTTGTTCAAACATTTTGCTAGCTTTCACATAGTGATCTTCTATTCCTTGAAATAATACCTTGTGGTACTCCAATCATCTTGCAATCATAGCCTTAACAACATATCCTAGTCAAGATAAAGTACATATCATGACCACAACACTTGAATCCATACCACTTTGATAAAATAATCAAATCATTCCTTGTTTGCCCCTGCATGTTCTCCTATCTGCCATGTTTATCTTCAATTGATCATAACTCACTCTATACTTATTTCTATCATGCATGATCATACATACATCATCATGAAACATCACTAAGTCTACCTCTCCAACCGCACACTCCAATTTCTTTGCATACTCACCGCACATTGGATTCATCATCTTAGTTGACATCAATCACAATACAGTAATTGATCTTCCTATCATCAAACATGTACTCAAACCTGTACCACTTAACGCTCAATAATCTCTGCATTAGTTATGCCAATAATATCATCCTCAATTTCATCTTGGGTTCCACTTTGAATCACGTCATTTGTTTCAATGATCAAATCTAATAAGCAAAGGAATAATTGAAATTGATCTTAGTTGGTTTTAATTGTATCATATTTAAGATCAATTAATGCCTCCTTACTAAAAACATTTTGATGACTACCTAGACTATCAAAACTTAATATGCTATGTACAATGTAATTTAGAATGGTTAAGTGCACAAAGATGGGGGACCAAAAAGGGGGCATAAGATGCCACTTTTTTCCTGAAATCAGCAAACTCTGAACTTCAACAAGAAATTGAAGATAGTTAGACTCAAAATTTTAAGATGCGACAAAAACAAGAGTTGTAATACTCTGAATCTAGTTCCTAAACTACTAACTTATTTTGAAAATGGTGCAGATTAAGGCCCTCAAAAAGGGGGAGCACAAAAAGTGGTCATGTTTTTTGTCCAAAAACATAACATAGCATCTGGTGTGCTCCCCCTAAAATGTTAACTTTTTTTTTTGAATTTTTTTAATCGCTCTGGTGAGAAGTTAGCTAACACCACATAGTTTATCCCAAATTTTTTTGGTAATTTTTTGATGAATGTATAATTTTTGATGAATTTACAAAGTGCACACATCCTGAAAATATGAAATTTCTATGTGCTCCCCTAGAAATCATTTAAAACTAATTGAAAATCAATTTATTTTTTTTAAGTGTGTAGAATGGAGTCTAGTTTCTAAAAAATGTAACTTGTTGCAAAATTCAATGAACGAGCCAAAATCTATGCCCAAAAATACTGAATGTTGGTTTTTTATAGAAAACGGACATACACACAAAAGAAATTAGAGTTGAAAAACTTAACATAATCAGAATTCAAAATAAATTATATGCTTAGATAGCTAACAAAGAGATCTTCAATATCACGTTGTCTGGTTTTTACGTTCTTGAGCCACAAGTAAACCTAACGAGGAGCACACACAAAAAGATGTCATTTTTTTGTATGTTTGTTGGAAAACATGTCTCGAGCCTATTTCAATCATCCAAGCCTTTGGGTTGGATCTCCAAGGAAAATGTACAAGCCTTAGGATTGGTAAATTCAAATGCTTTACAAAGCGTGCATGCCCTATAGGGCACACGCCCTATAGCGTGTGTGCACTATTTAAATCTGACTTTCATAGCGCATGCGTGCTATGAAAGTCATAGATTTACATAGTGTGCATGCCGTATAGGGTGTCCGCAATATGTAAGACATAGATTTATATAGTGATGAGAGAGAGAGAGAGCATTGAGAGTGTGGGGGAGGGAGAGAGAGTGTGTGTGTGTGTGCTATACTCTCAGTGCTCTCTCTCTCTCCCTCCCCCATACTCTCTCTCTCTCTCTCTCTCTCGTCTCTCTCTCTCTCTCTCTCTCTCCACCTTTGTACCCTCTATATTTTCCCTTATTACCCTCTTTCAACCCCCCCTCTCTCGTCCACAATATGTAAGACATAGATTTATATAGTGATGAGAGAGAGAGAGGCACTAAGAGTGTGGGGGAGGGAGAGAGAGTGTGTGTGTGTGTGTGTGCTATACTCTCTCTCTCTCTCTCTCTCTCTCTCCACCTTTGTACCCTCTATATTTTCCCCTTATTACCCCTCTTTCACCCCCCTCTCTCTCGTCCGTAATATGTAAGACATAGATTTATATAGTGATGAGAGAGATAGAGAGCACTGAGAGTGTGGGGGAGGGAGAGAGAGAGTGTGTGTGTGTGTGTGTGTGTGTGCTATACTCTCTCTCTCTCTCTCTCTCATCTCTCTCTCTCTCTCTCTCTCTCTCTCTCTCTCTCTCTCTCTCTCTCTCTCTCTCTCTCTCTCTCTCCACCTTTGTACCCTCTATATTTTCCCTTATTACCCTCTTTCACCCCCTCTCTCTCTCTCTCACACACACACATATGCTCTCTCCCACCTTCCTACCCTCTATATTCTCTCTCTCTCTCTCTCTCTCATCTCTCTCTCTCTCTCTCTCATCTCTCTCTCTCTCTCTCTCTCCCTCTCTCCACCTTCGTAC